>VYXC01003665.1:181693-333628 GCA_013397175.1 Platysteira castanea | reverse complement strand
GCCTTCCTCAACGCCTCGCTGGGGAACATCACGCGTGACCAGGAGGAGCTCAACCCCATGGCCAAAGAGCTCCTCGAGCGGCTCCACAACACCACCAAGACCACCCGAGGCCTCATCTCTAACCTCACCTGCCTCCTCTGCAAGAACTACAACATCTTCCAGGTGGATGTCAGGTACGGGGACAGCTCCAAGGGCAAGAAAGCCTTCAAGAAGAAGCAGCAGGGCTGCCAGGTGCTCAGGAAGTACGTGCAGGTCATCGGGCAGGCAGCACGTGTCCTCCTACCTCATCTCAGCCCCTCATGAGCGCCCGCCCCGGCTACGCTGCTTCTCTGCTGCTGGCCGGCCCCTGCCGCTGCCTCCCAAATTCCCGCCTTCCTATTTATTACCCGGACCCTGCGCTGGCCCCATCCGCCCTCTGGTGATTTATTACCCCTTGAGGGGGTGAACGCTGCAGCCCGGAGTGTCCCGGGCGGAGCAGAGCCAGCATCCAGCGGGACGAGGCAGCGCATCCCCGAGGAGATGCCGGGGCGTGGGCTGGTCCCGGGATGTGCCTCAGCCCTCCCTGTGCTCCTGCGGGGTGCGGGGAGCTGTGGGGCTGGCGGCAGGGCTGGACTCTGTCCCACAGGGATGGTGTCCATCATGGAGAGCAACTGGACTGACGCCCCTGAGCACTGTCTGAAAGGGCCACTTCCCTGGAAAAAAGATTGTGAGGAAGGACGTTGGGATGCAGTGGCTGACAAGGACATGGGGACATGCTCCCCCTGCACATTTTAAGGCTGGGCTCACCTGAAAGGAGCCGAGCTGAGGGTACCCAGTGGCTGTGGTGCCTGGGGCTGGGTCCCTCCATCTGGGACAAGGCCACTTGTCTGGGACAAGGCCACCCGTGTGGGACAGTCACCCCACTGTGGAACATCATCCCCCCGCGCGGGCACGGTGGGGCACGGAACATCCTCTCCTTTGGAAAAGTGCTTTTCCCATTGGAAGAACTCTGAACGCACTTCACGGCCAAGAGCTGGGCTTTGCACAGCTGAATGCAGCCCTGGCATGGGGGCATGGGTCAAGGGGATGTGGGGACTTGGGACACGGTGACATGGGGACACGGGGACACGGGGACAGGGGGACACAGGGACATGGGGACATAGGGATGTGGGACATGGGGACACGGGGACGCAGGGACGGGCCCCGGGCCGGTGGCAGGCGGCGCTGGCTCGCTCCTGGCACCAGAGTGGGCTGTGAGGGTTATTTATTGCCTCCGTGGAAAGCCCAATGTGCACTGAGAGCTGACTTTGAGTAATTTTATTGTTAATAATAATTAATAATTATTAATAAGATTTGTGGTAATATATTAATGGAGTTCTATTTAAATATTTATTTTTTTACACTTCTTGCGCTCCTTTTTTTAAATAAACCAACAGAAACAGACTGTATTTGGCTGTTCTTCATTGGATCCCTTTTGTGCTCACCCTCAGGCACCTCTGCTCCCCCAAAGCACCCTCGGGGCTGCCCCAAAACCCCTCAGGCTTTGCTGTGCATCACAGTCCCCTGTCACCTTGTTCCTTCCTCCCTTCCCACCTGCTATGGGATGGCTGATTGGAAATACACTTTTCCAGGGGAAAATGCTTAATTTGACACTCACCAGTTGCTCAAAAGTGCCGGGATGATGTGGGGACCATCGTGGTGTGGGGACCATCGTGGTGTGGGGACCATCGTGGTGCAGGGATTATCCTGGCACAGGGAGCATCGTGGTGTGGGTACCATGGCAGTGTGGGGAGCACCACAACATGGGCAGCATCCCCCTGAGAGCACCATCCCAGCGTGTGGAGCACCGTGGCGTGGGGAGCCCCACTCTGGCAACCCTGGAAGCTCCAGGGGAAACAGGGAAAGGCTGGGAAGAGGCTGAGGGAGCCGAGTGAGCATGTGCGAGGTGGAGGGGACACACCGGATCAAATCCCAGCCGCTTCCCAGGCTGTGCTGGGAGAGGCTCAGCAGAGCTTTGCCGAGGCCAAGACCACCTAAGGCTGCGCCAGTGCCCGGGTCCTCAGCGAGCGCCTCGCATGGGGCTGTGTCGGTTAACAAGAGGCTGATTATACAGGAGACGTTGGAGCAGGATGATGAAATTTTCCTCCTCCTCCGGAGCCCTTGGGCCACCGGCCAAACCTCCCAGGCATGAGACAGCAAGCGGATGAGCTAAGATCCTGTGTGATCATCTCTAGTGTCTCAGAGGAGCCCCGACCTAAAGATCATCACAGAAATTCAGAAGTTGCCCCCCAAACCCCTCTTCCTCTGCCCCGCAGGGTCATGCTGCCCAGCTGTGTCTCCCGGCTCCTATGGGAGGTTTCCTGGCATGGGTTTGACCCCAGATTGGCACTGCCTTGTGCCAGTGGCAGCCTCGTGCTGCACCAGTGGTGACAGCAGGGACAGCATTGCCCATTTCCAGCCTGGCCCTGCTGTCCCTCCATGGAAGGGGTGAATGCCAAAACAGAACTGGCTCCTCCATCCCACGGCCGAGGCACCCAGGGACGTCCCTGGATGCCATGGTGTGTCCCCATGCATGGTGTGGCTTTCTTCCATTACCCAGACTGCCACCAGGGAAAGGGGCCTGGGTGTCCCCTGTGTCCCTGCCCTGGAGGATGTCCATTTTGGGGTTGCAGCCCATTTGTGGGGCCCTTTTCCTTCCTGCACTGTGAGATACTATGTCCTCAAAGCTATGCAACCCCTCAAAAAACACAGGCACAGGGCAGGGCATCATCATTTTAGGGTGGGCATTATGCCCATGGCCAGGTCATGCAGCACTTGTCACCACGGCACCCTGATGGCTGCCAGGGTGACCCCGACCCTGCAGCTGGTGACACACAGGTGTCCCCATGGCTGTGGTTACCACATCATTGTATGGCCAACATTTCCTATGCTGGAAGTCCAGGGCTGGACATCCAAGCTTAGCCCTTCCTTGTGTCAACAGCCCCGGCGGGGATGTGGCAGGTGTCCGGGGGTGCCACCAACCCGCCCCAGGGAGCTCGAGGGGTGTCAGGGCCCGGGGGCAGGGTCGGGCTCGGCGGGGCTGGGGACGATGTGCTGCGCGGGAGCGAGGAGCGGTGCACATCTGGATTTCTCACGCTTGCGTTCAACATCCCTCCTCAACCAGATGGCAAAAATAAATAAATAGAATAAATCACAGCCTCCTGACATAAATCGGGAACTCACGCCCTGGCTCTGCGTTTCATGAGTCTCCCTGGAAGACAGTCAAACACAGGCGAGGACAATGGGTTCACTTCTCCCCTGTGTCGGGTCATTCCCAGTTAAGGCTCATTAGCAGTAGGCGAGGGGATTAACTCTTCCTTCCCTGGGAGCGCGTGGACAAGCCCCTAAAACACCCCAAATCCCTTCCTCTACCCTCGCCTGAGGTTTTGGAGCCGGGCGGCCCCCGGCTCGTGCCATCGCCCCAGCGAGCCAGGACGCGCTGCCCTGCTCATCCCAGACTCGGGAGAGATGGAAAGGGCTTTCAATTACCTCAGCCAGAGGCTGATCCCACCCAGCCGGCGCCCCGGGGAAGCGGGCCAGCCTCGCCAGCCGGACCGAGAGCACCGCGAAGGAACCGGCGCTGCGGCTTCCCCAGCGGCACCGGCAGGACCCTGTCAGTGACTTCCCTTCGGCCCCAGGAGCAGAGAAACTATTTTGGCCGGGACGAGAGCCAGGAGGGGCTCCGGGGAGCCATCCGTTGCGATGGGAGCGATGCCCGCGCCCCGATAACGGAGCGGCCTGACCAAGGGCCCCGAGCGGCGGGTCAGCGCTGCCTTCGGGGAGCGGGATACGTGAGGAGCTGCTCCTGCCCGCGGTGAAGTCAGTGCCGCTGCCTGGGTGTGACTGACTGACCTCAGCCCTTGGCCCCGCGGCGCGGATCATGTGCTGCCTGACGCCGCGCGAACCCGGCCGGACGGGCCCTGCGCTGCCCCGGGGCCACCGGCCAGACGGGACTTGCCGTCCGCGGGGGCAGGTGCGGGGCTGGGGCACCGCCGGCTGCGCGCTCCCTCCGCGGGGTGACCCGCGCTGCATCCCCGGACTGAGCCGGCGGGACCGTCCCGACCGGGGCGGACCTCGCCGGCAAAGCCGGGGATGGCGATCGGGTCGTTCCCTGAGAGGCTCCAGGTGGAGCATCCCGCCCTCCCCTGTGCGCACCCAGGCTGCGGTCGGACCCGCTGGAGCCCACGGCACAGCCCCTTCCCCGGCCAGGGGTCCCCCCAAGGCTCGGTGCTGGCCAGACGCCTTTGTCTGGTGACGATCTCCCCAGCAGGTCCCCAAGCCGCGTCCCCGAGGACGGGAACATCGCATCCCGAGGGCCGGCTGGAGGCTCCATCCCAGGCTGGCCGCCGGCCCGAGCACGGAAAGCAGAGCCGAGCCCATCTGAAACGCATTCGGGCACTGTTGCTGCAATAGCAGATGCTCCTGCGGGTCGCCGGCCACATCACAGCCCGGCGGAGCGGGAAGCGCACGTTCACATGGGAAGAAACAGTCCTTGTCCCAAACGGCTCAAACTCCTAATTGGGGACCAACCGTGACAAATAAACAAGACAATGGGCTGGAGGCGAGACGAACGCAACCTCTGTCGCTGGACTCGGCTCCGAGAGCCTCCCTAGTGCCCAGCGGGGGACCTGGCACGGACCCGCAAGAGCCAGGGGGAGAGCAGGGGCCGGGATCCGGACCCCCCGGCAGAGCCACTCTCCGTGTGACACCGCTGGAGCTCGGGGCTGGCTCGGGAGCAGGATGACACATCCCAGCGGTCCCCCGAGACCCTTGTCGGCAGCTTTGCTCAGCAAGTGTTTGGTCTCATGGTGAGCGAGCTTTGGAGAGGGGTCAAATCCAGCCCTGCGGAGCTGCTGGAGACGCCTGTCCTTGCTGCACCCCAGCTTGGGCTGGCTGGGGAAGCCTCGCACGGGGCTCAGGGGACCCTTCTCCCTCGAGGAGGGGATGCTTTGGGCTGCCTTGGAGCGATGGGCGGGGCCAGCCCAGGGGTTCTGATAGCGGGGTTATCTCGGCACAGCTATCGCTCTCCAGCAGAGACCGTGCACTTGGCACGGATGGAGAAGCCTCGATAAAGTGCTCAGTGCCCTGATCAGCCTCTCAGCATGCAGAGCACCCGGTCATCAGTGTCCAAAAAGGAGTGAACACCCCCGCTCTTCCATCCCCGCTCTGCTCGGGTCTCATGGGATCTGGAATCTGCCTTGCAGACCGAGCCCAAAGGCCGAAATTCAGCAGGACTTGTGGGGATGAAGCTGTTTGAGACACATCTGCCTAACAAGGCGTTTCAGATGGCCTGAACATCCATAATTACTGGCCATGAGGGGAAAATCAGGCCTCAAGGGAAAGATCTCACCTAAGGAAAGAGAGGGCACTTTGGGGTGAGGCAGAGGGCTGACAAGGGTGAAGAGGTGGGAAGAAAAGTGTTTGGAAGCAAATCCCAAGCAAGCTCCCAGAAGAGCAGGCAACACTGGGAGAGGCCCTCCAGGATGGCAGGGATGGTGGGGAAGGACCAGCCCTGGGAATAATCAGGAGCTGTGGCACGTCCCCAGGGTCCCTGGAGCCAGGGCTGCAGAGTGGGCACACACCAGTGAAGCCCCCTGTGCCCCTCCTGCTGCTCCAGTTGGTGGCTCCTGGCCCTGCCGGGCACAGGGGGTTGTGCCACCTTTGGCTGCACATCAGCACAGCTCCAGAGGAAAATGAGCCCTTGCTGTCCCTTTTCCCACTAAGACTAACTCAGAACCAGCAAAAGGACTTCAGATTCCTGGAGAAACAGAGAAGAGGAAAGCAGAGGTTTCTCTCGATATTAAGGGGAGATGACTGAGACTGGCAGGTCTGTCCCTGCAGTGCCCACCTGCTCTTTGCTCTCCCCATGCTCTCTGACCCCAGGGAACAGCAGCACTTCCAACCCAGTGGCACCACAGGGGGAGAGGGGGACACTCCCAGCTAAAACTGGGGGATGTCCCACCCTTTATTTCCCTGCTCACGGCTTCACCCAACCCCAGCTGCTGGGGACCCCCAGCCCATGCCCACGGCAAGGCCGGGATTGAGCTCTGTTGGACACTTTGGATGTTCCCATTGAACTTGGGTGCACCTCTGTCACCCGGCTGAGCTCACCACGAGGATGCCAAGCTTCCCCCGTGGCTTTCACTGCATCTGGGACAGGTTTTTAGGGCCAGGACAGTTGACAGGTTCATTTATTGCAGCAGAATGAAGCGCTACCCGGCCTGGGTCACGCTCCCCTCTTGTTTCCTAAGAAAACAAGGCGTGCGTGCAATCCCGCCGGGCGAGTGTGTGCGCGCCTGTGGCTGCCAACCAAATTTGACTAAGGGCCTGAGGCTCCAGAGATAGGAAGTTCCTACACGTCTTGTGAAGACAGGAGTGGGAGAGGAGCAAGGCCCCATGGCAGCAGCATGAACCCAGCCCTTAAAAGCCTCTGGAGATTCTCCTCCTGCGCAGCCAGGCGCTGTGAGGCACAAACCTGCTCCTAGAAAGATTTCTCCTTGCTTTTTTCCCAGCCTGGCATTTCCTGCGTGGGCTCTGCTGTTGGGGCAGGAAGGACAGCGATGGGTGGGTGAAGGCTGTCTCTTCCTGGCAGCCCTGGTGAGATGCCTGCCAGGCTCCGGGATGGGGTTTTCCATGAGGAAGCTGCGGTCACCCCATCTTGGTGTTGCCAAATTCTGCTGGCAAACACCCCACCTGTGTGTCAGCCCCCTGTGGGGCAGCACTGGCTCTCTGAGGGGCTCATCACCCTGGGCTCACAGGCCACCCTGACACCTTTGGTCCCATCACCCCAGCACCACCAGTCACCATTGTCCTGACAGCACTGGCCCCCATCACCCTGACACACTGGTCCAAATCATCCCAGCAACCTCCAGCACCAGTTCCCATCACCCCAGTACCACCAGTTCCCATCACCCCAGTACCACAGGTCCCCATCACCCCAGTACCATCAGTTCCCATCAGCCCGACAAGACCAGTCCCCACCACCCCAGTACCACAGGTCCCCATCACCCCAGTACCCTGGGCCCCCCTGGTCCCCATCACTCTGGCACCATGGGCCCCCATCACCCCAGCATCACAGTCCTCAGGCCTCCAGGAGCTGCAGCCCCTTCAGGACCAGGATTTACCATTCCCTAGGGACAAAGTGAAAGGAAATCTCCTTTCCTAACACTGCTGTAATTAATATCAAAGCTTCCTTTACCCCCTCCAGCACGCCTGGGCAGAGGGGCCCAGCCCAGCTCCCGGTGCCAGCAGAGACATCTCCACAGCCCCAACCCCGGGCGCATCCACATCCTCGCATGCTTGCCTTGCAGCCAAGCCCGGGAGGAAACAAGCCCCAGCTGTGCCTCTTCACAGCTACTGTGACCGGGCTCTTCCCCCAGAAGGTCCCGGCCGAGCAGCGGGAGGGACTTGCCCCACCGTGCCGGAGCTGGGGCAGGACAAGCTGCACTTGGTGGGCTGGAGGTGCAGGGTGCAGGCGGCTCCTCGCTCCCCGCTCGGCAGCCCTGTCCTGCCACGCCACGACCTGTGAGAAGCCGGGATAAGACAGGTCCCATCCCGCATTCCCGGGGCTGGTTCCGCGCAGGGCTGTGTTTACATGTCCCCGTGCCGGCCCACATCTGTGTTTATGTGTGTGTTTCCGTGCGGGTGCGTGTGGCTCCGCGTGTGTGGCGGGGTTTCTGGGTGTGTTCGGGTGTCTCTCCGCGTCGGGCTCTCAGTTAACCTCTTAGAAAATGAAAACAAGCCTGGAAGCCTGGCAGCTGTTCCCGAGCCCCGCTCCAGCGCCGCTTCCAGACAGACGGTAACCGCAGGTCTGATGACCGAGCACACACACACTTCCCTTCGGGCCTTCTTAATTGCGCCGTCAGATATTCTGAAACAAAGGAAATTAAAGACTAAACTGATAGCAATGAATATGTCACGGGAGCGACGGGAGGCAGGCGGCTCCCCGGGCGGCTGGGAACTGGCAGCAGGGAGGCAGAAGGGGATCAGGAGCCGCTGGAGCCCTGGGCAGCAGACCAGGCTTGGTCAGGACTCTGCCGAAAGTTGGGTGGGCATTGGCAGCGCTGCTGACCCCGGGAGAGGCCTGGGAATGCTCCAGTACAGACAGGCTGGATGGCCACGCTGGATTTCTCATGGAAACTTGCTTAGGATCTTGCCAGGTCCCAGGATTTCTTTTTTCCCTTGTCTTTGCCCAGATTTTCTCGAAGCGGCTCCTCTGATTCCCTCCAGCTGCCTGCACGCGAGCGCCGCAGCAAACGCCTGGAGAGAGGTGGGAGGAGAGATGCCACCCTCTCCCAGTGGGTGCATGGCTGGTGGCACCTGGCCGGAGGGGACGGCTGGGCACAGGTCTGGTTACCTGCGAAGGTGTCGGCAGCAGTTTAGGGGCTGAGCTGGGTGGGGACCACCAAAATGGTGCTCGATGGTGGGATGGGAGAGCACTGGGAAGCAGAGCGGGTGCAGGCAGGCTTTGGAGCAGGGATGAGCAGGATCTGGCAATAACTTTGGCAGCGGCTGGCAGAGCATGGGAACCACTCTTTCCCCGACTGCCAGCTTGTGGGGTGGGATGATCACTTTGAGAAAGGCCTGACCCAGCACTGGAAACAGCCTGGCAGAGGGGCTGGAGAAGCCCAGCACCTGCTTAGCCTGAGAAGGTGGAGCGGAGGTGCAGGGGATGTGGTGGAGCAGGGCAGAGCGAGCTGTTGTCCGTCACTGAGGGTGGGACAAGATGCTCCGGGCTTTGACCACAGCGAGAGACATTCGGGAGAGATTTTCCTGTGGGATCGCTGCCTGTGGAAGAGCCCCAGCAAGAGGCAGGACAGGGATGCTCCCACGCAGGAGCTGCTCACCGCAGCATCTCCAAGCTTCACTCCCCAGTTCCAGACTTTCTCCCGACCTCAGCTTCCCAGCTGGGATGTGCAACCAGCTCGGCTGAGAGAAGATGGCAGCAAGAGCGGCTCGGACATAGCCAGGATGAGGGGTTGAATTCAGGCAGCAGAAAGGTTTTGCTGGGCTAAATCCTTTCTGGAGCCAGAAGGGTTTTTGGCGTCCTCACAGCGGTGTCCGGCCTATTGTGGGAAAGCTCTGAGCGCCGATCCCAGCGCTGGAGGCAGTGTCACACGGCACGGGGGGAGTGCTGCGGAACCGAGGCACTTTTGGCTGAAAAACATCTTTCCGTAACCACAGGGGAGGAGAGAGCCAGCTGGGCAGAAAACTCAGGCAGGGCAGTTCCCTAGAAATATCCAAACACCTCCAAAAAATAACCTGAGGGAGCAACTGTCCCGAGCCCCATGGCCGGATTCGTCCCGTTTATATCTCCCAAATCCCCCGGCTCTCCCAGCTCTGCTATTCCACTCTTCTGGCGCAATTCCTGCCAAGTTCCTTGGGCGCCGATCCAAAAGGCAGCTGGGTGTCCCTGAGGCACCCGCGGCCTTTTTGCTGATGGGCACTTTGCTGGGGCAGCTTCCCTTCCCGGGAGCCGGAGGGGAAGGAAGCGCGGCCGGCGGGGCTGGCAGGGACCCGCGGCGCTACCAGCAGCGGCTCGACGTGCGGCTGCCTCTTCCGCTGCTCCGAATTGCGAAGCCGCTGCCTCGGGGTGCTGCAGGCAGCCGGCAGGGAGGGACAGGCCAGGGCGCTCCATCCCAGCCTGAAATCCTGGCCCGTGGCCCGCTGCCATTCCCGCCGGGTTGTGCTGGGTGCCAGAGGCAGGCGCGGCCCCGCGGGGTCAGCCAGCAGCTCCCGGTGCCATGTGCTGGGAGGGAGCCAGCAGCTGGTGCTGGCACAGGGAACCTTCAGGTGCTCAGCCTTGCCTGGAGCCCAGGAATTTCGTCCAAGCGTGGAGTGTGGGGCAGCCCTGAGGAGCAGGGCAGGAGGGAGGCACTGTGTGGAATCCTGCAGCTCTCTGGAGCTTGAGCAGCTCTCAGCCCCAGCTGCAGCTGCTTTTGGGGTCCATACTGGGACCAGTGGTATGCAAAATCTTCATTAATTCTGTAGAAGAAGGGATCGAGGGCACCCTCGGTAGGTTTGCAGATGACACCAAGCTGGGAGTGCAGTGACACACCCAAAGGACAGGGCCATGAACAGGGACCTGGGCAAGTCAAGCGGTGAGATTCGTGGGAATCTCGTGTGGTTTAACAGGACCAAGTGCTGGTGCTGCACGTGGGTTGGGGCAACCCCCAGGATCAATCCAGGCTGGGGATGAAGGGGTCGAGATCAGCCCTGGGGAGGACTCAGGGGTGCTGGAGGGTGAGGGCTGGCCGTGGCCTGGCCATGAACCCCCCATATCCTGGGCTGATCCCCAGTGTGGGCAGCAGGGGAGAGGGGAATTCTGCCCCTCTGCCCCGCTCAGGTGAGACCCCACCTGCAGAGCTGCCCCAGCCCTGGGGCCCNTTTAAGGTCCCTTCCAACCCAAACTATTCTGTGATCCTGTGTAAAGAGTGGAGGAGGATGTTTCATGCTGCCCACGCTTGATACAGGACACAGCCGAGTCCTGGATCCATGAGGATCCCTCCGGGCTGTGCCACACTGGGAAGAGAAAGGAGAAGGGCAAGGCAGCTTCTCTTTGACTCTAGATGGGAGAGCACCAGGAATCAGAGCACCTTGGGCAAGGGGAAACCCAAAGTCCTCCCCCACGTTTGTTCATTCATGTCCGGGGTGAGACATCCCGACATTGCAGGGAAATCACTCCACCGCTCCCTGGCCCATCACGGAGCAGGCTGCAGCCCCGCAGTCCCACGCAGCCCCGCTGTTCCCATATCCCCCTCCTTCTTCCCCAGCTGAGCCTCCGAGAAGGAAGTTCCCACCAAGAACAGACTTGCCTTGCTCCCAGCAAAGGGAATCTGCCCCCTCGCTTGGCTTCGGAATTCAGGTTACTCAGAAGGGATCCGGCTTTCTCCATAAGCTCCTGCCTGGCGAGGGGCAGCTGCCGTGCCTGGCCTCCTCTTCCTCCCGGCCCACACAGGTGGGGGGAGTGCCTGGCACAGAGCTCCTGCTTTCCTGAGCAGAGGAATGCTCCTTGGCTGTGGGAGCAGCAGCAGGAGGGCAGGTGGGCTCCCAGGAATGAAGAGTTTTTCTGCTCCTGCCCAGCGCTGCCCTTGCTATGTCCTGGAAGGAGAGGCTGGAGCCAGGGGAATTTTATCACCTTCCTTCACCTGTTGTCTTCTTTAGAAAAAAACACAGATAAGGCTCAAAAACCAGGCCCCCAAGTGCAGTGTGGCTCCTGAGTGTCCTCACACAAATCTTCCTGAGTCAGTTTTTTCAGCAGAAAAACAAGTTTCAGAGGAACTGGACATGGACACCAAAACCATCTGAACGTGACCCAAAACTCAGGCCCCCAGTGATTCCCATCTCATTCCATCTTTGCTGTCATACACCAAACCATCTTCTCCCACATCCACCCTGTGAGCCTGCCCGAGGCAGGCTGTGCTCACCCAGAGCCCATACACAGCTCCCAGGAATGCTGCACATGCCACAGGATTCATGGGGATCAGTGCTAATCTCACTAAACCCAAAGAAAGTGACTCTTTGTTTCTCAAAAAATCTGCCCAAATACTGAAATCAGCAAAATCCTCGTCCTTCCCGCACCAGTAAACGATGGCTAAACATTATTCTAGATCAAAGGAAGACGGGAATGGCTGGATCAGACCTAAAGCCCATCCAGCCCATCTCTGCCTCCGGCAGTAACTCCCAACAGATGCTCCAGAGGAAGGTGCAAAGCCTCCTCAGTGCACAGACACAAAATAATATCCCTGAGCAGGACTTCTGATCATCCCCCACAAGGGCACAGGAGCAAGACCAGTGGCTTTGCTGGTCAAGACCAGTGGGATGCGGGTGGGATCCACAGCAGCTGATGCAGAGACCAGTGTTAGGGGGAGATGTCCCTCTGCAGATAACGGAGAGAGAGATGAAAGGCTTCCTTCAGTGATTCAAAAGGAGAGTCTGTCTCCACTCTGAATCACCCTGGGAAGGAGCTGATCTCTCTTCATCGACCAAATACGGAGTTTAGGGCCGTTGGCCTTCAGCCAGAGCTCTCAAACACCTCAAATTGGAGTGGGTGCACCAACAGAAAGGGTTTCAGCTTCAGCAGCATCCCCCTATATGCACCTCTCTTTGTTGCCTCCCTCAAATACCAAATGTCACCACTAAGGTGCAGATCACAAGAGAAAGTGAGATGGCACCCAGCAGAGCACTGAATTTAGGGAAAATTAATTTCCCAAAGCCCTGCTTCACAAGGCTCTCCAGCAATATGCCAGACTAACAAAGGAAATTCCTCACAGAAATCTACACAGCATCAGAACTGCAGAGAAGCCTCTGCTGAGAGCACCTTGAAGAACTGAGCTCTGTCAAATCACTCCTGGCAGAGTTGGGACCTCAGGAGAGTCACTTCCACTTCAGATTTCAGCTTCTCCCTCTTCATTGTGGGCATAAAGATCATAGAATTGTAGAGTAGTTTGGGTTGGAAGGGACCTAAAAACTCATCCTGCTCCACCTCCTGCCATGGGCAGGGAGACCTTCCACTGTCCCAGGCTGCTCCAAGCCCTGTCCAGCCTGGCCTTGGACACTGCCAGGGATCCAGGGGCAGCCACAGCTGCTCTGGGCACCCTGTGCCCTGTTCACCTGGAGGAGACTCCAGGGAGAAGTCAGAGCCTCTTCCAGCGCCTAAAGGGGCTCCAGGAGAGCTGGAGAGGGACTTGGGACAAGGGATGGAAGGACAGAACAAGGGGGAATGGCTTCCCACTGCCAGAGGCCTCCCCACCCTCCCAGGGAACAATTCCTTCCCACTATCCCATCTCTCCCTGCCCTCTGGCAGTAGGAAGCCATTCCCTGTGTCCTGTCCCTCCCTACATGAGACATTCAACCTCCTTTACAAAGCACTCCGTGACCTGCGGATGCAATAGGTGCTGACGGATTAATGGAATTGCTAATGGAAAGCAGAGGAAATACCAGCTGAAAAACCCAAGCCTGCCCACGGGCAGCGTTTCCTGCCACAGTGATGCACTCGGGGCTGGTGGTGACACCAGCGGAGCCCCTGTGACGTGACCCACCCAGAGCTCCCGGCAGCTCCGTGGGATCCCGGCAGGTCTGAGCAGGAGCCACGGCGCACGCGGTCCCGCACGGCCTCCTCAGCCGCGGCAGTACAGTGACGAGGCGCTCGTGGAGGGACTTCAAAGGTGCCCTGACATCAGCAAAGCCACCGGCACGGCCGCAGGTCCGGCCGGGCCCACGCGCCCAGCTCCTCCTGGAGCCATTATCAAAGCACTTGAGTCACGGAGAGCGCTGACCGAAAGTGAGCGCTGCCTTTGTCTGGCGTGGAAGGATGCCCAGGCGCACAGCTCTGACTCTCACAGCTCGCTCTCCTTCCCAACACAGCTTCTTACACAGCAGGCTCTGTTGCTGGGCCATGGGGAATTTTTGTCCCGGTTTTCTTGACGTGATCCTTTTCAGACAGAAAATCCTGACTCATGAAGCCGTGACGTTGAATGTGCTGCTGTGTAAGGCCTGACACAATGAGGCACTTGGCACCCGCTTGCTCCGAGCCCAGCCAAGGGGAATATATGCTTTTTTGAGAACTGAATATCCTAATTTTTCGCTTTTAAGGAATTGGGAAGCCTTAGCAATGCTGTAGCAACGAGGGTCACCCGAACACAGTCAATGTCTCCCACTGGATAGTTAAAAAAGCAAAATGAAAAAATAATGGTTTTCCCTTTTCTTTTGCAATCAGTGGCCAAATATGCTGCTGCTCTTCCGGAATGAGCAGCTGCCAATTCCAGAGGAGAAGATCTCTTGTAGCCAAGTAGCTCAGCTCTTACATTCTCTCCAACAGCCTGGGAAAAAGGAAAGGCGGCCAGCCAGTCGGCTAAATAATTTTTGGAAATAAGTAGGTAATGGCCCTCCAACACGCCACCGCCACGGCAAGTTTACTTGCAGGCTGACGTCTTTTTTTAAAGCAGAAAATTGACACATCCATGTCAAATCCTTGGATCTCCCTTGCAGAAACACTGTGAGTCGATTGTGGGTCAGATTTCCAAGTCACCAAAAGCTTTTAAGCACACAAAGCTTCCCCAAAATTAACACATGCAGCAGAGTATCTTTGGATGAGCCCATCTGGCCTTACCTAAAATGTACAGAAACACTGGGACCTGGGTTTTTTTTATATTCCCGCTCCAAAGCTTCCAGTTAAACTCTCTGTGCAGTACTTTTAAAATAGAAAGAACACGATGACAGGCAACTGGCCTGATTCCTTTTTTATTTCAGTGGCATTCCAGTGCTTCGGCAGGGAAACCAGGTAACAACCATCAGGAATGGGAACTATTTGATTGTGTACAGGCAACTCGGCTGTGCCTGGATGTCCTGCTTGCCAGCACCTTCCAGGTGCTGAAACATGCACTGATTTGTCGTGGAATAACACCAAAATGTTTCCAGGGAGTTTTTGTGCCATGCTACAGGATCTGGCTCCTCTTGAACTTGGTCAGCATGGAGGTTTGTGCCAAAACAAGATGTCCTTGTCCTTGCCCCATGGATAATTCCCCTTCCAACCTCATCAGCTGTTGGTAATGGGGGGAGCCAGGCCAGGGAAAGGTTCTGGATGAAAACTAACGTCACTCATGGGAAGCTGATCCAAGCTTTCAGGAGAACACACAGGTAATGCCATGGTTGTAACTACCTGTGCTGTCCCTTCCCAGCCCTTTGCGTAGGGGACACAGCCGGGAGTCCCCAGAGCCCTGCGGATGTGGGACTGTGTGCTGCAGGAGGAATGAACAACGGCAAGGGACTGCCTTCGATGGATCAGATCCAGTCTTCAGCCAATGGCAGGGAAGATACCGGGACTGGAAGATGGGGAAAAACTCCTCTGCCCCACTCAGGTGAGAGCCCATCTGCAGAGCTGCCTCCAGCTCAGGAGTCCCAGCACAGGAGGGACCTGGAGCTGCTGCAACCAGTCCAGAGGAGGCCATGGAGCTGCTCCCAGGGCTGGAGCCCCTCTGCTCTGGAGCCAGGCTGGGAGAGCTGGGGGTGCTCACCTGGAGAAGGCTCCAGGGAGAGCTCAGAGCCCCTGCCAGGGCCTAAAGGGGCTCCAGGAGAGCAGGAGAGGGACTGGGGACAAGGGCTGGAGGGACAGGACACAGGGAATGGCTTCCCACTGCCAGGGGGCAGGGATGGGTGGGATATTGGGAAGGAATTGTTCCCTGGGAGGGTGGGCAGGCCCTGGCCCAGGGTGCCCAGAGCAGCTGTGGCTGCCCCTGGATCCCTGGCAGTGCCCAAGGCCAGGCTGGACAGGGCTTGGAGCAGCCTGGGATAGTGGAAAGTGTCCCTGCCCATGGCAGGGGGTGGGAATGAGGTGAACTTTAAGGTCTCTTTCCACGAAAACCATTCTGTGATTCTGTGCCCAGAGAGCTGTAGCAGAGAACAGCTGGAGATGTGTGAGCAGAGTTCAGCATGTTTTTGCAAGTCAGTTTTTGCATGTGAACAGAGCTCCTTCACTCTGGAATTATTGGTTATTAATGGAGCTGCATCCTGCAATGCTGCTTTAGTAACCCTGAGGAAGCACTTGGAAACATCCAACAGATCAAAGCCCTGTAACAAAGCTCCTGCAAGGGCTCCCGAGATGGTTCCTGCCCCAAAGGCCAGCACTCACTGTGTGGGGGAAGACTGGGAGGGAGGGAGTCCTTCCCCAAACTGCCAAATGCCCCCACACTGTGGGGTCTCCTGCATCCCAGTGTTGCTTCTCACCCACGGGCACATGCAGCTTCCTTTTTCTGGCCAGAGTGAACTTTTAAGGAAAAGGATTCAGGGACAAAAAGCAACTGTCCCCATGATTCTCCTACAAGGCCCTGACCCGTGGCTGTGCCTCGACCACCTGCTCGGGCTGACATTCACGGAGCTGAGGCTGGCAAAGGCTTGGGCACTTTCTAGCCAACTCCAAATGCCAGTTTTGTTTTCTGGAGACACCATTTCCCTGTGTTTTAGACAGTCTTACCCTCTGTTACTGAAAAAAGGTCTGTGTGTGATTCAAGGTCAATCTACTGCACAAAGGACTTGGTTTCCTGTTATCAAGCCCAGACTTTCATCAGAGTAAACATCCCCTCACTGCACGTCCTGTAGAGAAAACGAGTACCATGAACAGAATATAGCATGACATGCTTGGAAAAGAAACCAGTACCTTGTATTTGCCTCCCACATCCCCCTTCTTCCTCTGGTGTTTGCTCAAGGCCCTCCAGGGCAGGGCTGGGTGCTTTTCTTACAAACAGCCATGAACCTTCCTGAAGGATGTTAAATCACAGAATTATGGAATGGTTTGGGTGGGAAGGGACCTTAAAACCCACACAGTCCCACCCCTGCCATGGGCAGGGACACCTTCCACTGTCCCAGGCTGCTCCAAGCCCTGTCCAGCTGGGCCTTGGACACTGCCAGGGATGTGAGGGTTGAATCCACTGATCACAGCCAGAGTATTTGCATTCCTATTTTTCCAGAGTAAAGCCAACTCCACAGCCAGGTATTCACAGCATCAGCCAATCGATTCTGCATTAGAACAGTAGGTCATTGATGCTCCGGGAAATGCCAAACAGGCCCGGCTGGCACATGGATACCCAGGGCGGTGTTTCCTATGGAAAACTGTGAGCCTTCGGAATCTCAGTCTCCGCTTAAAGGAAAGATCTACATGCCAACCAGACTTAAATTAGCCTTGGAAACTGATTCTGGAAAATGTGCCAGCTCAGATGCAAATCCCTCTTACTTACCTCGTGATGACAACAAAAGCCTGGCGAAATTTTACTCATCCATTAACAGAAAAGGCCTTGCCCGGCGACACACGTGGGTGGGATTCCAGCAGGGTGACATTATGCTTTTGGCACGAGGGCCTTGGCCCCCAAGAATGGCAGCCCTGTGGCATGACAAACGCAGGCCACAGCCACATACTTTACCTGCTGACTCAAGAGGAAGAATGCAGAACCTACAAAAATTAAACTTCCAGCCAAAATCCCGAGATGGTAATCTCACAGAACAGCCCCTGGGGTAAAAGATTAATGATTAGAATTACACTCAGGAAAACACTGCCTGATTACTAAACACCTTCAGAGCGAGGTATAGCCAAGACATTCCACTGGGGTCACTTTCTAAATCCACTGGAGGGAAAACAGGAGCACTCAGCTCACTGGGACAGTGATTTTTGTTTCACCACCATGGATAGAGCCCCTCCACGCTCTATTAAAACCAAGGGCAGAACTCTCCTGTTTTGAGCATGAACTTATCTTCATTTCTACTGCTCCTGGGTTGTGTTTCGTTTCTCCTCTCTGCCGTCCTTCCAAAACTGAAACAGCAGCAGCAGTGATCAGATCAGATGACTTCCTAAGTCACACGCACCCGTGGAAATCTCACAAGAAGCCTCTGGTTTTGGGTGAAAACCCAATTTTGAGACCTGTCCACCCGCTTCCCGCACAGCACCAGGGGCTGGCGTTACTTTCTTGTCGAGGACAAGGTATTTACGGATGTGGTTGAGACGATGCGTTTTCTGTTTTTCAGTTTGACTTTCAATTTGAAACAGAGAGACTGCTTTTCTTGTTAAACGCTGTCCCAGAAAGAAGGAAGGGTTTCCAGAAGCCCCACTCACCTGGCTGCAGCTCGGCAGGGTGAGGATATCCACATCACAGTGATTACAGAGCCTGCGGTCGCGATAAACGAGAACAGGTTCCCCTTCTTCACTGGTTTTCTGAAAAACCCTGGGGAGCATTCGCTTTTCCCTTACAGAATGTTCCCAATATTCTGGGTTTTTTAAGCAGCTTTTAATCTTAATTGCTGTTGGGATCTTTGGGCGATCAAAGGGAGGATGGCTGTGATTCTTTGTATTACTCACTGCTGCATTAGCACCGGGATCACATATTCATTTATTTTGGTTGAGGAGGTAACAGTCTCCTTTCACTGCACGCACACAATTACTGTAAGCATGCAGGGGACTTGCCAAATGATGCATGAGGGGAGGAGGAGAATCTTTGAAGAAAATTGTTCAAACGTAATTTAGTTCACTAATTGGCAGGGGACCGTTACTAACGAATCTCTTCTGTTTTATGTCAGTAGTGAATCGGGTTGATGATGTGTAACATACATTAAGTCAGTTAATGAGTATTAACTAGAAATGCAACTAAACACAAGAACAAGGGGTTTTCACCTTTAACTAGCCAAGCAGAATCACCAATAAATAAAAGGATATGTGTAAGTGGCTTAGATGATTCCAATCTGCAGTGGAAAGACTTTTCTTAGAATCTGATGGTAACCACAACTTTGAGGGAAAAAAAAAAATCAGACGCTTACTGTGGCACTTCATCACCACTTGCTTTATTTCTAACCAAGCCTGAAATTGAAATGACTAAAAGTCATTACCGTAAAATAGCTGATTAGAAACCAATGTGAAGTGAGACAGTGAGTCCTGGCCCTGGCTACAAGACCAGTGTGGCCAGTGAAGGGGTGTGTTGGCTTGGTGGTGGCTGTGTGTGCACTCTCACCGGGGGACAGGACACTCAGCATCCTCCAGTCTGCACCAGGCAGGCTGATGTGCCCCTAACCCTCGGGAATCACACGGAGAGGAGGGAGATTACCCTGCTGGAGCAGCCATAATCACAGCCATGCTTCACTCTCACCTCTGTGTGTGACCCAGCAACACCACACAGCTTTGGGTGCAGCCAGGGCTGGAGGAACGTGGCCCTCGGAGCCCAGCAGTGCCAGGGCAGAGCTGTGAGGTGACAGCAGCCCCACGGGCAGAGCTGTGAGGTGACAGCAGCCCCACGTGCAGAACGTGGCTCGCTGGTTGTGCGGCCCTGAGAGCAAACATTGTTACAAAACCCGGGCAGAAGGAAAGTTTCTGGCTCGCTCTGGCATGTGAACAAACTGGCTTATTAGGGCACAGGTGCAAAAATGAGAACACGGGAGTGAAAGTGAGGATAAAATGGAGAATTCCTGCCTTCTGCAGGTTTTGTGAAATAGGTATCAGGCCGTGAAACTTGCCAGACGTTGCGGGGGGCTCAGGGACAGGCTGTTTGCTGTGGGCCAAGCGGGGACAGCTGCAGGACTGGCATTAGGATTGATATCCAACATTCCACTACCTAGAGAAGGAGGGTGGCACAACATCTTAGGGGGCTCATCTTTGGGCATTACCTCTGCTCAGTCAGGCAGGTCCAGCCTGGCTTTCAACTCAGACTGTTCAACTTCCTGGCCAAGCAGAGTCAAAGCAGAGGGGAGATGCATCAATCCCATCTCCTGGCAGCTTCGGGCAAGGAAAGATCACTGTTCCAGCAGTAAGGAAGGGCCCTGATGTCTGCAGCTGATCTTGGACACTGCCACAGCAGATGACAGCTCCAGACCCTGTGGGTCAGACACTTGCCACGTGTTGTTCTCCTTACCTGGATTTGCAGCCACCAGGCACCTTTCTCACAGCTGGTTCTAAACTGGGTGGATTGCAGCACAATTTATATCACACAACTGCTGAGCCCCTCGGCACACGGTGGGTGCTGGTTTAGAAATAAGCTGATAAAACAGTCATGGTAACACTACTTGCAGAGTCAGAAAAAACCCTAAACATCCAGCACCAGCAGAAAATGTGTACAGATTAGTTTATCTCTACACACAACAGAGATAAGACCCCTTCTTTGAAAAAAAAATCTAAGCTCCGGAAACAGCAGGAAGGATGAAGTTAAGCACAATGTGGTGGATCACGAGACATGCTGCCTGCTGGCATTGATACCTCGGAGTTCATCTGGAAATAATGCCATTAAATAGGGGTGACAGAGTGGCATAGGACAGCCAGAGGAGGGGATTTATCCAGTGAGGGGCAGGAGATGTGAGGGAAAGAGGCAGAAAGAAGCACACAGACACCATGCACGTGGAATGATAAATCCTCAGCTTTAGAACATCAAACAAGAGTAGTTGGTTGACAATGCCATGACAATTCTCGTGCTCGTTGTCTCTTGGCAATCCAGAGTTTTCACGAGACAAACAAACATGCAGAAATACACAAGGGCTGGGGAAGAGTTAAACACTGGTCTGTACCAGTCAGATGACAATGCAAACTCACACCTTCCAAATGTATTGTGTGTCAGAACGAACATAATTTCTTGCCATTCAGAGGCAGCTTCTCTGGTTCACTGACCTTCCTTTTCTTCTCGGGTCCTATTGCCTCTTCCTGGCTGAAGGCAAGGTTCAGGAGGTTTATCTGTAAGAACCATCAGAAACAGGGATCATTCTCACAGGGCACGCTCCTGCAACACGAGTTAAAAAGTGCAGCTTCCAAAACTGTGTGTGTGCCTGGTTCCTCTTGGCTTTGCTCAGTGTGATCCTGTTCTCCAGAAAAGCAGTTAGGCAAGGAATCAAAACTGGAGTACTGGATGGAGCTGGGAACGTCAGAGTTGTGCAAGCAACAGGTTCAGCTTCAGGGACAGAGAATGGGTTTGGTGGCACAGGGAGCAGGACTCATCTCCCCATCACTGACAGAAAACAGCAGGAGCAAGGAGATCTTTGAGGAATGGAATAGCTGATAGGGCATTGGTTTCTCCACCAACCTCAGATAATCTTATTATATGGAAAATCAGGGGGGCACTTAGGTCAAATTTGTGGTGACAGCCTTTCAGGAGACACACAGTCCCTCTGTTTGTACATCAGGGAATTCAGTGTGAGCTGGTCAATCTCAGGCTTCAAAACTACCTGTGAGTCTGTGAAAAAGAACTAAGCCAAGCAAGCTTTTTTCCAAAAGGCTTAACTTCCCTCTAGAAAGACACAAAGCTCTCCCAGAAATACTCAGAGCCTGCAAACCAAGAGGTTAAAAACCACAGATAAATACATGTGAGAATATAAATGAGTCAGTGGAACAGACACTTCAGACAGACCACAGGGAGATGGACAGCCAGGACGACAGCTGAAGTGTTGGCTGTGCCAGGGGACAAACTCACTTATCCTCCTTATCATGTCACATACTTGCATTTCTACAATAATAATCTGGAGCTGCTGAGAGCAACGTGTGTTGTCGCCCACCCAGAAGGGACGAAGCACAGTCTGGAAATGCGGCCTCTCACTGGAGCTGAGCTGAGGGGACACACCACAGCACAGAGCTTCCCTCCAAAACTAAGTTCACTCGGATGACAGCGAGGTGAATGGAGAGGGAAAGGATTCCTGCAGACAGGATTCCTGCTCCCAAACAGGAGTACCTCCCTCTAGTGTCACTGCAAGGCACGAGGAACCCTGTAAACTGTAGCAGGGGGAGCACAAGGGGTTAATAAAGAGCTGCTCCAGAACATACCCTGGGGATGAGCACAAGGTCTCCAGATTACAAGATGTGGTCATTATAGAATTCCCCGCTCACGTCACCAAGGGTTGCTTTCCATCTGACCTTGAAGTGAGGCTTCGGCAACCTCTGCATAGCAATGGGCTTTCTAATGTGTGAAAGAGCTCTGATTAGGGATTAACAGCAAAATACTTTGAAACAACCTCACTTTGCCTCTCTATCGTGTGTCAAATTGTTTTTCTTTCCTCCTCTTCATTATGAGCAACACAATGTTGCTTAATGAAAAAGTACAATTTCCTTTCCCTAAAAACAGAGAAAACAAGAAGGTGCCAAAGTGGGCTGGGCAGGTTCTCCCTCATCCTGCACAGTCAGGCTGACAGAGCTTTCCAAGGCTGCCCGAGGCGTGTTTGCTTGAGGACAGAGCCATAAGCAGCTCTGTGTTACAGCTCCTCACCTGATACTCAGCTGCTCCAGCTGGCATTCTTGGCAGCTCTTTACTTTCCTCTCCCTGGCATAGTTTTAACCTGTCTGGTTCCTTTTTTTTTCAAGTGAAGGGCCCAGAGGAGGAAACTCTGCATCCAAAACCTCTGGAGTGCTAACACAGCTGCAGGGTTTGTACCCTGTCCTGCTGGCCACACAACAAAGCAGGGTCACAATTCCCAGTCTCCCAGCCCCATCACCTGGAGGAGGCAGCTCTCCTATTTCAGTCTAAACCTAGCTAGAGCTGGTGCTTTAATTTCCTCTGTTGAGGAATGCATCTTCCACAGCCCAGACAGCTCCTCAGTGAAGATTTTACCCCTTTGCTATTCCTCCAGAATTTCCTGCATGGATGGGATGCTTGTGAGGTGGAGAAACAGCCACCATCAGCAGCTGCTTGCACTCCAGCTCCCCCCGGTTTTCCTGCCCTTTACCACAGGCAGCACGAGCACCTCGCAGGAACCTGAGATGAGGAGTGAAAACATCCAAGGAAGCCATGGAGGGCTCTAGAGAAGCACTCTTCAGCCATCCAATGAATCAGATGTCAACAGTGAGAGGTATTTCACCGAAGCCAGCGTGTCCTGGCCTGTCCCTGCCCAAGCTCACGTAGGAACTCGGAGCCAGGAACAGACCCCAAGTCCAACTTCAGCTCCCATCCCTAACCAAACACTCCACCTTCTTCCCCAGAAAAGCTGCTCTAAAGGGAATTAAGTCAGATCCGACGTGTGCTTATTTGACTTGAAGCAGAAAGTAAACCTCTTCAGCGGTGTGGTGAGAAGCAGGAAATCCCTCCCATTGATTAAACATACAATCCAAGCCTCCAGAAGTTCATTAATTCTAATTTTTCCCATGTACTGGGATGCTTCACTTGAACAACTGATGCCAGAGCTTGGGCTGTGAGAATGTTGCTTTTCCTCTTACACAACCCCAGCCCCACGGATGAGCCAGGTGCTGTAAAAGCAGGTAGGACAAGGTGCAGCCCCTTGCACCCTCGCTCTAAAAAGGGACCATGCTGACAGGTGGGACAAGCCCAGAGCAAGCAGCAAAGGCAGCAGCAGCTCCGTGACCTCCTGACTCTGAGTCCAAGGCAGAGTTCAGGGTCTGGGTCACACCACAATCACACAGTGAGTTTGAATCTCCTGTTTTAATACGTGTAAAAAAGCATATTTTGCCGCAGGAGTTTTCCTGTAGAACTCCAGCTAACTTGTGAATCATACAAGTGTTACTAATTTCTGGCATAAAACTCACAGGACAGCTGCGCGTTGTCTGGAGAAGATATCAGGCTAAAAATAGATTAGACTTAGATTAAAGCCTTCCCAAGGCAGACTGGTGGACAAAACGGAGTGAGCAGACCACAGCCACACTGCTATTCTTAGATAGACACAATCAGGACCCAGTTTTGTGCTCTGCAATTTGCAATCCCCAGTGTCCCCACATATTCCAGCCAAAAATTCCCAGCATAAATCGAAGAAAATTTACAGCTTTCCTGACATGTTTTTCGCTTCCCAAGGCATCCTATGCAGAACAGCTAAAATTGCACAAGAGCATTCGGCTGTGTCCCTCTTTGTCCCTGGCCTGCCCCATGCTGGGGTTTGGCACTCGGCAAATTTTGTGCCCTCAGAAGAGTTCCCTTTGTCCAGGACACGGAGGGTTTTGTTTGGTACCTTGTAACTATCCCGACAAATTCACAAGCACATGAATGTCAAAAGAAGTGCAGTTCCATCGAGCAAGCTGGAAGAATAAGGACTGAGATACAAGAGTGAGCTGCTGCAATAAGGCAGAGCGACCCTCAGGTGTCAGGGCAGCACAGTTTGTACGTATCATCATCAGAGATGTTAATCAGCGTGACCTGAGGCATCCGGGGATTTCAGCTGCTTTCAAGTGTGACTCAACAGCACAGCAAACTCTCGTCACTTCCAAAAATCAAGCCGGTGACTCTTCAAACTGGTCCCCTAAGATCTAATTCCCAACTGCTCACTGACAGCTGGCTGCTCCGTGCTCCCAAGCACAGCAAAAGCCCAGGGTCGCAGGACACATCGTGGTGTCAGTGAAAGGATGAGAGGAGACGGACACGAACTGAAATCACAGAATCACAGATTCCCAGAATGGTTTGCGTTGGAAGGGATCTTAGAGCTCATCTCATTCCACTCCCCTGCCATGGGCAGGGACACTTGCCACTAGCCCAGGTTCCTCCGTGCCCTATCTAACCTGGCCTTGAGCACTTCCAGGGAAATAGAAGAAATTCCATTTAAACATAAGGCCAAACTTTTTATTTTTTGCTGTGAGGGCAACCAAATACTGCCAAAAGTCATCCGGGGAGGTTGTGGAGCCTCCTTCCTTGGAGATACTCATCACCTGAGGGGACAAGGTGCTGAGGAAGGTCCTTTCCCTGTGCTCTGAGCAGGCCGGGGGGCCCTGCTGATCCCCAGCTGCCCCTGCTCACCCCAGCGGCTGCACGGGGGCGGCTCCGGGGTTAAACCCCAGCACTGGGCTCCCATCAGTTTCCAGTGCCACGGTCACACTGACATCAGTGGAATCCATCCTGATCTCCATCTGTGCCCGTGCAGGAGGATCATGCTGGTTAGCATGAAAGCCAACTTACGCAGGTGGAAGAATGAAAGACCCTCAGTGTGGTGCTGCCGTGGAAAGTTGCCAGGTTTTTGTGCCCAGGAAACCACGTCAACACATCGCTGACTATCACCAGTCAGTCCTCTTCCTTTTCCTCAGCTCCCGATAAAACCTTCGTCATTTGGTGCCACTCTTTTGTCTCATGTCCTGTTCTGCACCTCGTGTGTCTTGTAGCTTTTAAAGGACTAACAAACAGATCTTTCCAGAGTATTAAAAAAATGCTTCAAAAATTGCTGTTAGAAGACAAAGTTATCAATATCTCCCCTGCTAATCTCCTCCAGGGCCCTCAATCACACTGCCCACTTCCGTGATGGACATTCTCATTGCTGGATCACAATCACTTCCCAGAATCCTGATTCCAACTCTCTAACTGAGGGGAAAAACACAATGCATACTCCTCCTAACTACTAGGCTGCTACCCAGCAGCCCCTCATGGGATATTAGATGTGTCCAGCCTTCATTTATGTGGATTTCCCCAGAGGGTCTGGCTGCTAGAATGCAGAGCATGAACACACACAATGGCAGCCAGCACGGAAGCGCCACGTCTTCCCACAGATGTCCCTAGGGGAGCTGCCAGGGAATCTGAGGGTGAAAGGGTTAAATCTCCCTGCATCTGCGGGGTGACAGGCCTCACCTCTGCATGCAGAGATCACTAGGAAACTGCTTCCTGCACGCTAGACAGGGATAACTCATGGAAGGGATGAATGGCCCCAAGATACAGCTAAGGATCTGACGTGAACAGAGAAGCCAGGAATTTCCTGACCTCCCTGTCTCACTCCTCCCATCATGGCCTGAGCCCACAGGAAGAGATGAGCTTGCCTCTCCTGAATCTTTCTCTCTTCATTGCTTGGGTCTGTGTAGCTTCAGCTGGTTTGGAGGAGAAAATGTTCTGGGAACTTCTCATCAGATACAGCTCTCTTGATAGACAGACAGAGATAAACCTTGCTGCTTTTTTTCTCTTCTGTGAAAGTTCAAGATAATGACATTGCCACAGAAAAATGTTTTCCTATTGCTCTGCACATGGCAGGTTTCATCCTTCAACCGCCTTCTGTCATGGCACTTCTGAACATGGTTTGCCTGGGAAAAATCAGACAACAAAGGTCTTGATCTCCAAGCTGTTGTTCTGCAGTTGAACACACTTGTGCTGACCTTCACTGCCAGAAAGAAGCTCTGTACAAAACTGCAGCTCAGCAGGGCACAGGAACCACGGAATGGTTCTGGTTGGAAGGGATCTTAGAGCCCCTCTCATTCCCATCTCCCTGCCATGGGCAGGGACACTTTCCACTATCCCATTTGCTCCAAGCCCTGTCCAGCCTGGCCTTGGGCACTGCCAGGGATCCAGGGGCAGCCACAGCTGCTCTGGGCACCCTGGGCCAGGGCCGCCCTCCCTTCACAGGGAACAATTCCTTCCCAGTATCCCATCCATCCCTGCCCTCTGGCAGTGGGAAGCCATTCCCTGTGTCCTGTCCCTCCGTCCTTTTTCCCCAATCCCTCTCCAGCTCTCCTGGAGCCTCTGTGGGCACTGGAAGGGGCTCTGAGGTCTCCATCAGGGTAACGGATACTGATCCCTGCACCCCAGACAGGTATTACTGCATCATCCATGACAGTCTTTGTCCACACTGGCTTCCCTCACTGCCACAGTCCCTTGGAGAAAGAGCACATGGCCAGGTAGCCAAGTCTTCTGCACAAGGAGCAGCAGCTGGAGGCCAGACAGACTGTCCTCTGAGGCCTAAAGCAGCCCTGATTCACAACACTTAGGTATGAACCTCTCCCCAGACATCTTAGCTGCAGACAGCTCCCATCAGGAGAGCTGATCCACATGGCAGGAGCCCGCCTACAGCAGCCTGTGAATCCCAGAGCTGAATCCCTGAGCCATCCCTGATCCCACTGGGATGTGCACACAATGCCAAGTGTCAACACGCTAACTCATGTCCCACAGCAGTCTACAAGCAGGGCCAGCCCAGCAGCAGGAGCAGTGTCTGGCAGCAGCTGATGAAGCCAGAAGCTTGGGAGGCAGAGCTGCCTGGTGCTGTGCTCAAACAGCCACACCATTCCCAGCTCAGGGCGATCCAGGGCTGCCTCACTGTGCACTGAGACTGTGCTCCAAGGACCACCCCAGAACTTCAGCCCACAGCTTCCTGATGGGAGATAAAAGCCTGCAGAGGCGTTCACATGGTCAGATTTTACTCATCTTTTAGTTCTTTTTCATTCCAGGCTCATTCCACTGCAACATGTTTGCTCACACGAAGACAGAGCTGACCAAAATCAATGGTCCTTCCAGGATAAGGACATTAAAAGATGCTCTTTACAAAAGGATAGAGGGGTTTGCTGAAGAACTCAGAAGTTATCCCAAGCTCAGTGCAGGACATCATTCTCATCAACAGATTTCTGTAAGTTAAACCAATGGGCAGCAATTCTCTATTTTCCCCAACTCTTCCCAGCTCCTAAAATGCCAGTGGAAAGCAGGAAGATGCACAAAGATAACACAGGAGGACAAACCCTTGGCTGATGCAATCAGAAGGCTCCTGAAGCCAGCAGAGGTGGGCTAATTTACATGCTGGTGTCTAACTCTGGATGATTAAGTGCAGAGATGCTCTGCTGGGAAAGGGCAATCTCTCATTTGATCCCAAGGATCATCAATCATGCGATGGCAGATAAGAAGCCAGTGGAGTACATGGAAATTTTCCCCCAATCTGCAAAGCCCTCTGTCAGAGAGTCTCCTAAAGGCCAGTTCCAGTTCTCACTGGGCAGGAAGAGCTGCTTCTCTTTTGGCAGATCCACATCCTTCGCCTCTCCCATGTCGATTAGACAAAAATAAATCTTTAATACTTTCATTCCTGGTTTTCCTGAAGAGCTAGAGGTCAGGAAGATAATGACCAATAAACTCAATTCCAACAGCACAGTTTTTATTTTTGGTAACCAAGCAATCAGAAGGATTCACTCCAGATGAAGAGCAGAAATGTACTCACCCACATTTCCAAAAGCAACTTGTGACTGTGGGTAACAGTTTCAAACTCAGAACTTCTTGAATATCACAGCAATTTTCTGTGACAGTCCAAATTGTTCTGGTTAGTTCAGGAAATCTTGGCATTCCCAACCCAACCCAAGAGCTGGAAAACACTATTAATAGTGTCTGGATGGCAACAAGGTGTTCACATTCACATCCCAACAGGTCTGCTCCTCCCCATTTCACCTATACCTGACCTTATCAGACTACACCTAAGTCAGACTCCCCATCCCTCCCAGCTTCTCCTCATTTTTCAAGACAAACTTCACTCACCAGCTTGGCTCCCTGATTCACACGGAATACACAGTGGTCATTTGCTTTAACCACTTCCTCCAGAAAAGAAGGGAAAGTCCCTCTCATATGGAAAAAAGTGTTAAATTTTTATTAGTGAGGGCTTTACAGTGATGATTCTAACTACTGGCTTGACTTTGTTTTTCCCTAAACGGAGTGAAATATTAGCCAGCTTCTAAGTTACGAGGTTTTAAAAATAGTATCAAAGAATACATTAAGAAAAGAATCTCCCAGGGCTTGGGATTTTTTTTAAAAGTCTTTGGAAGCACGCGATGGATAAAGTGATTCTTCCATTTTTCAGCAACTAATGCTGTTTCCACCACCTTCAGACACTCTCGCTCCTGCTACCGAATTCTAATGAAATGCACATGCTGAGAGAGGTGTCTGGTGCTCTGCTGGCCATCGTGACAGCCCCAAAAGAAGGTCAGAGCATGAATCAGTGGGGCAACCATGAGTCGCAAACAAAAAAGGCTCCTGTTTTCGCAGACGGCAGAATAAACAATGATCAGAAGGAAAGCGGAGGATGTGACACGGAAAAAAAAATGTGGTTAAAGTTTGAAAAATACCAGCCTAGGCACAGAAGTTCATTTCTAAGATCCAGAGTCAAGGCAAATACCTCGCAGATGCCTTTAGAATGACAGGGTAAGTTGCAGTCTGCCGTTGCTGTCTGGGTTAGTCGTCCCGGGATTCTTTTCAACAGAGGCGGGGAAAATTTTAGTAGCAATTTCCTAGTCTCATTAACTTATCCTGTAAAGATGCAGTTTGTGACCGTTCAAGCTCACATGAATCTCAGCTCATTTGAATGGGAATAGGATCAAGTGGCAAGTCTGGTGGTATTCAGAGATTTGCCCTGTCAGTGAACAAACCTCTGCACATGCCCATGAGTTTGGGCTCCAGTGGTGACTCAGGGTTTGGCTGGGCAGCCTTCAGGGTGAGATTAATTTTTTACTTATCTAAAGTCACCTATCTGGCCTATCCTAATTCTTTGGGTTGCCCCAACAACCATCGAAAAAGAGATCAGTACCTCCAGGGGATAATTCTTCCTACCCCAGAGGGGTAACCAAAATGAGATAGGATTCATTAAGTACCTGTGACTCACATGTAAAGAAAGTCTGGAAGCAAGAGGGGAGAGGTGAAGACCATATTAGGCAAAAAACACATCCTTCAAACCTAGAACAGGGTGGTGATTTCAGACCCTTAATCTAAAAGCACACACAGGTAAACCAGCCTGGCTGGGACAGAGATAGGCTTAGTCTGTGTGTGTCACCCACAGGTGCCAACTCCAGAGAAAAGAATCAAATTCTGGTACTGGGTGAAGGAAATAAGCTGATCGTGGAAAGCTTTTTCCTACATGCTCCCAGTTCATGCTTACATCCCTCTGCTGCTCTGTGTATTGTGATCCTGTACAACAAATCCACGAATGCTAGTGAATTTTGTGTCATCTTTGATGATGCAATGATCCATGGCAGTGAATTCTCCCGTGCCTGGATTATCTCAGAACCACTAAAGCTTCCTCACCTGCTGACATGCCCTTGAGCAAGGCATCCTGTCTGTCTCCTTTATTCCCATCTTTTTCTTTCTACCTGCAACCAAAACAGCAAAGCAAAATTAGCTTCAAAGTGCTTAATAAAAAAAGAAAAAAATCCAGAAGCCTGACTAAACCACTGAGGCAAAAATCCCATGAAATTGTGTAACCTTTGCTCTCAGACACTGCCAGCAGTGGCTGTTTATTCCTAGAAAGAGAGATTTCAGCATAAAGTGTCATCTGAACATCAGCTTGCAGCAGCTCTATCAAATATAATCCTCCTTTTAACCCGGATCTAAGAAAACAAAGCTTATGCCTATACCTGCCCTAAGTGTGAGGGGTGGGGGGAAGAAGGGGAGATCTCCCCTGGTTAATATTTATTAACCTTTCAGACAGTTTCAATAAAATTTGACGGGGTGTCCAAAGTGCCCCAGTCTCATGAGATCAGGCAACTGCTTAGAGGAGGAGGATCCTATTAAAATCCCCAGAGCAACAAAAGTGGCAGGATGAGTTCACTCCTTATTAGTCATCAGGGAATCTGCAGGAGAAAGACCTGCAAAGGTGATTTCACAGGCAGGGAAGCTGCTTTATCCTACTGCCCCGCAATCCCAGGAATGCTATTTACCATTTTGTCACTAGATGGTATTGTTCCACAGGCTATATCCCAGAGCCTCAAAGGTCAAACACAGCATGGTATAGCAGAGGCTGGGTTGATTAAAGGCACAGAAAAGGCTTTTTTCCCCATGTATTTTCATGTATGTTTTCCCACGTGGAAGTTATTAGCAAAAGTCAAATTGTAACAGCTGAAGGAAAAGAGCTTTGTTGAACGTGGAGATAACGTAACTCAGTTTTGATGATCTGTGCATTTCCTCCATATCTCAAAAAAACTGCTGAGATAAAAAGGTACAAAGATACTGATACAAAATAAATGTTTCTGTTAACAAACCAAGCATAATCAACCAGCCCTTTGTTACAGTTCAGTCTGATCTGACACAAAATTCAAACAGCCTGACAAACTCTGCTCATCCAAAACCAAAGTATTTTAGAATACTTAGAATACATAGAATCACAGACTTATGGAATGGGTTGGGATGGGAAGGGACCTTAAAGCTCATCCAGTGCCACCCCTGCCATGGGCAGGGACACCTCCAGGATGCTCCAAGGCTGTCCCAGGATGCTCCAAGCCCCGTCCAGCCTGGCCTTGGACATTTCCCGGGATCCAGGGGCAGCCACAGCTTCTCTGGGCACCCTGTGCCAGGGCCTGCCCACCCTCCCAGGGAACAATTTCTTCCTCTAATACCTCAAATAACCTACTGTTATTAACAGCACTGAAAGACCTTACCCAGACGTTGTGTGGAATACATTATACTGGGATACAATCGGGAGCAGTTTGGAAACTGGGCATTTACCTGTATCTCCAAGGCAAGAAGAAGATGGTTCTGTTTTCCTGTCTGGATGGGTGTCACTTTTGTCCCCTTCATGCTCACTTGAATCTGCTCTGACAGGGGAAGGGTGATCCTGTAAAGCAAATGATGTTTTGTCTTAATAATATAACCTAAAAAATACACCCAGTTGGTAAATCCATAAAGAAAATGTTTCTTTTAAGGAGGTTTTGGCTAGATAAATTCTGTTCTTTCAGTGAAAATCAAATTGAGCTATTTCTATACCTTTGTGCTCTCTTCCTCTTCCTCTTCCTCGCAGTCCAGCCCTTGGTGGGAGATCTCAGTAGGGCCATTCTTCTGGATCAGGTTGCTGTCAGCCTTCCTCACCCTCTTCTTGTCAGTTGTCACTCTGACTTTCATGTGGTGGAAGTCAGTGGAGACTGACCCCACCCTGAGGTTGAAGGGAACCCCACCAAAAAACAGGTCACGAGGGCTGGCATCTTCCTTGAAGCCAGGGGGCTGGTAATCCTTGGGAGTGACTGCACAGGGAGAGGGAACCCACTGAGGTCAGGGAAACTGAGCTCCATCTCTCCTTAGTCTGATTTAGAAAGAACAATTGTGAACCAGCTTCGAGTAACATCGACTACTAAAAATACTCTGGGGGTTTTTTTTAGGAGGAAGGGACAGAATGCAAAGGGGAAAATGAGCTGAGCAAATGTTATCAGGGAGCTCAAAGAAAAAATTACTGTAGGATGCTGAGATACCATTAAAGTGCTGGAGCAAAACCTGACATTGCCTGTTCCTTAAAGAAACAAACTCAAAAAAAACCCAGGAAAGAAGGACATCTCTATTTCACACCACATGGCTGTACTTCTTATATGGATTTCAAACCTTTTTTTCAGAACCACCTGCCATCCCTGCGCATCAGGAAGATTTACTGTTACACCATTTCTCAGTGTTATCAGCCAACAGCTTCTCCCATCTCACCTTTTCTATTCCTTATTTTATTCACAGGGCTCACGCTCATTACAGAGACTGGTGGAATTCCTCCCTAAGGCACACACTGCTCTCCACCTACCATCGTTGTAGTAGAGCAGTTTCATGGTGAGGGTGATGTCATTGGGCAGTGGCCCGAGGTCCTGCATGAGCAGGTACAGCGTCCGCAGCAGGAGCCTGCTGGCCTGTTTGACATCCTCGCTGCACAGCCCAGTCACAAACTCCCTGTGGTTGCTACAATCGGAAGAAGAAGAATAAAGGATTTGTTATCCTCAATCATGAATATTCACGATCCAATTACACACACAGAGCACCCACTGACTTGTCTGAAACCACCAGTGACAAAGCTACAATGTCTTTATGTAATTTCCAGATAAACGGGGAAGTGAAACAGGCTCCAGGGATGGGGTGGCATCTGCAGAACACCCGCTCCAAACTCAGAGGCCTGGCATTTACATTTGAACAGACTTCGAAGCTGGGGCAACCATTATACAAATGTCATGACTCACTTGTTTGAACATGATTAAATTGGATCAAAAGATCATAAAACAAGTGCCTTTCACCTAAGCAATTTCAGGAATGAGAGGAATGAGTTGAGGATCCCATCTAAAGCCGATTCATCACAGGGGCTATTTTCAAGTCCATTCTGCAGTTTTTGAAGAGAAGTGAATTGCATGTTTTCACTCAATTCCATGTAAGAAAAAGCAGCTCAGAGGCACATTTTTCAGCAGTGATGAAGGGGCATTCCTCTCACCTCCTTCACCCATCCAAATGTCAGCTGGCTGCTCCAAGCCAGCAGTCCAGACAGAGACCCACGGGTGACATGAGTGGGATGAATCGCACTCCAGAGCAGTTTGTTTCTCTTTGATTAAAACAGAGGTAGATGAGATGAGCAACTCCGAGCAGCCAGCTAACTTCAGACAGAGCAGATGAATCACTGTGTGACTAAGGGACCTGAACTTCCCTAACTTTCAATGAGAAGGGGTCACAAAGATGTGTAGCTCCCTCATTACGTCTTTGGAAGACCCTGACACTACACGGAGGCCCAACACAATCACCCCAAATTGCATCAAAAGCAGTAAAAAAGTAAGCCAAGAATATCCCAGAGTAAACCTGACTGACTGAACCACAGAAAGGAACAAATGAAGAATGATTCCCCCTTCCAGTTGAGCTTCTTTGTGTCATGAAAATGGGGTGGCTGTGGAACAGCTTGACTTCCCAAGGTACAAAATCACAGCATCATTTAGGTTGGAAAAGACCTCTAGATCATGAAGTCCAAACTCGGTGGTATTAGATGTGCACTGTGGTCCTTGATGAAATCCTCTATGTTCAGAAACTTACAGTGAGAATTCTGGCAGTGCCTAGAGTGGAATAACCATCACCTTTACAAGCTGTGGGATTAGCAGATCAGAAATGGCAAAAGGAAAGTTCATTAGAAAAAAAGAAATGAGATGTCCACAGGAATTAAGAGGTCAAGCACTGCTTCAATATGGAAATAACACTGAGATTTTCATGCAGGCATGAGTCAAAAAGAAGAAGATAAGGAATTGAACCTTGGAAGGACTGGGCTCCATGGCAAGGAATTCCTCCAGAATCCATCTAAAATGAGGTAAAGACTATTTAGAAGAAAGTTTCCCCTTACCCTCTGGATGTGATGATGCAGCCCCACAAAACATCTCTCCCAGAGGGATTAACTCCGAGTTTGCACAGGATGACAGCTGCTGCAGGTGGAAAAGGCAGCGCTATCAGCTGAAGGAGCTGATAGCAAAGATGACACAATTAATTCCCCAATCTGGGCCAGAACGTCGGATTAAGGACTGCAGGGACACGCACGAGCCTGCCGCAGTACTGCCAATCCCTGAGCAAACAGAGCCCAGGAATCCAGTGCCACGGGCTCTGGAGCCTCAGAGCACATTCAAACATGACAGGAAGATGGCTTGGCCTCTCCCTGGATGACATGAATGACACCCAAGCTCCATGCAGGGACTGTCCTAATTTCTAGGAACTAACAAGTAAGGCTGATTAAAACCCCAAAGTATTCTCTATTATCTTTCAAATCTCAGATCTCCTCTTCCCCTCAGTGTGGTGAGGACAATGGACAGCAGCTTCGAAGTAGAAATGGAGGGCACAGCCAAAAGGTCACTCCAGAGATAATTTAGATTCTCCCACAAGAAACTAACTTTGCCTTATGGTACAAATTATTTGGATGTGCTAAGAGAAAGAGCAGCTAAGGGCACACTCCAGGAGTGCTGGGGAGGAGCTTCCTGAGGAGCACACAAGACAACAGAGCTCTCTTGCTGTCCAGGCAGGTTCCAAGATGCATCTTTCACCAATGGCAACTGCAGAACAAAGTACAAATGGATTAATTATTTTTCTTTGCTTTGGTTATAGCCAGTGGCCTTTGATAGTATTTATTTGAAGCTCCACAGGACTATGGCCTATTAACACAGCTTAAAATATCTAACAGAGAGTGCCAAAAAGAGGCAAAAAGCTGCTACTTCCTGCCACACGTTTTGCACCATCAGCTCAGGCATCCTAAGTGAAAGTTCTCTCAGGTCACCCATGCAGGGCTGCTCAAGCAGAACACACGTATGCAAATGCCTGAGGGAAAAAAGTCCTGGGCACACGATCATGGTGAAAGGGCTCAAACCTGAACAAGCTTCATCTGAAAGCACGAGGCTGTCTGGTGGAAGTGCAAGAACATTTGCTGTTAGCTGAGACAGCAGCAAGCTCAACAACTGGGCTGGTTTCTGCATCGCCTCCCTGATGAGGCACCGCTTCTGTCAACTGTCCTTGGCTCAGGTGCACTTTGAGGGCCTCGTGGTGCTACGTAAGAGCATTTCAGCTCATCCTCCCAGCAGTTCACACCCTGTAAAGTGAATATCCTCAACTCTGATGGTATTTACAGCTGCTTAATGACTTGGACCTGCTCAAACCACACAATCACAGGATGGTTTGTGTTGGAAGGACGTTAAAGCTCATCTTGTTCCATCCCCTGGCACGGGCAGAGCCATCGTCCACTAAACCAGGTTACTCCATCCAACCCCGCCTTGGACACTTCCAGTGATGGGGAGTCCACAACCTCTCTGGGCAATCAAAGTGCAGCTTCTTAACGCTTCAAGAACACAGTTTTTAGTGTAAACCCGAGAAAACAACGCAAATCCTTACCTGCTGATGTCCATCTGGGGCACCTTCTTCTTGTACTTGAATTTGAATTGATACAGTTCAGTGACTGTCTAGAGATGTAACAAGAGAGAGAAGTAGAAATGGGTCACTTTGAGTAACAAGATGTATCCTGAGCTTGGAGAGTCCTTTCACATCCTGTGCCACAGCATAGCATTAATTTAGTGACATGCTGACAATTTTAACTCTATCACTGCTTGCATGGGTTTTGGCAACTTCTCTTAACAGCCACATCTTACCTAGCACTGAAAGAATCACAACAAAATTACAAACTTCCTGCCTCCTCCTTCCACTTCCTCCGTGGGCCTGGCTCTCCAACTTCAGTCTCTAGCAAGGCTCCAGAGCTGGCCAGTCCTCACAGGGTCCCTTGCTAAAGGAAAACTGGGAAGCTGCACGGGTGACCAGTGTCACAAGGAAGCCTGGCCCCGTGCTCTGTATGGGGACAAGGGCCTGAAGGACTCTTCCCACAGGGAAATCCAAACAATATTGCATGGGAAAAAGTCACTGGATTTCACCGGTCTTGGAGTTTTTTTGAGGTAGACAAAAATAGTGGATGATTTTCCATTTAAAAAGATCAGAGAATAAAACAATTAAAAAGAACAGACAGCTTCCCCCCAAGAGAAAGGGTCTATTGTACACCAATTCCATGCCTATAATTCACTTTTTCCGGAGACAATGAGGTCGATTAATAGGAGCTCTGCTGAGCCCTTAACTCTGAGCCTTGCTTGCCAATCCCAGCCTTGGCACAGCTCAGCTCCTGCTCTGTCCCCAGACTCTGAGGTGCCACGCAGAAGAATTGGTTCAGGTGAAAAGTGTCTGCAGCTGTTCTCTCATCTCCAGCGTGGACGCAGACCCTCACTCCTGGATCACATCCCCCAGATGAAACAAAACAGAAACACAACAGGGAACACCGAGAGGCCAAGGACAGGCACTACCCAACACATCCATCCAGGTCTGAAGGGATTCCTGACTTCTGTCCTATACCTCTCTGCATGACAAACCATCTCTTTTCATCAGGGCTCTTAAAAAGGTGGTTTGCAAATGAGTTATTTTGAACTTCCCATTTTTTCTCTTTGGGAAACTAAAACAAAACTGTGAACATGCCCATTAGTTGTCTGCTAACATCCCTGCCTGAGGCCCTGGTGGGCCCTCAGCCTGGTGTTTGATCACAATGCAGCTCACTGAGCTGGCACTCTGGAGTGAAGGCACAGGAACAGAAATGGGGTCACCAAGTAGCTATGTCAGGGTAGGACTTAAGCCTCCGACTCCACTCTGAATACAAATGTACTCACCCATGTCTTCAGCTGCCTCAAAGATTAATTAAGACTCTTTCTTACCTCAGGATTGGTGTAAATCTGTTACAAGAAAGCACAGTGAGGGCATTCTCCCTGGGACAACTTGAACCAGTGACTAACAAGGATATTTTCAGTTTACAGCAGAGATTGTGCTATCTTTCGTGTGGGATCAGAGAAAGGAATGGCTGGGAAAGAGCCTTCCTCTATCAGCAGTCAATACTTAACCACTTCAAAGACAGGTAGAAGACACTCATGTGTGTAATATTGGAGGAATGAGGTTCATTCCCATTCCAACCCTCAGAGGCAGCTATTGATGCCTGGGATTTAACTGCTCAGATGATGCACGGAGTAGATGGTGAGCAAAGCTCCCAGTGCTCTGTAGGGTGCTGGGGCCAACAGCTGTGGAACCACCAGTGTGTGGTTTCTCCAGCACCAGATTAATAAGGAGGACTCTTCTGCAGGGGGAAATGGAGAGGATATGGCAGCTTCCATGACAGGAATCACATAAAAGTCCTTCTCAGAGTTTAAGGACACAAATAAGGCCTCAGTCAGAAGTCTGACTCGCTGAGAAAAACATTCCCATGCAGCCTTGAACTCCACATTTACTGTATCTAAGAAAGGTCACAGCTCTATTAAAAATCACACCAATTTTATCTTCTCCTTTAAAAAGGCACAAATGGGTTGACACAACCTTGACTCCGTATCTCTTTCAAGCAGGGGAGGGGAGAGAAAACCACTTTGTATTCATTTACTTACTGCAAGGACAGCCACGTGTAGCTAAGGAGGGAAAATCAAAACAAAACACAAGATCAACTTCTAACCTTAGTGGTCAAGGAAAAGCAAGTCGTATCAAATCCTGACTGCCTACACAGGGAGAAGGAATAGATACACTCAACAAACCAGGAGTTAAAACCCTTTTTGCAGATTCTTCCCAGCACAGCATCAGCAACACCTAGTGGCCAGTTTGCCTGGCTCGACTCACAGTTTCCCAAAAAACAACTCCATGCTCAGCGTTCTCCCTTGGGACTCCTTTCAAACAAATCCCCAAATACAGATTTAAAACTCTTTACAACAGCACCCATCCCTACTGAAGGTTAATATTTGCCTTCTGCTGTGAAATTCCCCAAAGGTATTTAATTTATGCTCTATCAAGGAATTGCACATGGGACTGCCCTTAAAAACAATCTTAAAACATGCAGTAAATCCCTCAGGTTTTCCTTAATCCTTGTCAAACAATTAATTTATGTCTCTCATAATTTAAAAAGCGCTAAATACCTCCTAGAGCTGTCAGCAGGCACTAAACTGTGCTCACAACATTGTTAATTATCTTGTGCACACTGACGGTCGTACTGATGTCTGAGAAACACTCACATCATCAGTGCCAGAATGACCAGTGCTCCACCTGGTCTGGAGGGGCTGGGCTGGTGAACAGTGCTGACAGACAGGATGGCAACTGGTGCTTTTTCCTGTGCAGGGCAGTTTTTATGTGGGAATCAGCATGGAATATGAGCACTTGCTAGCTGGTTTTGTCCTGGAAGCAGTTACACACTTTATTTGATTAACTAAGAAAAAAAAAGTGATAAATTCTGAGCCTGAGAGAAAAGCCAGGAGGGTTAGAGAAAATGAGATGAAGGGGGAAAATCAGGGAAAAAGAAATGAAGCACAGCAGAAGCACAGAACCTCTCTCAAGAAAACAGGCACGAGATCCAGATCTCAGCTCTGCCTGGCAGTGTCTCTATCAGACATTAGAGAACACAAATGTAGAGCACAGAACTAAGGAAAATCCATTGCAGGCTGCAAATTGGTTCCCACACCATGGACAGGAGAGCCCAGAGAGCAGCAGTGGCCAGGACTTGACCTCAAGGCATAAAATCCCAGATCTCATACTCAGAGCGGGGTCTTCCCTCTATCCCACAGCTGTAAAGGTGTTTTGTGTGCATCAAAGACCACAACAGAAATATAGCAGGAACGGAAGGATAGTTTTGTCCTTACTCTATGAAGAAATAGGACACTCCATTAAAAAAAAATGAAAAAAACCACTTACATACTGCTTCTCCAAAGCATCAAAACAACCTTGAATCCTGCCAGGGAAAAAAACATGTTAATACTAACCAGCAGTACTTATCTCCTGATCTGTAAACATTCTCATTAGATGTGGGTTAAAGGGCATTTTTTCCGGAATTAGGGCAACACAACCTAAAACATTTGAGGTTTGTGAAGTCCTTTTCAGGTCAGTCCTGAAGGCAGCGTCCTCCTTTCTGCATCTGTGCATTGTTTACACTTCTGGGACATTATCCTGTCAGCCCTGAGCCCGCTTGAATCCTGACAAAGACAAGGATTGGAGGCCAAAGGCTGGGTCTGAGTGTGTCCCTGCTCAGTGCTCTGTTCCAGTTCCCCAGCCAGAGCTCTGATGGCTCTTTTCCCATCAGCCTTGTACAGAGCTTGGCCCAATCTGAACATGTCTGGTCTTGTAAATCTTTGTTATCTGATGCAGAGTTTACAGCAATGGATTTTCTCAAAGCAGTAAATATTATTTGAAGCAGCAATGGCCAGATATTTACTCTTGGAGTCAAAGGATGTGCAGCAAGGTATCTCCTGAGCACATCAGAGAGAGTTTTTCTGCTTGTTGGGAACATGCCAACTGTGAAATACATCCCAAAGAAAACTCTGGGGTAGTTGGAGAGGGAGATAAAATATTGTACATACTGAAAAACAAGTGCAAGAATCCCTATCAAAGTGAAACTAGAAAAGACTAAACACAACAGAAAGGATCTCATGACAGTCTTTACCCTCTCGCTGCATCTCTGCTGCCACGTGTGCTCTGGGGCCTGACCATGACCTCACTGCAGCCAACACTTCCACAGACCTTGAACTCACATGATCTCAGTCACTAATTCTGTCCTGCTTACACAGGGGCCAAGCACCCCCAGCTGCAGTGGGAGCTCCCCTGGCACCAGGGCACAATGTTTTCCAGTGCAGGAAGAAGAAGAATGCAGGGGCAGATGTCTCCTACTCAGCACAATCTTGTCTTGGTTTCGCTGTTACTCACTTACCACTTGACTATCTGCAATGATCCCAGACAGCTTTTATCTTCTCGGAGAATTTTTAGACAGAGGTCTGCAAAACCAGATTTAGCACATAGTTACAATCCTTATCACAGCTCTTGGGCAAACACTGAAACTAAGCCAGTTCATCCTCCCTTTTTTGGATAAAAGCTTTATCTGAAGGTCCTTCCTGAGCGGAAATGTTGGGTTTCCACTGAGTCCCAGGTGGGCTGACGCAAACTTATTGCTGGGTTTGCAAATGTCAGAGCTTTCCTCAGAAGCCCTGGGCTCCCCAGGAAGAAGAGCTGGAATTACAACTTCATATCAAAACACCAGCAGCTTCATCCTCTCTGCCCTCCTCTTCTCCACTCCATCCTATCCCACCATTCCCTAACAACACCTTCCCTTCTGCTTTCAGACTTCACCAACATCCATGTGAGGTTGAGTGTGCTCACAATAAACTATTTCTGTGAAGCTTTCCCACACAGCTCCTTCTTCCTGTGCTTCCAGGCATTCAGAATGGCAAAAGGAAAACCTGCCATGCAGGTGAAGAGGTGGATTAACAACACCTTAGGACTCAACCAAGGGGCACTTGAAGATGTGAGCAGGGCAGATGTTAACATGCTCCACCAAAAAGGCACTAGTAAGACCTGAAATTTGACCAGTGGCTTTTCAGAGTTAGGGGATCAAGAGCTAATTTGAGATTTCTGTGCCTTCAACCAAATCTACAAAGTACATCTGAACATGTTTCAGGGCAACTAATGCTGTAAGGGACAACATGGAAACAGACTGGAATGCATGGAGACATTTCCCACTTTGAATGATCATAAAGACATCCATGAATCAAAGCATCATTAATTCTTGGGATCATGTGACAAGAGTTTGGTCCTGAAAGTCCTTTTTTTTTTTCCTTAAAAAGTTCTGATTCCCAAAGCACATGTGAGATAGTCTTCATGGAAAAATCCCCAAACCCCAACAATAGAACAGTTTTAAACTGAAGGGGGGATGATTTAGATTAGATGTAAGTAAGGTTTTTACAGTGAGGGTGGTAAAACACTGGCACAGAGAGATGGTGGATGCTCCATTCCTGGAAATATTCAAGGTCAGGTTGGATGGGCCTTGGAGAAACCTGGTCTACCAGGAAGGTGTCCCCACCCATGGCAGGGGGGTTGGACTTGATGGCCTTTAAAAGGTCCTATCCAACCCAAACCATTCAACAATTCTATGAAAACCAACAAATCTACTTTCAATCTCCCAATGAAAACTAAAAATGTGAACCTCATGGGTTCAAAAATCCGAAAGAAAAAAACTCGTTCCAGTAAGAGTAAATTTTTAAAACTTTCTGATTTTTAAGTCACTCTCCTGCCTCTGAGACCTGATTTACAGGGCTGGCAATGCCAAGGAATGACTCTAAACCAAGAGAAACACCAACAGAGAAGTCAGGAGCTCGAGGTTGTCTTCCATGCTATCAGAAGCTCTGTCTGCACCTAGACTTGAGAAGATTTAAGAATTTGTAGCCAACTCCCACCCAAAGTGCACTCACACATATGCACAGCCAGAAGGTAACACATAAGGCAGATTTTAGCTAAAACACACTGAGTAGAAAGAAGCATTCAGCACAAATTGCAAGCGTTACCATCCAGATAGCGAGTGCCATAGGAGCTCTCTGGGAACAGCCCCCTCATGTAGGTAATGCAGGACACAGAGACAGCCAGGAGCCTTTTCACCAGCACCAGGGACTGCTGCTCCGTGGTGATGCTCTCAGGGAACAGCACTGCTTCCTGGAAAAGCATGGCAACGCCAAAAATAGCACCTTCTTAAGTGTAACACAGGGATTATATTTAGAAACAAGTCTCAGCAGGTGGGAAGAGGGTAAAGAAATGTAATTTTAAGGTTTCTCTGGTGTTTAAGCTAGGCAGGGAAGACTCGTGTCTAAGGTGGGTGGATTAAATGATTTAAGGCTAGAGATCAATAGATGTGACATCATTACTCAGATGCAGAGGGCACTGGTTGGATGTTCCCTCCCCTTTATCACATTCCCACCCCCTCCACTGCACCAACGCTGGCACTTAACAGACAGCCACCCCTGTAAAAAGGTGTGTACTTGTAATTGTGGAACCACACAAGTGCCAGGGCTGGTGTGGCAGCCACTGCTGTACCAAAGGCTGCTGTTTTGAGCTCTGACAGCCGCCTGAGTTGCCAACAGAGTGGTTTTAACTCCAAGCTGTAAAACAGCACCTGGAGCTACGGTAAATACACACTGTGTGATGCCAACAGGAACAATGCAGTGGACACTGCACTAAATTTAGTTCTTCTATTACTTTATTGCTGTTCTTCCTGCTAATAAAGCTCTGTGCACACCTAATGAGCCTGCATTTATTGAGTCAAATCATGTCAGAGCCCCACACTGTCACTGAACTGGAATTAATCCAACTAAGAACAGTGCAGACAACAGAAAGTGTTCCCACCTCCGCAGGCACAGGCGTGCCAGGTCCCAAACTGAGAGCTAAGATTGTCTGCATCACCATATTTTAATTTTTTACCTTAGAGCGCTTTTTCTTTTGCCTGAGTAGCTGTTGAGTACCCATCCTGTGTTTCAAAGACCTGCCTTCCACTTGTAACTAAACTCTGAAAAATAAAGAAGATACGAGACACACGGAAAACACTGCTATTTCTCATCTATATTAAAGTAAGAATGAGATTCCTCAGAGTTTGCAAGCTAATTGCCAGGCAGGACAGCTAAAGCAAAGCAAACCAAGGGTACTCCATGGCACTGAGCCTGCAGAGCATGAAAACTTCTGCTCACTGCTAAATGATCAATAGTATTCGAAATTCAGGGCCATAACTGCACCTGGTGTCAGTCGGTGCTACTTCAGAATGCATTTCTCATATTCCAAACCTCAAATGTTAATTCCTACAACCATTAGAAAGTGTGAAGGGGGAATGTGAAAGAACTGGAGGTCTGCCAATAGCAGTTAATATTTTAGCAAGGGTAAGCAGGAAACGTGCTAACATCAGTCTTGGCCGGAATAAGGGAATGACTCTTCTGGGACACCTTGAAAGGTAAAAAAAAAAGGTTAAAAAAAAAAAAAAGAGAAAAGTCCAAATTGTTTCAGTTAGACAAGCCTGGACTGAAGAGGAAAATACTCATTTTACCAGAATTGGGAGCTGATTGATACAGGCCATAACGTTGGATATTCCATGTTTCTCACTTGAGTGAGGTGCTTGATTTAGCACCATCTGACAATTCTGATTAAAAACTTCCATTAGCTGGAATTAACAAGACCTGCGTTAACTGGTTTGAAAAACGACTTGCTGGGAGATCTCCACATCTCATTGTAAATGGGGGATGCTAATGAAAGGAAACACCACAAACGGGTCCCATAGGGACGCTGCCGTGTCCGCAGCCAGTCGATATTCCCAGTAACAATTAAAGTAATAGCACAAACACGGCAGGGTGATTTAACTCCTGACCTAATGCAGCCTTTTATTAACTCAGCTGATCCAACCTTGTTCTGCATTTGCACCTTTTGTGCTCTTTTTTTCCTGTGGAAGCCTCATTTCCATTTGTTGGCAGTCATTAAGACATGTTGATTGGAACATGGTGACAGCTTTTATGCTAAATTTAGCACTTCATTTAGTAATGAGGACAGATTACAGCTATAAAAGTATATTTAAACAAATACACACCTGCAAAATTTTTAATGTGTTAAATATTTTAGCAAAGTTGCTTTTTTTTTTTTTTACCCAGGCACTGTGAGCAGGACTGGAATGCAATCAAAGCAGACAAAGGTGTTGTAATTACAATGTGAGGTTGTTAACTAAATAAAGCTGAATTATGTGAGACATAGATATAAGAAGAAAGAAATATAATATAAAATACAAGAAAATGGTTTTACAAACCATACCACATTTATATTGATTTACTGAGGAGGAAACCACATAGATCAAGAAGATCCATTATGGCCCAGCTGCTCAGGTACAAGACTTTGGCATCAGTGTCTCACCTGGGCTGGAGGGGACAAAAGGTGCCCTGGAACTCCAACACTTCCCCACTCTGCAGCCACCTTATCACCGAATATCAGGAAATAAGTATTAAACGGGAAAAAACAAATCTCATCCTCAGGAACCCCCTGTTCCCCTACACCCTCAGCCCTGCAGCCCTCACTCTGCCCCTTGTGCCTGCTGTTGGACGCGTGCGGCACCGCAGCCCTTAAAAAAGCAGCCATGGCTCCAAAGATGGGGTTTACTCTTTTGGGGGGAGGTTCCTGGGGGATTTTATGCGTGGAAGCCCAGGCTCGGCCGGGCTCCACACGAGGCCGGGCCCTGCCCCTCACACGGCAGCACCGTGAGGCACCAGGGCCCCCGGAGGCCCTGAGGGACCCCTGGGACGCGCGGGAGGCGGCGGGGCTGAGGCGCGGGAGCCGCGAGGCGCTGAGGGACCCCTGAGGCGCGGGGGAAGCCCCCGAGGCGGAGGAGGGTCCCCGTGGGGAGCGGAAGGGCCCCCTGAGGTACTTGGGAGTTCCCCTGAGGGGCCGGGAGTTCCCCTTAACCACTGGGAATCGTTGTGATGTAGGGGCGGTCCTCCTGAGGCACTGAGGGGTCCCTCAGGCGCTCCGGGCCCCCTGAGGCGCCGAGGGGCCCCGTAAGGAGCTCCCTGGGGAGCCCCTAAAGGACGGTGGGGGTGTTCTCCTGAGGCGCGGGAGACCCTAAGGCGCTGAGAGACCCCTGAGGCGCTGGGGTTCTCCTGAAGCGCGGTCTGGGCTTGCCCCGGTCCTCCCGGGCGGCTCCCGTACCTTCGCCACCCACCCGGCTCCGCGGGCTCCTCTGGGCTCGGTGCCGCCGGACCCCGGGCGTGGGCGGAGCTGGGGGCGGGCAGAGGCGGGGCAGGCCCAGCCCCTGAGGCGGAGGCCTGCCCCTCACCCCGTTCGTGGCTCGTCACCTCTACCTTTCCTCGTGGCGGTCCTTGCTCTTGCTCTGCCTATGTGTCTCTGTCTGTCCCTGTATCTGTCCCCATCCCTCTACCGGTCGCTGTCCCTTTCCCTGTCCCTGCTTCTGTATCTGTTCCTGTCCCTATCTCTGCCACCCTGTCCCAGGAATTCGGGCAGGACAATGTCCTGCCAAAGCATGGCCATGGCAGGGGCGGCAGTGTGATGTCATATATGTTTAAAATCACTTTATAGTAAAATACTGGGTTTATTAACAGCGTATCACCCCAAAGGAGGTGCAGTTTTAAGTTACTCAAGTCCACGTTCTTAGAATATTCTGGTACTTTTCTGGGGAAAGGGAGTCCTGGTATCATGCCAACTCAAAGGCATCAGGGACTTCTCAAGGAGCAGAGTATTTTGGAGCCAGTGTCACAACCTAGGCAAGGAGTCTGGGTTCTCTGTTTCACTGGTATCTTATTTGCAGATTAATCAGCCTAAACTAATTCTTCCCATCTCCAGGCAATTTGTTATCCTTCAGATAAGGAAACATATTTTTTCCTTTTCATCTCTACTCCAAGCAATTACCTTTCCAAGCAATTCAGGAATGCTGGTGAGAGCACGCCCTTCCCTTCCCAGTTTCCCAGCCCTAGAAATGCCAGTCTGTCCGGTTATGATGGTTTGCCCAGCTGATAGGGGAGAACACTGTGTTTCCTGAGTACTTGTGTTTTTCCAGGCCGTTTTCTGATCTCTTTCCAAAGACCTTTCCCCTAGTTCAGTTGACAACAGCTGCTGGAAAGCTCCTCCCTGAGGGAGGAGAGAAGACCTCATTGATTTTTCAAGACTAACTTCACAACACTTGAACAAACCAGGATTGGTGCTGCTGTCGGGTGAGGAAGGGTCTGCAGGTGACAGCTGTAGGCGTGACCCCCAGGGCTTTGCTGGATCATGTTTGCCTGTCGCTTGCTCTGGTGGAGATCCAGTGCCACCAGCAAGTCGTGGCAATCAGGTCACTTTCTGCCTTGGGACAGGTGCCAAATGCTGAGTATTAATGGAATCAGCACAACTGCGGGGCAGGAGCAACAGGCCAGCATGCAGGAAAGACGAGTGTTAGAAGATCTGGAGATGCCCCCTGCAAGGAGAGAAATGGAGACCCTCTTCCAAGAGCAGCCTGAGACTGGGAACCAGTACTTGGAAGACACTTTGCTTCGGAGTTACTTGAAAACACACCTTCCACCCAAGGTCTGTTTGTGTTTCTGTGTGTACCCATCATAACTCTGCAGAGTCGCTGCTTCAGACTCTGAATTGAATGTTTGTCTGAGCCTTTTTGTGCCTTTGAGTGTTTAACTGGAAGGAATTTGCCAGCTTTCCTTAAAACTTGTTCTCTTTGATAGCAGGGGTGACAAACCCTGCCAGGACATACACAGCAAGTGGCTCAGAGGGCTCCTGGGACTGGGCTGAGTGTTGCAATGCTGTTTTGGGATTGTCAGTGTGGGCATTTGTTGTCTGGTCATGTAGAGAAAGGAATTTCTGAGAGAGGAAACCATCTAAGGTGCTTCCAAACTCTTCTGTGTTCTTCCACCTCTCTTTCCTGGGAAAGTGGGGCTTTTAAGGAAAATTCCTAAGGAATGGGGCTGTTCTCAACCGAGTGCTCAAGAGGCTGGAAAGGTCCCTCGGGGTTTGCTTGTTCTCAGCACAGGTCAGTGGCATTTCTGGGTTCATTTTTCAGACAGGAAAGGCTCTGTATGGATTTCAGAGGTGCAGGTGGAGCAGTGAGATCTCCAAGCTCTGAATGTCTGTGCTGAGAGCTCCAGTCCTAAAGGAACCCCTGGGAGGAGGTGGCTCACCTCGCTGGATATCCTCTGCCATCACCCCAAGGGCCACAAGTGCTTCGCACTTTTCAGGGACCAGTTTCTAATGGAGCAGCGTGTGACCTCTCTCCATGATTTATTCCATCAGAAGCAATGCCACAACTTCTAAAGCCACCAGGTGAACAGAGGGGAGGGGACCTGGCTTTCAGGGAGGCTCCCACTTCCCCTGCTTGCTCTCCAGGTCTGGGAGGCCTGGCAGACACAGCGTGGGACGAGTGGGGTGGCAGTGCTGGGAGCTTGTCACAGCCATCCCAAAAGAGAGGAATGAGGCCTCCCTAAGCACCACTGTGGCCTTCTTGCCAGAAGAGAGGACAGGAAAGGAGGATGCCTCTGGCCAAGCATGAAGATCCTGCCCCTAATCTGCACCTTTGGAAGAAGCATGGTTCAGGTCTCCCAGAGAATAAAAGGATCAGTACAACAAGGCTGCTTCCACTCCTTCCCCAAGCTGAGAACAGTGGCTGCAAAATCTCCCGGAGAACCAGGAGCAGCATCTCCCTTTCGTTTCTGCACTCGGTCCCAGCGGGGCAGTGTTGCCTCACTACTGGAAAGGAGAGCCCGAGCTGCTGCCTGCAGCACCGAGAGCCTGCTCTCCATCTTTCTCTCCAGGACAGCAGCAACCCCTGAGGCTTTAGGTGTCCTGCCGAAGCTGGAGGCTGATTCCTGTTGTGCTATTCCGTGGCAAACACAGAAATTTTCTTGAAATGGCACAAAAAATTTCTTTCTCTAAGGAGAAGACACAATCAAGCACCTACTTTTTCTGGGTGTTGTTGTGAAGAGGGATCTATCAGGCTTTGCTGCCCTAAAAAGACGTCCTTTGATATAAAAGATATCTATTTGCACTCCTAATGTGCAATAATTTGCACATTTCCAATATCTTCATGCCTGGGACATCAAAGGACAGATTAGGGTGAATGAGACCACCCAGCAGCCTCAGCCCTGACCCAAACGATTTTGTCTTCTCCACATCCCAATGTCCATTCTTTGGAGCACTCAGGCTGCTGTGTGTGACATTCAGTAGTCACAAGTGTAGGAGTTTTGATTTTGTTCTTTCACCTTGGAGATAAACACATTTATTTGGGTAATTTGGTGGTTTGTCGGGCTGTGTGTGGTCAGGGCATGAGCTGCCAGTGAGGCAGTTGGAGTCTTTTAGGAAATACGGCTGATGGTGAAGGGATTGTTGTATGAGTTCCTTGTATGAACTCAGACCAAGAGATCTACTTGGTAGACTCACGTTCTTCTGCCCACAAAAACCCCACCAGGTTAACAGTTCAAAGATTCTTGTGCTTGAGGGATCAGCAAAGTCCATGAACTTTGGATTCCTGGATTATGCCTTGAAAACAACCTTCAAATTGTTGTCAAGCATGATAAAGATTGGAGGTGCACACCTGTGTCTGGGAAGACACAATAAAGAGGCTCTCACACCTGCCAGGTTCAGCAGAAAGGAGGGAATAATACTGTTTATTATTTACATTTCTCACATTCATATACACGTCCCAACTCCACAAGGGATTGGAGAGCATGTCACTTCCTTCTCAATCCCACTGGAGAAGAAAGGTGCTCATCAAAGTTCTCTTATCACAAAAGGAATGAAAACCAGAAAATACCGTTAAGTACACACTGGCTATTATTTACATGAAACTATGTGAAAGAATCTGACTCCAAGGTTAAAAGCAGAAGGCTTAACAAGAACCAGGGCAACACACACCCATGGCAAACATGAGTGCGACATTGAGCTGGAGCAGCTGACAGGCTCTCGTGCATGGTTTTGGCTTGTTTTGTGATTTTTAACACTATTTCACTGTTCAGCTGAAGGAAAACTGGCTGGTCTGAGGATGGAGACTTTCAGAGTGGCACCTGGACAATGTGTGTTTGATCCTCATCACATGTGTGGAATGGCAGAGTGAGGAAGGAATCAATCACGCAGGATGTAGATTAATGGAAGGTCAATGCAGGGGGAAGGAGGGAAGGGAAAAAGCTGTGTTTGTATTTCATCAACAATGAATCAATGGGGTTTATAACTGCACAATTTTGGGTGCAGCAGTTATGGCATTCACCTCCTTCATTATTTTATTGAGGAGGGAACAAGCATCTCTTGATGCATCTCTTGAGAGGCAGAGAACAGAAACAATATTCCTCTGATGGAACCAAATCAGCTCCTTCTTTGACCCCCAACACAGTTTTGGCTGAGTTTAGGGCAACAAAGTCCAAGAGTGCTTGCTGGAGGTTGGGTGTCCTCCTGGCCTGATTTGAGTAAGCTGCAATTGGGGTTATTTAAGTCTGGGCAACTTCACTTGGTTTTGGTCATAGACATGGAAGAGAACTTGCAAAAGGCAATTCCTGTCACCCTGATACAGGGATCTGAGGGGTAGGGAATGAATCACTCCTCTGCGAGTGCTGTTTTCCCTCCATTAATTATGGACATCTCACTCCATCGAGGTCAGCCAAGCCCAGCAGAAACGAGGGCACATGAAACCTTCAGGAAGCTGGGTACAAGGTAGGAATTTGGATCTAGACATGTTGTGTGCCAGGCTGAAGCTGAAAAGATTGCTCCATCCCTCCTTTTCTAATCTGACAGGCAGGTAGCTGCTGAGCCCAGTGGAAGTTTTCCTGTACAGATGAAGGCATTCCATTTTTGGCAGCCCTTCCCCTGGCATTCTTCTCCAGCAGTAAATCATGGAGCAGCTGAGGGACCTCTGGAGACTGTCTCATCCAAACCCCTGCTCATGTGCCTCTGTGTCATTCTCAGCCTTGACACTAAAGTGCTTCTGTCTTTTGTGAAATCCAGACATGCTGCCAAAAGTAACTTGAAAAAGTGATTTTGAGGGAAAAAAGAGAAAAAGTGACAGTGGAGCATGGCTGTGCTAGCAGAGGCTGAGGGAGCTGTCGTGCTATATTATGGGATGCATGGAAGGCCCAAGTGGCCAGAGACTACTGGCAGTGCAGGACAGCATGGTCAGTCCTCTGCCTTTCCAGCTGAGACTGAGGCTGGGATGTGCTGAAGGGCTCTCCTCGTTCCTCCACAGGTGCTGGAGGAGGTGCATCAGGACCTGGAGAGGTTTGGAAACCGCCTGCTGACCAAGATCCAACCTCTGAGCTGGGAATGTGAGCTGAACCCCCCCGTGTTCCGGCAGTACGATGCCTGGGGGCGACGTGTGGATGAGATCCACACCTGCTCGGCGTGGAGGAGGATGAAGGAGATTTCGGCAGAGGAGGGGCTGATTGCTGAGGCCTATGAGAGAAGATACTCCAACTGGAGGTAACTGGGGGAAAATGAGAATGACTCAGTGCCTTCCTGGTTATTCTTAGCAAGGTTTATTCAGCGTTTTGCAGGACTGAGCTGGTTGTGTAACGGGCAGCAGATGCTGCATGGACACCAGCGCACCTCCCGCTGTCCCCAGCAGCTCTGTCTGTCTGCCACAATGTTCCACCTCACCAGTGATAAGCCATAACTAATGGCCCACACTTGATCATAATATTCTTTGATGTCACCTTCCTGATTGTGGGGCCTGGCAGTTCCCGGCACCGCTCCAGCTTTATGTGTGTTAGTTGTAATGCAGCTAAAGATGTGGGATTTCACTTGTAGGTATTTTGTATTCCAGACCATGGAGACAGACCCACATTTCTTGTTAAAAACTGCACAAGCTGGCCTGGTGCTGGCAGTCCCACTGGGACTGAGAAACTTTGCTACTCCTCTTACCTCCTCTTGGCTGGAACAGCTTTTGCCCTCTCAGAAATGAGTGGTCTGATCCTAACCTGTTCTGGGTGTAATTTTTCCTCTCTTCCCAGTCGAGATGTTTTATCCTCCTGCTGTTGCACTGCTGTGTAACCTGTCTGTTTTCCTTCTGTCTCTCCCTCTCCCAGCCGCCTGTACCAGGCTGTCAAACTGTACTTGTTCTCAAGCTCCTCTGGAGGTTTCGGCTGTCCACTGGCCATGACTGATGGGGCAGCCAAAGTCATTGAGGTATGAGCTCGGCTGGTCCCTGAGGGCACAGCCCACGGCCTGGCACTGCTGGTTAGAGATGGGAGCACTGGCCGAGGGTGGAGGAGCTCATCCATCTGGTTCTGGGCACGGCCTGTCCTTGCTCAGTGACTCAGCTCTGTCTCCCACTGCCTTTCTCCGTTAGGGACAAAGCCTTTGTGCCCACGCCAGCTTTTATATTCCCTGGCAGCACTGTGTTCAATAAGGCCTTTGCTGTACATGGCACCTGTGGCACTGCAGGTAGCTGGAAAGGTGTCCCGAGTGGAAGTGTTCAGGGCCAGGTTGGACGGGGCTTGGAGCAACCTGGTCTAGTAGAAAGTGCCTCTTCCCATGGCAGGGGGTGGGACTGGATGAGCTTTAAGACCCTTTCCAACCCAAACCATTCTGTAATTCTATGGTTCTATGATATGTTTTTACTATGAGATAATTTGTTTTCCCATTTTTGTGTGGAGTGGCAGTTAGATACAATAGGCCAGATCCATACCTAATGTAAATTCACCAAACCACCAGGACTTTACCAACTGGAACATTTGGCTCTGCATCTTAATGACCCTCTTTGCACTGCCTCAGTGGCTACGTAGGATTCAGAGGAAAATATCCCTTACCTAGCTAACCCTGGGCATTGTAATCCACCAAAACTTAAAGCAGCACAAGGCAGTTCCCTCTTCCTGCAGCTCTCTGGATGCTGGTGACATCCAGCATACGTGAACCTGGCACGTGGGCTGTTTGAGACCTTTGTCCCAGAAATCCAAAGGGATAGGGATGCTCAGCACTCCCTGCTGTAACACAGGTCTGCACCTTCTGTCTGCACAGTGCTGCAGCAGCCAGGCAGGAGCTGGGCTGGCTCACAGGCTGTCAGCAGCACCTGCAGATGCTCTGCAGTGCAGGACACCCACCTGCTTCCAGACTGGCCTGTCTGAGCCCCAAATACACCAGTTAAGGCAACTGTATAATGTCAACTACTGTGTTATGATCATCTCAGTTTCTTTTCCCTCCCCTCAAACAGTCACTGGGTATTCCTGGATCTCTGAAAAATGCTTTTGACCACCTGACATCCCGCGACCCCAAGAAGTTCTGGACCTCTGGCCAGTGGATGACCGAGCGAAGGGGTGGCTCAGATGTTGGTACGTGCTCTGGGGTGGGAAGCAGATGTGGCAGTAAGAACTGAGAAAACCAAGGGTATGGGGAACCTAAAAAGCCAGGGAGCTGTTTTAGGACTTCAGCAGAAATCATCCAAATCCTCTGCATAGCTCTGCTTTTTAACCAGTGAAAGGCCAGCCTCTGTCCTCTGGTGTACACAGGACACGCAGGCAGGCACAGAGCTCTGCTCCTTGCACAGGTAGCACACAGATCTCTGGCTCTAAAATCTAAACCCTGAGCCACATAGACCCATCTCTGCTGGGACTGAGAAAGCATTTTGGCCTTCAGCTTTTATTCCTGGCTAATGCTTGTTATTACTAACACCAGTTATTTGTCTTCTAACACTAATAATGGGCAGGGAACTTCAGAACTCTGCTGCAGAGGCAGAACTGGGGAGGGGGAGTCACCTGCATCTGATGAAGCTGCATTTGGTTTCCCACAGAAGCAGTGAAAGGATCAGCTGTGAAGTGAAAGATGTGCATCACTGCAGGAATCCCAAATCCACAGAATCCTTTGTAGCCCCTAAAGAACTGGAGGCACTGGATTATACACACTGCATTTCTTATGGAGGATCAATAAAAGAGATTAACAGCTAACCCATGCTCCGTCTCATGGCAAGAAGCGACTTAAAGGAGCTGCTGCTGACACTGGAAAATCAGCATTGATTAACACAGAAATTCCCATAAGACCAAGAAATTTTCTCCTCTCTTTCAGCAAATGGCACCGAGACCGTGGCCAGGAAGCAGCCGGATGGCACCTATCGTCTGTATGGATTTAAGTGGTTCACATCAGCAGCTGATTCTGATGTGACATTAACTCTGGCCAGGATAGCAGATGCTGAAGGACAGGTAAACCAGTTCTGTCGGGTGGGGAACCAGGGGAAGGAGCAGGGGCATTCTTTTTCTTCCTTGTTGCATTGGACTGAAATCCTCTCTGCATGCCTTGCAGTGTACCCAGGGCTCCAAAGGCCTGTCCCTGTTCTTCCTGAGGGTTCGGGACGAGGAGGGGAAGCTGAACAGCATCCAGGTGCAAAGGCTGAAGGACAAGCTGGGCACAAGGCAGATGGCAACGGCAGAGCTGTGGCTGCAAGGAGCCAGAGCAGAGCTGGTATGTGAGAGTTCACCTGCCCTGGGGACTGGGCTGCCCTGGCGTGGCATACACTCCTGGGGCTTTCAGCAGTGATCCCAACTGAAAAAGTTCCTCTCTTCCACCTCCGTGGCTTGGCTGTCCACAACAGAGAACAATTCACTAGTGGGGCTCTGTGTGGGGCAGAGCTGAGAAGGGTTCAGGAAAAGATGGGAGAGAAGAGAACAACAAAAAAATCTTATTTTAGGCTGGCCATTTCCCTAATCCAGGTTCCTGAGCCAGCTAAGGGACAGTTGGCATAGTGTGCAGGTAGGAACAAGCAGCAGGGACCAGAACTGATCATGCTGACACCATCTCACAAAAGCCACTTCTCTGGTCGTAGAAATGGAGTCTTAGAATGGTTTGGGTTGGAAGGGACCTTAAAGCTCATCTCATTACACCCGTTGCCATGGGCAGGGACACCTTCCACTAGACCAGGTTGCTCCAAGTCCCATCCAGCCTGGCTTGGAACACTTCAGGGATGGGGCAGTCACATCATACCACAGACTTGACTAAAATGGGACAGATGTATTTTAAAGCAAGCAGGTCTCTAAGTCTGCCTGAGGGCAGACAGGGACAGAGTGGACAGCCCGTGTCTATGTGTCTGTTGACTCCCATATCAATGTGTGTTCACTCCCATATAAATCCCTGTCCAAGGCGTGTGAAAGGCTCACGTCAGCCCTCATTCCTTGCAGATCTCTGCCGAGGGTCGTGGGGTGGCCGCCATCTCCAACATGCTGAACATCACTCGGATGCACAACATCATTGCTGCAGTGTCTTCCATGAGAAGGTGAAGGGAGCATGGATTCCCCCAGGGCTGAAAGAGCAGCTGGTCAGGACAAGGGGATTTTGCAGTGCTTGGCATTGCAGCCAAGTGTCACCTCTGTGGTACAGGCCTGGAGCCAGCGGTGCTGGAGGAGGGTGGCCTGTGGGTGGTGACCTGTACAGGTGGGGTACAGCTGGGCAGGGGTCTCCTTTTGGGGGAGGGTGAGGCTGGAAGGGAATGCTCAGAAGTGGAAAGTTGCTGGTGTAACTGTTCCCCGTGTGTGTTCCCTCCAGGATGATCAGTCTGAGCAGGGACTACGCCTGCAAGCGCGTGGCCTTTGGGAAGCTCCTCAAGGACCATCCCCTGCACATGCAGACGGTAGCCCGGATGGAGGTGAGGCTTTGGGAGCCAAGCTGGGCCTGTTGGGAAGGAAAGAGGGCAGAGATCCTGTGCTGTTAGTGAGCACAGCCAGCCTGCCTGCACTCAGATGTAGGAGATCGTTCCTGCTACAGCAAGGTGGATGCAGCAAGGGAATTGTTGTACTCTAGTGGGATTTGATCTGATTGGAGACCTAACTCCTCTGCTGGACTTCAGGTTATCCTAAACAAGTACCTGTGAGTTGCCCTGAGCAGAAGGAGCGCCCCTACTATGATAAGCCATGATCTCTGAAGATGGGTGTTGACCCCAGAATCCAGGCCTGACACCACAGTCACCTGAACTGCAGTTACCAGACTCTTGTCCAAGACTGGTATGGACTCATCCAACTTCCCTGGAAGCTCCTGCACCAGGAGATGGGCTGTGAAGAGTATTTTAAAATTCTCTTGCAAGGTGGGGGAAAGTGGTCAACATCTGTCAAACATGACTTCAAGCTCCAGCATCTCCTTGTCTGTGACCAGAACTCCGCCTCTGAAAGAAAGGGCAGATCCTACATAGTCCCACAACACAGAGCTCTGTATCCTGATGCTTCCCGAATCAAAACCTGCCAGGGAAGTAAACTGCTCAGGAAGAAATCTGTCACAGATCTTGCAGCTCCTGGTGCTCAGAGATTGACCATCATCTCACATCCCTTACCTTTTGAAAGGATGTGGATTTGTGGCCTGGATGCCTTTTAGGAGCTTTGTTAAGGCTCAAGTAGGCCTGATGAAACGCATCGCCCCTTTCCTCTACTGCATGACAGTGTCCAAGAGTGGCAGAGAATTTTTAATATTCCGTACTTTGTGCCTTGGCTGCTCAGAGGTCTCTGTCTCTGGAGCTGTGGGTCTGTGCAGGCGGGGGTGGCATTTTACCCTGGAGGCAATCTCATGCATGGAATCCTGGAATCAGCAGAGTGCAAGATCCCTGCCAGTGAATGCCCCTGTTCTCTGCTCACAGGTGCAGGTGAGAGGGGCCTTTCTGCTGCTTATGGAGATCGTTCGCCTGCTGGGCCTGGCTGAAACCAACCTGGCGAGTGAGCAGGACCTGCTGCTGCTGAGGCTGCTCATCCCAGTCACCAAACTGTACACGGGGAAGCAGGTATGGAACAGATGGATTAGCCCAGGGTGTGGAATGTTGGCAACCACAGCTGGGAAGAGGAGTTGTGACACAGCAGTGAGAGCAGGGGATACCTGCAGGACCTGGAGGTATCTGGAGGCTGCTGCTCCTGCAGGTCCTCTCTCAGGGTCACTCAGGCTTCATTCCCCAGCTGCTCCTCCTGCAGGTAATGACCAACCTGCCTCAGGAGATGAGCAGGACCCATCAGCCCATCCCAGCAGGAGCTGCTGTGTGGTGTGAGAGGTTGGATTTTCCCCTCAGACACTGTGGATCATGCCAGCTTTCTGCATTTTGCAGGCTTCTGCTGTGGCTGTTGAGGCAATGGAGAGTTTTGGGGGCCAAGGTTACATGGAGGACACAGGCTTGCCAGTCATACTCCGGGATACTCTGGTAAGAGAATGGCAGGAGAAGGTCCTGTGTGTCACCAAGTCCCCTGCACAGCACTTTGGTTCCCTGCTAAAGACACACCCAAGGGAGAACACAGCCCTCCCAGGCTCACTGCAGATGTGGCAGCTCTTCCCTCACTGCCTTCCTGCTGAGCCCAGTCACCCGCAGGGAGGGACAGGATGTGTTCCTGGTGCTGAGGTTGTTCCCTAGCACAGCAGTGGAGCTGGGCTCTGCTGCTCCCTTCCACTTACAAAACAAGACATCTCTGGAGATATCCTTGATATCCCTCACTTCTGCCCTGTGTCTTTGTTCCCTCACACTCCCCTTCATTGCTGCAGTCAGTCCAAAGGCTCCCTCGTGCTCTTCCACAGTCTCCTCTTCCCCACAGGTGCTGTCCATATGGGAGGGAACAACAAATATCCTGTCCCTGGATGTGCTGCGATCCCTCGCCAAGAGCCAAGGGCAGGTGATGGCTGCGTTCCTGTCCGCAGTGCAGGTGAGCCCACACCTGCAGCCCTGCTCAGCCTGGTTCACCCACCTGGGCACAGCCTGGTTTGGGGTTTATGCTCCTGGCTGAGACTGGAAGGGAATAGGCCCAAACTGAAAGCTTTAGGCAAATATTCCAACAATTGGAATTGTGCTCTACAATTCTGCTCCTTAAATAGTTTTTCCAAAAGCAGGATGCAGGCAGTGCTCATCCTGGGATCCTTGTGTGCAGATACTTTCAGCTCAGCAGTGAGGAGCTTGGCACTGTCAGAGTTCCTCATGACAGGTACCAAAATAAGTGTATTTTTAACGTGACTCACCTTCCTGAATCCAAAATAATTTTGTGGTTTTATTTCTTAACTGGAAAATCACCACAGGACTGCTGAATATTGAACCACACTAGGGCTATCTACTTCATTATGACTTTCTATTTTTATTCCCTGAAAAGATGGAAAGAGCCAAAGGAATTCCACTGCTGCCTCTTTGGATTTGCTGTTCTTTGGCTCTGCTTCTAAAGTGTGACAGGAGTTAGAAGCAGCTCAGTGTTTTATGAAGGTGAAGGAGCATCACCTGGCTTGGTGTGTCCCAAAAAGGGAGACAGGAGGCAGGATCAGAGGGTGTTGTCTCGGAGGAGACATTATTAATCCAGGCACAGCAATCCAGATTTTGTTAGCCCAGGCACAGCAAGGGAATCCTGGGCATCTGGAGTGCTGGATTTGATTGTGTACAGCCTTCACCTTCCCACCCAGAGCCTGTGAGGAGGGAAGGGTCTGGGACACTGCTCTCCTGCAGCACTGGGGACTGGACAGAGCTTTCCAGAGCCTGAGTAGCTCTCACAGTGGCTGCAGTTGGCAACTTCTGTCCCATCTCACCCCCCCTGCTCAGCTGTGCTCTGTACACAGCACCTCTCTGACCCCCAGGGATAAGGGCTCCCTTGCCATCCTCTCAGACAACTTCTCAGAAAGGAGAAATACCTCAAACGATTTGGCCACCAAACAAGAAGCCAAATCTGCTCAGGAGCAGGACTGAGCACGGCTGCTGAGAGCAAATCCAGCTGCTGGCAAACAGCAGCTTAGGCTGACACTGCAGGTAATGGATGGGGAAGGGAAGGAGCTGTGGGTAGGTTTTAAAAGAATTTTTTAAGAAGCAGCCTCCACAGTCTTAACACTAATTTAAACAAACGCCCCACAAAGGTGCTGTGCTGCATCCTGGAGCACCTCCCTGCTGCAGCTGGGAGGGCCCCTCCCGCTGCTTAACAGCTGGATAATCAGGGAAGCATTCGGGAGCGCAGCGTGGCGATGCGGAGCAGGGACCTGCAGAGCAGTAACACGAGCACTGAGATTCATTAATTAACGAGCTCCTCACTGCTCCCATCAATCACGCTCTGGGTGAGGCTGGAGGGGGTGAGTGCTGGCTTCAAGGTTTCCAAATTCCAGTAATGCCACTGCCTTTACTGTCCATGTCACACTGAGGCTGCTGCGTTTCCAGGGGAAGTGTCTGAGTTGGGCTCAGAGCAGTGTGGATGCTCCAAGTCTGGATAGAAGAGATCAGACCTGGCCAATTCCAGCTTTTCCTTTATGCCTCGGGCAGCCAGGTGCTGGGAAGGCAGGAGGGATTTCTGTCTGCAGAGTTCTGCAGGAACGTGCTTGAGTTTCTATACCAGAATCAGGTTTTTACTCACAGGTGATAAACAACATCTTTCTGAGCTCCAGGTGTCCAAATTCTTTCAGTCTGTGAGTCTGGCTCATTCTGAAACATCTCTCCCAATCCTGTCTAGTGAGGAAATAATTTAACCCATCATAAAGGGGTTTTTACTGCTCCAATCCATTTCCTTTTTATTGATGCACACAAACTGAGTACAATTTATTTTATGTTTGTCCATCAAGGTTCTCAGTGTGCAGGACTTGTGCCCGTTGTCAGAGTGCTTTGCAGAAAGCAGAATTAGTACCTGTACAGCACTTGGTTCTCTGAAGGTCATTTCAAGGGTAACTCCTGGGTTTGTTTTTATCCTGTATCAGTTGTCTCTAGGGATGGTGAGATACCCAGTGCTGCTGGGGCTGGGATCAGGAGCAGGAGCCAAGGGTTGTAATTATCCTCTGGAGAAGGGAAATACAGAGAATTTCCCCATCCTTGCACAATATCATTAGGAGGAGCTGGATTTTTAGGGTTTTTAATACACAGGTGAGTTTGTGACAAACCACCTTGTCTAGAGGTCATCAGTCTGGAAATCCTGAGGAGAAGAGCGCGTGTGAGGGACAGGGATGGAATGATGGAATGGTTTGAGTTGGAAGGGACCTAAAAACAAATCTCATCCCACCCTCTGCCATGGGCAGGGACACCTTCCACTGTCCCAGGCTGCTCCAAGCCCCGTCCAACCCAGCTTTGGAACTGCCAGGATCCAGGGGCAGCCACAGCTTCTCTGGGCACCCTGGGCCAGGGCCTGCCCACCCTCCCAGGGAACAATTCCTTCCCAGTACCCTATGTATCCCTGCCGTCTGGCAGTGGGAAGCCATTTCCCCCTTGTCCCCAGTCCCTGCAGTTCCTTTTTCAAAGTCCCTCTCCAGCTCTCCTGGAGCCCCTTTAGGCCCTGGCAGGGGCTCTGAGCTCTCCCCGGAGCCTTCTCCTCTCCAGGTGAGCACCCCCAGCTCTCCCAGCCTGGCTCCAGAGCAGAGGGGCTCCAGCCCTTGGAGCAGCTCCATGGCCTCCTCTGGACTGGCTCCAGCAGCTCCAGGTCCCTCCTGTGCTGGGCCCCAGGGCTGGAGGCAGCTCTGCAGGTGGGGTCTCACCTGAGCGGGGCAGAGGGGCAGAATCCCCCCTCCCCTGCTGCCCATGGTTTGGGATCAGTCCAGGACACATCCTGACTTCCAGCTCTGCTGTGGTGAGAATTTCAGGTGGATACTGCACAGGGCCAGTCAGTTCGTGTTGTACTAAAATTTTATTAGCTGGAATTTTGAGCCGGAGCCCTGGGTGTGCTTTCAAATTCAATTACAGTCTGAAAAGTGCCTCTAAAATAGCCCTGGGCAGTTTGCTGATTATTGCATTTGAGTCACTTCAGGTGAAATTTGGGCACATCCCAGGACAGCGTCTCAACTCCAGCCCCGCACGTGTCGTGCAGGGCTCAGAATCAACTCTTGCCTCAAGAACTTCTGTGTAGGGCTGTAACTCAGCCTGTAAGTCAGGCTGTAAATCAGCCCTGCAATCTCAGACACGTGACAGTGTTTTCAGGTCCTTTTCAGACCACAACCCCAGTTTCCAGGCAGCAGGAAACAAATCGAGGTTATTGATGTGGGGCCATGCGTTCGCTCCGAGCATTGACACGAAATTGTGCTTTTAGCCCTGTTTGGGATGTTCCTCCTGTCACCGTAATTTTAGATACTCATGATTAATCTTGTGAGTAAAAACCACTCTGACCACATTGCTTGGGAGCCTGTGAGAGCAAACAAACAAGCAGCATCTTAAAATTCCTCCATGAAAACAGAGGGAATCAGAACTACTGGAGCTCTGAAGCTCCTTCGCTGATTGTTTCAGGCAGTGAGGGATGGTGGGGCACTGATGTTCTGTGTGCTTCCCCCCAGAGCTGGAGCAGAGCAACCAGGAGAGAACAGGAGCTGCTCCTGCCTTGAGCATTACCCTGGAGCAGCTTCCAGCCTCTCCATCCCAAGTGCAGAGAGGGCATGGAAAAACCTTCCAGGAGATCCAGGGCTTTTGGTTGGGAGAGGAGTAAGTGCAATTGGAACCAAAAAACCAGTAAATTATTGCTGAGCAAAGACAGTAGAAAATCTTTTTTATCCCTTGAGGATAAATGATGCTTTTACATTCCTGATCCATATTTCCAGGTTCAAACCTTCCAGCATGTGTGTCCCAGCCATAGGCAGCACATGTTGTCCCCGGGCTCGGCTGGTCCCGTGCTGGCTCCCACCCAAACTGTGGGAATACAGTGATGCCTTTGGGATGTGTGGTCCTCATTAGCAACAACCTCTGAGCTACTTTAGAACACTTCGTTAATATTCTATGGGCTTGGAGGTTTATGTTGGCACTGGAGTTGTTTTTGTATTTGACCAGCACATGCTGGGGCTGTTTCTGCCCCTGGAGCCTGGAACAGCAGCACTGGGAAGTGTGGAATTTTGGGGTCTGAGCAGTCGGAGAACACAGAACAAACCCGGGCTCAGCCCAGCCCAGGTGGATTTTCTGGTCCAGCAAGAGGAGCTGCGGGATCACCTCAGCACTGAAAGCCTCCGAAACATAAAGAATTCCTTCTGTGTAGCTGCTGCTCGCAGGCTTCAGTCTCGTCTGCAGGTTATTGATGAAGCTAATTAATGAGCAGCACCTCCCACCATCCACTGAGCTGCTCCCATCCAGCCTTTGGGGATGCTCTCCAGGCTGATCCCTCAGTCCTGCTGCAGAGAGAGGGGTTTGAGTGAGCAAAGATGGGGCCAAAGCCCATGAGGCAGGGCCAGCCCCAAACACAGGCAGTGTCCCATCCCTCCTGCCAGGGAATGACACAGGAGACACAGATGAAGGGCACGGGAAGGCCGTGCCCAAAGAACAGCAGTTCCAGACTTCCCCAGCAGAGCATCCCTGGTGCTTTCACAAGGGATTTGGGACGTGGCAGAACAGCAGCTTGGCTCAGCCAGGGGAGCTTTCAGGCAGTGCTGCTGGCACAGTTAAATGCCCAGTGCCCATCAGAATCACAGAATCCTTTTGGCTGGAAAAGCCCTCTGGGACTAAGTCCAGCCATTCCCCCAGCACTGCCAACGCCACCNGCAGAGCATCCCTGGTGCTTTCACAAGGGATTTGGGACGTGGCAGAACAGCAGCTTGGCTCAGCCAGGGGAGCTTTCAGGCAGTGCTGCTGGCACAGTTAAATGCCCAGTGCCCATCAGAATCACAGAATCCTTTTGGCTGGAAAAGCCCTCTGGGACTAAGTCCAGCCATTCCCCCAGCACTGCCAAGGCCACCACTGATCCCTGTCCCCAAGTGCCACATCCACAGGGCTGTTAAATCCCGCCAGGGATGGGGACTCCAGCACTGCCCTGGAGCTGTGACAGTGCCTGGCCACCCTTTCCATGAAGAAATTCTCCCAGTATCCAACCTGAACCTCCCCCAGTGGAGCTTGAAGCCATTTCCTCTTGTCCTGGGGCCTTTCCCACTGACACAATTTACAGAGGAAAGCTCCTTTAAATATGAATTTTCCTGCCTGGACACAGCTTGAGCATATTTGTGCAAGTAATAATATAACCCTGGGAGAATTAGACCCTGATGCAGGTATGGAGCTGGAGAGAACTGGGGATGAGAGCTGGCCCCACGTGCAGCTGGGAAGCCGGAATGGAAACAGCAGCATGCTGGCTCTGGTCACGGGGACTCTCCATCCCCAAGGCAAGGCTGGGAGCTTCCTTTTGGGCACATCCCCTTCCCTGGCTGCTCCACCTGTGCCAGGGGCAGCCACCTGGATCTGAGCTGGTTGCCAGCAGCTGGGTGTGCCCAGGGTCCCAGCAGCCCCTTCCTGGCACAAGGCAAACACATTGGAATTTTTCCTGTGGTTGTCTCTCTGCAGAAAAAGCTGGAGCTGGCTTCAGGCACTGAGGAACTGTCCCCGGGCGTGCAGAGGACACGGGAAGCCATCGGGAGCCTCCAACAGTTCATGGAGGCCACGGGCTCAGAGCAGGCACTGACCATGGAGCTGGCAGCCAGGGACTTCTCCTACAGCCTGGCACAGATCTACGCAGGCAGGGCAAAGACAGGAATCACAGAACCATGGAATGGGTTGGGTGGGAAGGGACCTTAAAACTCATCCAGTTCCACCCCTTCCATGGCAGGGACACCTCCCACTGTCCCAGGCTGCTCCAAGCCCCAATGTCCAGCCTGGCCTTGGGCACTGCCAGGGATCCAGGAGCAGCCACAACTGCTCTGGGCACCCTGTGCCAGGGCCTGCCCACCCTCCCAGGGAACAATTCCTTCCCAAGATCCCATCCAGCCCTGCCCTCTGGCAGTGGGAAGCCATTCCCTGTGTCCTGTCCCTCCAGCCCTTGTCCCCAGTCCCTCTTCAGCTCTCCTGGAGCCCCTTTAGGCCCTGGCAGGGGCTCTGAGCTCTCCCTGGAGCCTTCTCCTCTCCAGGTGAGCACCCCCAGCTCTCCCAGCCTGGCTCCAGAGCAGAGGGGCTCCAGCCCTGGGAGCAGCTCCGTGGCCTCCTCTGGACTGGCTCCAGCTGCTCCACAGCCTTGTGCTGATGGATTTCAGACCAGGAAAGGGCTGGGAATCATCTGTAGACACCTGATTCACCTGGGTGAAGGGTGAAGCTTCAGAGCTCAGTCCCCACCTTCCATGCTGAAGCAGCTCAGCCTTCAGGCACTGCTGAGAGGTGACCACCATCCTTTTTTTCCCGAGCCCTGGGCTGTTCTGGCAGCACCTGGGAATCCTGACACCTCCTACTCCCCACAGGAGCTCTTCTAATGGAACACGCAGCTCGGCCTGAAGCTTCCTCCACAGACGTCTGCACTGCCCTGAGGTAGGCACAGCCCTGCCCACCCTGATGATTCCATGGGCGGTGTCAGAGGCTTTGCTCTGCCTCCGGAGTGATCCAGCCCCGTGGATCCGGACCCACGGGCACAGCTGAGAACCAGCAGCGGCTCCTCTCAGCCCCGGGGCTTTTCCCTGCTCGGGAGATCTCCATTCCCGCACTGATGTTCGGGATCCCACGTGGGCGCGGCTCAGGCTGGCACCAGCACAGCCCATCCCTCTGTCCATCCAGGTGGTGCAACCAGGAGCTGTGTCCGGTGGCCGTGGAGTCACGGAGGGGCAGCTACGGCGGCGGGGCAGCGCTCCAGGACAGCGCCCTGGTGCTCGGGAACAGCCGGCTCTGAGCGCCCGCAGCCCCGGCACGGACACGAGGTGGGTTGCAATCCAAAAAATCCCCCAAATCCTCAGGTAGCTACAAATCCCAGGTGCGGTGGAATGTCCCGTTCCACAAGGGGCCAGACCAAATCCTTTAGGAGCGACCCCCACCTGCCCCGGGCTGAAATCCTCGGCTTTGAGGTTTCCTAAGGCAGGCACAGCCCTGAGAGGCACTCCAAGATGCTGGAATGTTCTCACCGTGCTTTAGGCAAAGCCCCAGTGATAAAATCCAAACAAGAGCTGGAAGCAGCAGCTGTTCAAGTGCCAACCCTCTTTTTTTTTTTAAGAAAATCAACCAAAATCCAACTGAAAATTATCTGAAGCTGATTAAATACAGAAAACCACAATTTTTCCCTGCTCACCTTCCTGCTTTCCAGTGCTGACCACGGACTTCCACCCCAGCACCTGCCCGGGATGGGGTTTGCTCCAGGGGCAGCCCTTTCCACCCACTGTGGCTGTGAACATCGACCTCCTCAGGAACTGCTGCTTTCTGAAGAAAAAAGACACTTTTATTCTCTCTGGCCTTCAGAAAGTTGATTAATTCCCTATGCACGTGTCCTAACAATGCTGCACTCCATCCTGACATAAATTCTACAGAAGTTTTGGACTGAAATCCCATAATTCTCCACCCAAGCACTGGCTGTGTGCTTCTCCTCCCCCTCAGCCCATCAGTCCACCTGCTCAGTATTGCCCTGCCGGCCACAAGTTTTTAATTAAGAAGTTGCTAATAGCAGAAGAAAAGCACTAATGGACCAAAGACAGCTGGAATTTATAGCTGGGAAGTGCTACAGCAGCCAGACACTGAGTGGGAAGAGGGGGAAGGAGCTGCTTGCTGAGATTGGGGTTGTCCAGAGTTTCAGAGCTGGCAGAGCCAGGAGGACACAAATGGTGGCTCCAGGGAGGAGCAGAGTGGAGCAGCCCCAACAGGACACAGTGAGGGAGGCTCCATGGGCTCCCTGTGTCCTGGCACGGGGATCTCAGGCTGAGCCAAGCAGAACTTCCCTGAAATCACACAAATGCCACGAACCAGCCCCAGCACCAAAGGGCTTCTGTTGTCTGTGCATCGCAGGGAGTAAAGAGTGTTTGGGTTTGGAAAATCTCCTGCATCACAGCATCACAGAACCATGCAATGGGTTGGGATGGAAGGGACCTCAAAGCCCATCCAGTTCCACCCCTCCCACTGTCCCAGGCTGCTCCAAGCCCCAGTGCCCAGCCTGGCCTTGGGCACTGCCAGGGATCCAGGGGCAGCCACAGCTGCTCTGGGCACCCTGGGCCAGGGCCTCCCCACCCTCCCAGGGAACAATTCCTTCCCAATATCCCATCCATCCCTGCCCTCTGGCAGTGGGAAGCCATTCCCTGTGTCCTGGCACCAGGGCTCTGTCCCTGCAGTTTGGTGTCAAAGATCTCATGGGTGTCACTGCACAGGAGCTGCTGTGCCCAGGCAAACTCAGGAGAACGGGAAAGGGCAGGAGCCACGCGTGGCTCTGAGTGATGATGGCAGCAACATCCACCACCAGATGTGCCCGTGGGCCCAGGAGCAGCAGATGGATGTGACCCAGGGGGGAAAGTCCTTGTGGCACTGGAAGTGTTTGTAGAGCTGATCAACCCCTGGGATCCCTTCCTCTCCCTAAGGGCTCTTCTCCAACTGCTGCCAATCCAGGCTTTCCCTCTTCCCAGCCTATTTTACATTTCTGAACACCAGGATTACTTTTTCCTCATATATGAGCTATAATTTGTCTAAAAATATGCCCCTCAAACTGGGAGCTCTGCAGATGGACCAACACAGAGAATAAGGGACTATGAATTCATCACTGTGTAGGAAAATGACAAATTTTTGAAGATCTAGATGTTCACTCTGAGGCTGCAGCAGATTAAAGGCTGTTACACACACGAGGGTCTGACACTTCCGAAGCCGCTGAGCAGCTCTGCCCCCAGAGCTTTGCACAGTTTCAAACATTTCATGTGCTTCACGTAACTGAGATTTTGGATGTCATTTTAATATAAATCCCACCCAAAAAGAGGACAATCAAACCCATCACCTGCTGCCACTGCAAGGTCTAAAAACCATTTTGTGACAGAGCTGTGGGAAATTGGTTTAAAACCCAAATTTGTTAAATAATACAGTCAAACTTTAGCAGCATTTATAAAATGTCAAAGAACGGTGAGCTGAAATCCCAAAATGCACCAGTGGGAGCTCTGGTGGCTGCACGGTGGGAAGAGATGGACAGCTCCAGGGACTGTGGGACACCCGGGCCACTCCTGCACCCGGCAGAGCTGCCCTGTGCTCAGAGCTGACTCCAAACCTTGTCCTGGATCCATCCGTTCAATAGGCCCTGAACCAGACCAGCTTCCTGCACGTGGTTATTGCCCTTTGCAGCCTCCCAGCACCTCTAAACCTCTCGCAGGGCAGGCTCCATCCCACACCTACAGCCCTTCCCAGGCAGTGGAGCAGTTCCCAGACACCTCCTTTCCCCTCTTTCCCTTCCCTCCCCACCAGAGCCCTTGGTTTCCACCCTTTTGCCAGCACCCCACTCCCCTGTGCCCAGCTCTGAGAACTGAGCCCTCCCAGGGTGACATCCCTCATGCCCAGTGACTCCAGTGCCACCCTCCCTCTTCCCTGTCAGGGTGGAGGGGCCCTGTCGCTGTCGCAGGTGGGGATGAGAGTGTCCCTCACTCCCAGTGATTCCTAACGCTGGTTGGGAGATCCCGAAATCCCCTCTGCCTCCGGAGGTTTTCCCACAGCCCGGGGGCAGCACTGAAGCCGCCTATCTATCGCTCATGGCCTGTCCCGGAGCTGGCACAAAGAAGAGGGAAGGAGGCTCCTTAGGAAGAATTGACTGGGGAAATGAGCTTTGACACCTTCAGCCGTGTCCTCTGGCAGAGCTGCTGCCCCCGGCAGGAGCCCTTCTGCACCACGGGGAAGTTCTGAACTCCGATCCCTCTGCCAGGGGCAGAGACCCACACCTGACATTTCCCGGATCAAGAACATCCCAGCAGTGCCCTGTGATGTCTTGTGCTTGTGATGTCTGCAGGACAATGAGCTCCTGAGAAAGCACTCAGGAGAAACTCAGGAACGAGAGGAGCTCCAGGAAATCACCCTGTGAGGTGTAAATGAATCACTTTGCATGTTCTTTACAGCACCAAACGCAATTCCTGCTTCTTTTCCATTCCAGATCCCACCAGTGGCTCTGCCCCAATCTGGTTTGATTTAATGAACACCATCAAATCACAGAGGGATTGTGCTCAGGGTCTTGTGATTACACAGGTCTGGCCCCACATCACTCACTGCTGCTCAGACCCCTGAGAATTCAGGGCAAAGAAATAAACGATGGTGTGGGAGCTGAGGGGACAGGACTGCACAGCCAGAATGAGCAGGCACTGCTCGGAAATTGGGAATAATCCTTGTGCAGGACAAACATCAGGTGAATTTTCCACCTTCTGGGAAAAAAGATCTTAAACCTGAGCGAGTCTGGTTTGTTCCCCAAGAGCCACAGCTCCACCATCCAGCATCGGGATAAGGCAGCATCAAGTGGGAATGGAGCTTCCTCTGCCAAACCCCACCGTGAGCAGGGGGAATTCCCCGGAGATTGGCTGCTCCTACCTTTAGGTAACATCATCATATGGTGGTTGGATGAGGGGAAAAACGCGGTATGGAGGGAGCTGAGACTCTGGCACCTCTCTCCACCCTCGGAAAACAGCGCTGATTGTGCCAGCAGAACCTGGCAGGGTGCGTGCGTTGTGTCCTTCCCTCTTCCTGGGAGACTCCTGCACCACGAAAACCAAGCCTAACATTTAATTTTTTCTTCTAAGTTTAGGAGCAACAGTTTGTTGTTCCTTGCAATGACACAGCGTGGAACAGAAAGCCAAGGGCCGCAGCTGCAGCCTCCTTTCCAAGGCCTCGGTGTTCCTGCTGAGCCTCCAACACGTCCCCTCCAAGGGACAGGGGAGAAAAATAAAAAATTAGAAAGTGTGTTAGCAAATGCTCCCATGCAAAAGTCTAAACTTTATTCACTTTTATTTATATATTTAACAATTCTAAAGTATTTACTTCTCGCTTTTGACAAAAATGAAAAATATAGGAGCACTTTACTCTCTTGAGGAGAGAAGGGTTATTTCTGTACACAGCTACGGAGAGACGGCTTCCTCCTTTACATACAAAGAAAAATAATATTAATAAAAAAAGTGCTTCATCGATCCAAAAAAGCCTAAAGAGCTGCAAGCTTTTATTCACACTGTACATCCCAGCCCCGGCCCGGAGAGGACCCTCTTGGCACGTGCGGAGGCTCCGGCTGATTCTGCACCACAAAGCCACGCAAGGTCGGGGTGTCCCCCCCACCCCGGCCCTGCCACCTCCCCCTCGCCACCCCCGGGAGGAGCCGGACGTTCCCTCATCCCATCCCTGCGGAACAGCGACGCCTGTGCCCCTCTTCCAGCCCCCGCTGCTGGGTTAGGAACAGATCCTAAACACGCCTCGGCTGGAAACCCCATCCTTCGCTTTTCCCTCACTGTCTCTCTCTCTAAACCTGTGCCAGGGAGATCCCAAGATGCTCCGTCCGTTCCCAGACCCCTTTCCCGCAAGGACGCAGCCTCCTCCTTCCTGGACATTCACGCCAGCGCACGGATCCCGGCAGGGTGGGAAGGGCACAGTCCAACCACCTCAGCGCCTCCCCTCAGACCCACTGAGCTCTGCCAGATGGTTTCTCCACGTCACCCTCCCTTTGGATGATGTGATTGTGACATTCCAGGGAAGGGAAATGCTCCTTTCCCAAGTTTTCTTGGATTTTGAGCTGTTGTATCTAGAACTCTCAAATACTCCAGCAGGATTCTTGGGAATACCATAGAGAGTTTGGGATTTTGCCTAGGGAATGCACGGTGAGCAGGATCTACTCTTCCTCCTTGCCAGATTGCACTAAGCAGGATCTATGGGAAGGGAATGGGATCAGCACCTACCAGTCGGTTACGAACGGGTATTTGGGAGTTGCACCCTTCAATGAGGTGACTCTGATTGGGACAGAAGGAGGAAGGGGAATCCATGATGCATTTTGGATTGTTTTAAGCTCCTCAGGCAGCTTTTTCCTATCTGGAGTACACTGAACACAGCCTGGGAAAGGAGAACATCCCAGGGGGGTGCCCAGCACCAGCGCGCTCCGCACGGGCCGAGCCCGGCGACACCGGCGGGTCCCGGTTTGGTTCTGTCGGTTTGGATCGTGCAGTAAAGTGCGAGTGACCGGCCAGGACCCGACCACAGCCACGCTCTGCTCCCAACGGGAATCCCACACGGATGGGGCAAGGACAAGGCAAAGGTCTGCTCCTGTCCTAGTTGGATTGAATCGGGAATTGCATGGACAGACCCCTGGGAAGGCTCGGTGTGACGCCTGCCTCGGCTCTCACCAGCAGCACGTGCATCCTGAGCCAGCATTCCAGGTGTTCCCGCTCCGAGGGCTCAGACCTCACGGGTTGTGTGTGCAGGTACAGAGCCGCCAGCACAGGAACCCGAGACACCCTCGGGCCCACTGTGAGGACAGAGAGGGAATGGGTCTCTGGGGAAGGAGATTCCCACCTCTTCTAGCAGCAACAGGTTCCCAAACAGCAGTTTTGGGTTTGGAATAACAGGAGTGATTGAAAGCACTGGAGGCTGCAGCTATTCAGGCTCTGCACTCCGGCCAGCCCAGCTCCCTCTGCTCCCTGCTCCCCCAAATCCTCGGCCTGCAGCAGTTCCGCAGCGGGACAGATAAATACCCACGGGGATCCTGGTGCTGGCACCAGCTCCCTCCCCACCTCCACGCCCCTCCCGCAAACAAACAGATATATTATTATATATACACACACGCACGCGCGGGGACACGGACACACAGACAGGACAGGCAGGAAAGGGGGAAGAGCCGGACAAGGAGAACCCCAGGATCCAGCGGCACATCCTCGAGGTCTGTCCCACCGAGCGCCGCCCCACGCCCCAGCTCCACGCGCGGCCTCCCGGCCTCGGCCCCCCGGGAACCCGCGTGTCCGTGGGGAAGGGTCGGCTCGGCTGCTCCCCCGCAGCTCCCAGGCCAGGAATTCAGTTGGATGTGGCAGTGATGGGCTTGTCCAGTTCGAGGTCCAGGCTGGAGCTGCCGGGGTGGAGGCTGCTGTAGCAGGATTTGCAGACTCTGCTGGGCTCGAAGAGCTGCTGGCTGGGAACGGGCACCTTCTGGTTACAGCAACTGGAGCAGAACACGTTGCCACAATTCCTTGCATCAGGAACAGAGGAGAAATGGGAAAGATTAGAAGGAGTTTGACAAAGTTACCTGAGCTGTAAAATGAGATATTCCCAGTGCTGGGATGGGGGAGATGCCGGTACCTCCCTACGGACCAGGGCGTGGGCAGGGACAGCTCCAACGTCTGCACTGCTCCCTCCAGGGAGAGATCCAGGGAATGGACACTGGAAGGAGCACGGAGCCAGGGACGGTGTGGAATTGCAGGCCATGAAATGCCTCTGTTCTGCACTGCCCTGAGCCAGGCTGGACAGGCTGTGCCCTCCATCACTGAGCCCTCTGCCATTCACCAAAGAATGGTTTGGGTGGGAAGGACCTTAAAGCTCATCCAGTTCCACCCCTGCCATGGGCAGGACACCTTCCACTGTCCCAGGCTGCTCCAAGCCTCATCCAACCTGGCCTTGGAACTGCCAGGCTGGATGTGCTGCAGAGGAGCTCCAGCACGGTGCCAGTGCCACCCTGGGGCACGGGGCTGAGGGGATGAAGCAGAGCCACCATGGGCCCTTCCTGAGGAAGGACGTGGGGAATGTGGGGAGCACTGGGAATGGGGGGCTCTGGCCCTGCTCACGCAGCTGATGCAGCCCAGGGTCACAGGATGGATGTGGCAGTGCTGGGAGCAGGCCGGACTCTGCTCCCAGGCTCTGCTCAGAGCTGGAAAGGTTTAAACACGGAAATATCAAAGCCCTCGGTCACTGCCATCCTCCCACTGCCCCCACAGCCACTCCAGCAGTCCCACACTCCTGCATCCAGGAAACTGAGCCAAGGAGGACCATGCAAAGCCTGGCGTGGGCAGGCAGCTGTTCCATGCACAGGTGGGCACTCACAGCATTCCTGGCACTGGCAGAGCCACACCGGCACATGCACCTCATTACAGCTCAGAGTCATTAATTACCTCCTGCAGCCCCTTGGAAACCTGTGAGCCCTGTGAGTCCTGTCCTCCAAACTCATCAATTCCTACAAGGAGCTGGGAGCAGCACTCCAGGGACCTGGGTTTTTCCATGTCCATGAACTCTTTGGCATCAGGATTTGGTGCCATCGTTGTTCTGGGCTGGAGATTTGCTGCTGCCAAGAGACTGCCGGGGAATTCTGCTGACACCCAGCAGCTCTGATTAATCCTTCCTTGCCAAGAAAGGAGATTTCCAGCTGCTGGTCACTGATGGGGAGAGAGGCAGCAGAGAAATCCCATTTCCCACTTCAGTGGGCTCATTTCCTCAGTTCCACACTGTGGCTCCCGGCCACGGAGCCGGAACCCCGGCACGGGAAGGCTGACAGGGACCAGCCTCTCTGCAGAGGTTCTGGAGACTGGAGGGCCCTGCTGGAAATCCCTGGCAGAACCACCTGCGGGAGTGGGAACAGCCCTGGGAGGTGCCACACAGCTCCCACTGCCCCATCTCGCTGCTCAAGGAACGGTTATCCCAGAGCAGCTCGCTGATGGATGAGGGGAAAGCCAACCTGAGGGATGAAAACAAGGATCTCTTTGTTGGAGCTCACCATTCCTAACATACACTCGGGGTTTTTGTTGTTTTATCCTAGATAATGGTGCTCTGACACTGCTTTGGAAAGCTCTGGACAGCTCATCCTTCTATCCCGGTGGTCCCCGCTCGCTTCAGAGATTAAAAAGAGACATTAAAAAACAGGCTGGGAAGGGGATGTTGCTCATTTGAGGAAGGGGAGCTGAAAGTCATGCTGCCCATGCCTCCTCCTCATCCCAAATCTCAGATGTTCATCCAGTTTTGGTGATCCTGACCCTCCACCAGCTCTGTGGCACCTGTTCCAGCTATGGGATTTTCAGCCCTTCTAAAACAAGTGGCAGGTTTTTGCCAACACCCTGCACAGCAATACTGGAATTGTTTGATAATACGTGGCCCTCTCCCAAAAATACGGGGGAAAAAGGGAAATGATCAAAAATAAATGCATAAAACTCGCAGGACAGTCTCCTGTCAGTGAGCAGTACACACACGGACTGACAGTGAGTGTTAGTCTGAGCCACATCCCAGTTAAGCTCCCAAAAGCCAAGTCCTAGAAGCCTTTCTGTGAGGATAGAGGCCTGCTCACACGGATCCAACCCCCAACAGCTCGTGCTGGCCACCCCCAGCTTAGTTCTGATGATTTCCAGGCAAGTGAGAAAGAGGGAGAAGAGCAGAGTTAGTTGGGAGAAGTCACCCAGGAAAGGCAGACGGACAACGGACAGAGGCTGCTGGAAATGCTCACCAGAGCTGATCAACCCGGTCAGGGTCCCTGCAGGGAGGGAGAGAGAGCTCAGGGAACAGGCAGAGGGAGCAAACACCGGCAACCAAGGAAGCTGCAAGGTTTTACCCTGCTCAAGGCCTTACACTGTGGGGTTCAACTCAACTCCCAGGGGAGGGGTGTGAGTTTTTACTATGGAGATACTCAGGGTGTTGGTCTCGCCAACAGCTGGGTCACTGCACGTGTGGGAGCTGCAGGAGCAAAGGCCCTGCAGGGAGATTTGAGCCAGACCTGAAAACCTGAGTCCATTTAACTCCTCGTGGGGCTGGGGGTGATCTGTGTGTATCCAGGCTCTGGGAGCTGTCCCAAGCCCAGCCCTGGGGATACAAATTTGCACAAACACAGGGGGCATGGTAAAAAAAAATAAATTCAAATTCTCTTCCTTCTTCCCTGGGTTTGGTTAACTTTACAAGACTAAATGGAGCAAAATATAAACCAGACGCAAACCCAAAATGATGTTCCTAACTCTTTGCAACTTCAAAAAGCAGCAGAGCATCAAAATGTGGTAACTGAGATTTATTTAAATGATGGTTCCTCTAATAGTTTTTGTATGTTCAGAAACCAGGAATTTATTTGAAACAGAACTGGAAACTGGAGATTCTCTGGCTCTAACTTGAGCATATTGAGCCAAGTGGTCTCTGCCTCCTGCTCTTCATCAAGTCCCTGCTGCTGCCTGAGCTGCTGCAGCCTCTGTGGCAACAGGTCTGGCAAAGAATAATCCAGAAAACCTTGATCTCAAACAGGTGTTCTGTTCAGATTCTGCAGGAGCAAGTTAATGAAAAGGGGAGAGTGGTTAGAGAAGGAAAGGAGCAGGTTCACAACCAGCAGTGGGAAGAAGATGCTACTCCTGTATTTCATGTAACTCATATACTGAGTTTCTGAATGCTGACAGGACAAAGCTCTATTTTGTATAAATCTAAACTGCCTCCAAGTCCAGTTTGAGGAAACAAAGGTGGGATCTGTTCTGGCTGGAGCGGAGCCGACACCAAACGCGGCTTTTCAACACCTCCCTGCAGGAACTGCAGCGAGCAGCAGGAACCGTTCAGTTCCCTCGGCAGCGCAGCCCTGCCCCAGCACCAGCCCCGAGGCAGGAGCTGTGCCCGAGGAAGCCCCGGGGGCGTGCAGGGGGCGGGAGCAGCGTCCCCACCGCCCTCTCCCGGTTACCTGCAGTGGTGTTTCCGACTGGCGAGCCAGAAGGCGCTGTCGCAGCCGTAGCAGTGCGCGGCCAGGTGATCCGGGAGCCACCGCGTCACCTGTGGGGACGGCCACCGGCGTCAGGGACAGGCACCGGGACACTCCTGACCCCAGCCCCTCCCTCCCCAGCTCCCAGAGGTTGTGCAGCAGAGGGCTCATAGGCACAGGTACTGGTACGTCAGGTGTCAGACCAGCGGAACACAAGGAAAAGAGTTCCCAAGAAGTGGCACACGACCAAAGGCTGGAGGATAATTTGAATTAGGATTATCCCAGAGTGAGCAATTTACAGGGATTTAGTCTGTACCTCTGTATCCTGTTTATCCACCTGTTCCCAGCTGGCTTCAGAGAAAATCTCTGTGCTGCAGCGAGACAAGCAGTTCTGATCCAGATTGCTTTCCGAGTCGGGAATAGACGTCTGTTGGCAAACAAACACAGCTGAATGGAACCCCCCAGATCCCTGCTCCACACCAATAAAACCCAGAAACCCCAACAGGGCAGGTCTGGACCCTCTTGTGATGGGATGATGTGAGGCAGAGTGGATTTAGAATCCAGTTTCTGCTGCAAAGTTCTGGGCAGGCTTTGGGTGATTAACCAAAACCTGCTCCCTGTGGCTGCAGTTCCAGGGTCCTGACTCCTTTCCAAGGGTGTTTCACTTTCAGAACTATAATTAGTAATACAGATATTCTTTTGCTGGCAAAGATTTGGGAAAATCCAAGCCAAACTGCATATGGGAAACTCAGAATTTGAGCCATGTATTTTCTATATATAGGTTTTAGGAAATAATGCTGCCTTAATATAGTCTGTCCAGGTAGAGGTGGATTTTAACTCACTTAAAACTCAGCCAGCCCTTAAAATACATCAAAATAGCAAGAAATCTTGAGTTCATGTATTTTTGTGCCTGAGGAATGGCAATCCTGGAGTTCCAGACAAAAACCTGCAACTCCCAAGCTGAGGCACAAACAGGAGGTAGAGATCAGGTCCTTAAAAACAGGGAATTTTCTGGAGGCACTGCCAGCCCTACACTGCAGCTTCTGAAGGCCCCCCAAAAATGGGAGCAGAATCCATTAAGCCAAAGCACCCAATTTCTCCACGGAATTCAAGCTTTTAGCAGTGACACTGAGCCCAATGAGCACCTTGTGCTGCATCTCCAATGGGAAGAGCCAAGAAGGCTCCAAGGATTTTTCACAACAAACGTACCTGGGCCTATCCAGCACCTCTGCCACTTCTAAACAGTGAATTCAACAAACAGAAGCTGGGAACCATCTATAAATATTTTTTTTTTCAATTTTGCAGGCATATAAATCATGTAGGAAAAGGAAATTTCTGATGGGTGTTGCGACAGCCTCAGGAATTACAGGCGAGTGCTCAAACCCCCAGGAAAGAACAATTCTCTACAAAAGCCTCTACTTTTACAACTTTAAACACTTCCAAATAAAATCAAAATGGTTTAAAAGGTCCCTTAAAATTCTTGATTTTTTGAGAGAAAAACCCTTGTTGAAATACAGCTGCCACAAAAGCTCAGGTAATTTGTTCCAGTTAATTTAGAATTCCAGAAATTTATTGCAGTCATTGAGCCTGGAGCACCTGAAAGGGATGATGTGACCCTGATGGGTTTGAGCTCCCAGAGCTGCCACTGCAGCTGGAACCTGCAGAGAACTAAGGGATCATCCTATGCTGCTGTCCCAAAAATGGCACAGGAAAATATCTTTGCCCTGCATGGAGACAGCAGTAAACCAGGGGTTTGGTTGGTTTTATTGAGGTTTGGGAAACCAGGGTTTGGTTGGTTTTATTGAGGTTTGGGCAACCAAGGGTTTCGTTGGTTTTAGTGAGGTTTGGGAAACCAGGGGTCTGGTTGGTTTTACTGAGGTTTGGGAAACCAGGGGTCTGGATGGTTTTACTGAGGCCAGGGAAGGTGTTTAGCTATGGCCAGGTGAGCATGAGCTGCTGGGCAACACCCATCTCAAAATAAACCTTTCTGCTCAAACCGAAGTTCAGTGACAGTATCAATCATCACTATCTGCCAGTATCAGGTACTCAAGCAGGGTTTGCCCTCTTCAGGATGACCTGGAGAGGTTTTTAAGGTCCTAAAAGCCACGCCCTGAGCCGTGAGCCAGAAGCTGAGGGCACGGTGAGCTCAGCTCGGCCCAGCGACGCTCACTCACCACTTCGTCGCCGTAGTCGCCGTTGAGCCGCAGGGAGCTGTTGAGGAGCTGGCTCTCCAGGCGGCTCTTCAGCTCCTGCACCTGCTTCTTGAGGGTCTCCACCTCCTGCTGATGGCCCGTCTCGATCTGGCGCAGGCGCTGCTGGATGACGTCGCTGTAGACGGGCATCCCGTCGTCGTCCAGGTGGCTGCGGGCCGGCTGGTCCGGGCTGCCGGCCGGCTGCTTCCCGAGCTGGCTGAACATCCATTTCTGGTGCAAGTTCCTCAGGTGGAGCTGGGCAGAGCTGCAGCTGGCCGCGGACACCTGCCGGCTCAGCGAGGCCTTGATCCGCCCGTCCTCGCCGTTGACGCAGTGTCCGTTGGTGGCGGGGAATTTCGGGGCCGTGAATGCCGCGGGTTTCTCCGCCAGTTTGTTCTCCGGCTCCAGCTCCCCGTTACACACCACCTCATCTTTGTGGTCTGCTGGAGGCAAGGCACAAGGGGAAGGCATCGGGAAGTGTGTGGTGCTGCTACCAGAAGTCCTATGCGCTCTTGATCCCAGTTTTTGGAGCTCTATCATGCACTCCCCCTCCGGCCTGTTCTCCAGAGTTCGGGACAGCTCGTCAGCGCTGTTGTCGAAGGGGTGAGGTCTGTGGCACAGAGCCCTGGGCGTGAGCTCGGGCTTTGCTTCGGTCTCTGTTAAAGTTTCCGTGGAGCTTTCGATGTTGGATGTCCTCGCCTCCGGCAGGGCTGTCAGGGGGAAGGCCAGGCCGGCCTGGGCCGTGCCGTACGGGCTCTCCGCTTCTCCTTCGCCTTTCCCAACGCCTTCTTCCTCCATGTAGTTTGGAGCATCTCTGTTTCCAGAGCCCTCGGAAGGAACAGCCTGCACTCCTCTCCCCTGAGGTGCCTTCTGGAGAGCGCTGCTGGGGTCACTGGGCTCGTCCTGTTGTCCTTTGAGCTCCGAAGCACCACGTGAGGCCGGGTGTGGGGCAGGTGTGGGATTGTTCATTACGATACCTGTATCCACCTCAGCCTTTTCCCCACACAGATTGTCAGCTCTCTTCTCCTTATCCAGGCCAACCTCATCCCCTTTCCCTGCTGCCTCCAGGCCACCCCTCAAGTGCTCCTCCAGCCCAACATCATCTTTAGTGGCCTCCTGCAGAATGTTCTCCATCTGTCCCTCTGCCACCCCGGCTGCCACAGAGAGCTCTGCCCCCACGGGGGCCCTGCCCTGCCTGCCCAGCCCGTCCCCCTCGAAGGGGTCGTCCCCAGGGGGGCCCAGGCTGCTGAGCTCCAGGGAGCGGCGGTGCTCCTGCCACTTCTCGTTGAGGCTGGGGTCGCTGCTGCGGCGGTTGGTTGTAGGCACGCTGCTGTCACAGGCTGTTGTCAGATTGTCGAAGGATCTTGTCTTTGGTAACCTGCAGGGGGACAAACAATCCCACTCCCAAGTCAGAGGATGTTTCTATAAACATTGAGCTACCCTGGTTTAAAACCAGCCCCCCAACCAGGACAGTAACAAGCTGCCAGCTAATGGACTTGTGGGAAGTATTGTCCAGGAGCACATTCCAACCATCTGTAGTGCAGAGCTGCTTCAGTACTTCCTTTGTTTGCCATCAGGAAAATATGTTCAACCAGACTTCAAACATTCCCAGATTAATCCCTTTACCAGCAAACCCCAATGCTTAGAGCCTGGTCACACCTCCTAATCAACATGTGCTCAGAGTCATTATACAAAAAGCAAAGAAATGGTTATGCAACACTGAAAAAGAACTCAAATTCAAGATAACCAATGAAAGCTTATATCCCACAAGGACAGAAGGAATTCTCTGTGGCTATGTGACACCCAGAGCTTAACTCTAATTGCCCAGCTACTCCCTGCCACACTGTCATCCCTGAAATGTGACAGCTTCCAAACCCACCCCACGGACAGGCTGTGCTTGGGCAGCTCAGTCCCACAGTCCCACCCCAACACACCCGTGAGAAATCCTGCCCTCCCACCCAAGCATTCTCCTTCCATATCCCCCAACATTCTCTGTTGATCTTACTTTACAGGACGGGATTTCTGGGCTCTAGGCTCACCTGCCCAGAGGCTGCTCATCGGGGCTAGAGCCTGGCACAGGGTACGGGGCACAGGTGTCGTCGGCGGGCGTGGAGGGCGAGGAGCAGGGCAGGTAAACAGCGCTCCAGAGCATCAAGTTCCGCACATGGCACACGGGATACAGCACCTGGGGGGAGCACACGGCAAGGGTCAGCTGCTGGCTCCCAGCACAAGTTCAGCTTTGAGGGTGGCAGCTCACTGGGCAGGTCTCAGCTGGGACATGTCCAGCCCACACCAAGGGCCGGTGACAGCGTTTCATCAGCCACGCTCAGGGCTAGAGTGACCTTTTCTGTCAGAAGCAGAACAATGCCGGCCTTCAGCTCCTCCTGAATGGACTCCTGCAGTGAGCTCTCTGTGAATCTACACCTTCACAACTCAGGGAATTCAGTGGCTCGTTGTGAGAGCTGAGGTTCCCTTGTGCGTTGTTGTTACATCGTGCCAGAGGGAGCTGAACTCACTCCATGGACCCCAATCCACAGAGCCCACCCTGGCTCCAGTGAGGCACTCATGGGTACATACTCAGGACATGCAGAAGTTCTTTGAAGAGACAGCTTGCTCTTAAAAGGGATTCCTTGGTTGTGGAATGTGCTTTCTGTTTCAGTTTAAAAACATCTGGGCTCACTCTACCAATTCCACTCCTTTCCAAGCAACTTTCCCATGGAAAAGCAGGCAATGGCAGAGGAACAGTCTGCTCCACCTGACAGGCACTGCCAGGCTCCCCAGGGAATGCTCACAGCCCCGAGGCTGCCAGAGCTCCAGGAGTGTTTGGACACCACTCCCAGGAACAGGGTGGAATTGTTGGGGTGTCCTGTGCAGGGCTGGGGGTTGGACTGGATGATCCTTGTGGGTCCCTTCCTAAATGAGGATATTCTGTGATTCTCTGAACACTCTGCTTCCCTGGCACTGAGCAGGGCAAGGGCTGAGGGGCAGCTGCTGCTCTTAAACGACTCTGGCTGTGTAAGAGATGTGGCTGCACCAGAGGCACCTTTTAAAGCCTGAAGTAAAACCACAAGAAGATGAACCCAAGACAGGAAATTACCCAAACTCCCACGTGCAGAAGGAGTGTCCTTGTGAGTACTTCCTGAGAACAGGGGCCAAGTGGGATAGAGCACAGAAGGGCAGCCCAAGGACAGACCTGTCCACTCAGCCACTGCGAGAGCTCTCTCTGTGCTTCTCCTGGCATTTTCAGGGAAATTTAGATGCATCCAGAGCTTTAAGATCCCCCCGGGCTGTGTCTGCTCTGCCTCACGCACTCTCCCCTTGAGTGCCAGGTGGGAAGGCTCCAAGGGCTTGTTGTAGTGACAGCCCAGAGCCAGGGCACCAACAGCCAAGAAGGGCTGAGGGGAGTAGAAAATCCATCTTTTTACAACCACTGTGGGCATAAAACTCCTTCCAACTTAGCCAGGGTTTAATTTTGCTCTAAGAAACAACTGAAAGCCACATCTGTCATATGCAAACCCACTGCACAGTCCTCAGAGTTCAGTTTATGACATCTGATACTTCTATAAATAAAAAGGGTTTAAATATTTATACAAGTCCTTGCAGTCCTAACCACGATGTCATCTGGTGTTTGCTCTCTTGCCTGCGCTCTGCACCCCTGAATCCCTCACCTGACCTTGTATCAAACACACAACTGAGCCCCTTCCCAGAACGTTCAGTAAGCTCCTACCATGGAGGAGCCAAACTGAAAACCTGAAGGTATCAAGGGAAACAAAGATACACTAAATAATCTGAGCCACTTTTTCTGTTTAGATTTAAGATGAATTTAGACACAGTGTCTAGGTTTGCAGGCAATTTTGTGTCACTCCTCTGACACAGCTTAGTTCTCCAGAGAGGTCTATTTTTCAAACACTGAAATGTTTTCTGTTACAAAAAATAAAATATTTAGTCACAGAAAGCACATTTCCAGCACAGAGAAATTTCTGAGGTGGCATTTGACATTCCTCAAATATCAGCAAAATTAACCCAAGACTCCAAACATCAGCCTGAGCTGGGTGTTTTAAGGTGAATGTCAGGGAAAGCTGAGCTGGTGTGGAACCACCCCTCTGTCCATGGTGACAGTTCAGAGAAGCACACAAGGGTCTGGGTTGGAAGGGACCTTAAAGCCCATCCAGTGCCACCCCCTGCCATGGGCAGGGACACCTCCCACTAGCCCAGGTTGCTCCCAGCCCTGTCCAGCCTGGCCTTGGACACCTCCAGGGATGGTGAGCCCCCACCTCAGCTGCGGCTGAACCCCAGGTCCCCGTGTCCCACTGCTGGGGAGTTTCTAAGGGGACCCCGCTTTTGGGGGATGCTGCTGGGGGAGCCCCCCGGGTTCTCCCACAGGAGGGGATTGGGATACATACAGATTCCGACTGGGAGGAGTAGAGCAGGTTTTTGAAGGCTTTGTTTGCTGCCCGCAGCAAAGACCAGACGGAGCAGGTCCGTTCCTGAGTGTGTTTCTCCCCTCTCTCTTTCGCATTGTTGCACAGGAATGTTCCAAAGAGGCAGGAGTAGGTGTGCTGCACCAACTTCACCTGCACGGAGCCACACACACACACACAGGGTCAGCTGGCACAAGGGAGCAGCCTCGCCCTCCCTGCCCAGGCCCAAACCCCTCCCCAGGGCTGCCACACCCACCCACAGCATTTTTCGCATACTTCCTTCCAAACCAATTGCAAAGGAATGCAACTGGAGTGGAATCTTTTAAAATCATAACTGAAGAAATTCAGGAAAAAATGTAACATAGAAAGACAAAATATTTGTTCCTAATCAAGTCGTGTTGATACAAACTCATTGCCCTGCAGGCCAGGCAAAGCAGAATCAGGATTCCTCTGCTACAAAACATTCATGCAGCACAGAAATGCTGCTCATTCATCACGCCATGCTGCGGGCCCAGCCTAACAAATGCCAGCTTAACTTTAGGCATATCAATGACTTCCTTGGGATCATTCAGATGTTTAAATGAAGACGAGTAGTTCAATACTGTAATAAATTAGGGGTTCACTCTACAAAGGCCAGCACAGCATGGGTATGTTCTCTCCCAGCCCATGGAGATTAGCAGTGTGCTGTGAAGCCAGTTACTACCTGTTGTATCTCATTTCACGACTGAGCTACTCGGGGACTGTACACGGACTCAGTTACATGGCTGAGCTGGCAAGTGGTAATTCCAGTCAGCCACAATCACAGGAATGTGCCTTAAATCTTTTAGTGGATCAGACACTTCATAAAAACTTCTACTCGTCAGATTACTGGTCCTGCAGTCCATGACTGCCACTTCCCCAGAGATCTGAGAGCTGACTTGGAGCATCCTGGGTGAATTCCTAATAGGAACGCTGTCTGCTTCCAAAGAAGGTAAGCATAGCTCCTCTATCCTACACATTTTCAGCAAAGAAACTGGAAAAAAAATGNTGTCCGACCTGGCCTTGGACACAGAATGTCACAGAAAGGTGGGAAAATCCACCCGCCCAGGCTCTCCAGCAGTGTTTAGCAGCAGTCTCTAAAGCAGCAACCTCTCAACTCACAAGGAATGCTTCGTTAANACTTCTACTCGTCAGATTACTGGTCCTGCAGTCCATGACTGCCACTTCCCCAGAGATCTGAGAGCTGACTTGGAGCATCCTGGGTGAATTCCTAATAGGAACGCTGTCTGCTTCCAAAGAAGGTAAGCATAGCTCCTCTATCCTACACATTTTCAGCAAAGAAACTGGAAAAAAAATGAATGGAGCAGGTTTTTTTTAGAGGAGGAGTATTCAAGCCAAAACAAGATGAAGGCAGGGGAGAGTTTGCATTGGCAGTAAGAATTTTTTTCATGCTGTGTGGATGTTTTACACCTCTTAGGTGAGACTATTCCATTAATATCATTTATTTCTTTAAAGTCTAAAAGACGTCTACACAAGTGCTTTTGTCCAGTGCACCTTGGCAGCTTTCCTGTTCCCTTCATCAAGTGAGAGCATTTATAGAAAATATATATATATATATATATATATATATAAAAAATAATGGAATGGTTTGGGTGGGAACGGACTTTAAAGCCCATCCAGTTCCACCCCCTGCCACGGGCAGGGACATCTTCCACTATCCCAGGTTGTTCCAACCCCTGTCCGACCTGGCCTTGGACACAGAATGTCACAGAAAGGTGGGAAAATCCACCCGCCCGGGCTCTCCAGCAGTGTTTAGCAGCAGTCTCTAAAGCAGCAATCTCTCAACTCACAAGGAATGCTTCGTTAAACTCGAAGGAGCAGGGGAACTGCCTCTGGAGCTGATGGACACAGTCCAGCCACTGCAGAAACACGGGGCAGCGCTCATTGAGGTCGTCCGAATTCTCGCCGTGGCCGCAGCGATCTGCAAACTTGTGGCCAAAATCCAGCCACTCCGTCTCCACTAGCACCTGGAAACCCTGCAGGAAGGAGAGGACAGATGAAGAATTCCTCTTTTTCTTTGGTTCAGTTTTCTGAGATGGTCTGAGCCTTGTGGGAATGGCTGTGTCCCCTCTCCTATTTCCCCTCAGCACTGGGCTCATTACTTATCTTTACTGCTTTCCCTAATGCCCCTGTGCTCTGCAATGAAATTAGGACAGGTAAGGAACCCCAAGCTACATGAACAGGAAAGGGAATAAGGCAGGGTAAGTCCTCAGTGACTGGCAGGGAGGATCCTGACATGAGCCCTGTCTCATCCAGGCAGTGACAAGCAGGAACTTCATCTTGCCAAAGCTTCTGGATCATGGTGTCCCATATTTGGACAACTCTTAGGAAAACTTTTCTTGAAAATGATGGTCAGATCCACCTGTCAGGAAAGAAAACCATCCATCCACAACAGGACATCCAAGCTCAGGGAGAGCAGGTGCTTGTCTGTGCGTACACCAGTCACAAGGTTGATTAAAGGTTCACTTGAGTGATTTTTCATGAAAAGGGCAAAGAACATTCCCAAGCAGTGCCTGGGTGAGCAGCTGAATGTCACACCTTGTCTCACAGGATCTGAAATCCATCACAGGGCAGGAAGGTTTTGGTTCTTAGTGGAAAGAAAAATTGTAGAGAATGTTTATTGAGTCAAAGGCTGTGATTAGAGCCAAAATAATGGCTGGCAGCTGAGAAGCTTTAAATCTGACAGTGCTGAAAACTCATTTTCCTCAATGTTTTTTATCCTGGTACAGACAGCTACAGTTTATAGTTTGCTCTGAGTGACAGGCAAGGCCCAGGGTGTGCACAGCACAACTCTGCTCCCCAGGCAGGAAGGACAGCACCCTTTGGAGGACCAGGAGCAGATCCTGTGCCCAGGCCAGAGCAGCACGTTTTGCCTGATGGATGCCAGCTTCTAGAATCCATGTGGAAAAGGATCCAGGAAGTTTTCACACTTCCATCCAAAAGGCAGTTGCAGCTTCTGGTCCTTGTGTGTGTGAGGCTTCAAGCAGCAGCTCACAGCAGTGCTCAGACGCAGAGTTCTGTCCTGGACAACAAAGGCATCTTGCCCGTGGGCTGGCAGGTGGAAGCCAGCCAGCACACATCCCACAGTGCTGAAAAGTGATGGAAGGGGGGAAAATCAGGAAAAATAGAACTGACAGAGAGCAATGAAAATGTGGAACTGGAAAACCATGCAGTTGGGAAATCCAGCAAAGAGGAAGTCCAGCCTGGCCTTGGGGTGCTGCAGCAGCTGCAACTGCAGCACTTTGTACTCCATACTCCTAAACTTAACACAGGGAAGCACAGGCCAGGACTGTGCAGTTTCAGCACAAGGAATGTGAGCTACTCCCAAGTTACAGATGTACCTACACCTGTGTGTAACTGCACACTGCAGGTGACGAGCTCCTGCCAGCTTCAGTGCCTTTGCCAGTGGAGAAACCTGAAATAAGTCACAGACAGGCTCCCTCCCAAGACCCCAAGCACCCCCAGCTGCTTTACCCACCTCCGTGGTCCTGTAGTAGGGGTCCAGCAGGAGCTTGGCCAGGGCCACGATCTGGGGGGTGCGGTCCCAGCCGTCGGAGCAGTGAACCAGCACCGGCCGCTGGTCCCGGTCCACGGCGTGCACCACGAGCAGCGCGGATTTCAGGAGCACTGACAGGTGCTGCAGCCACTTGGTGCTCTCCAGAGCTGACAGCCAACTAGAGGGAAACCAGGCAAGACAGTTTTTGCTCTTTTAAAATGCTTTCAGGTTTGGATGTCTGAGTTTATCACGGCAAAGCTCCTGTTTTAATAAGCCGTGAGTGCCACTCTGGAGTATTTTTCCTTTGTGTCTTGTTAGTGCTTCCCCAGAGGTGGAAGCAGCAAAGCCATGTAGCCAACTCAAGGAACTGCCGTTCTCTGGGGTGAGCTGGAGGTTTGGATGTACTTTGCAACCATGGAAGGCTTTAGCAGCAAATTCCAAACAGGGAAGTGGAGGGAAAACAGGACTGGGGTAACTACAGGGAGGACCCAAGCTCAGAAGCTCCCAAGATGGGCTGTTCCAGGGTAGTTACCCCACAGCACTGGAGGGTTATGAAATATTATGAAATATCCTGAAATGATATTATAAAGGAGCGAAGTACATGGAACACCACCAGAATTTTCCAAATGAGAGCCAACGGTGAGGATTAAAGAGCTGGGAATAGCAGATCAGCCTGAGTGTGAGTGCTCAGAAGCCCACCAGAAGAAACAACATTCTGGTATCAATATTCAGGGTTACACTCTAATTTCAAAACTAATTTTCTATGTTCACTTCAAAAAGAATAAACCAATGGCTCTCATGAAAATGGAAGAACATAGCTTAGCGTTATTACCATGGGAAAATCCACTGAATTTCAATTTGCAAACCAGCAGCAGAAGAATGTGGCTGCAGAAACACGGAGCCAAAGGCCCAAACCCCCAAACTTCCACTTACTTTCCTGGATCTGGCATTTGTGTGCAGAGCAGACGCAGCGACTGGAAGCTCTTGCGGATGGAATGGATGTTTGCCATCCCCATGAACACCACTTCACAGTTTGGGTAATATTCTGCAGGCAAAGAGCAAGACACAGGGAAGAAAGTAACAACTACCTCATTAAAAGGAGATTTTTCATAAAAACAAACCCCTGTTGCTGTGGACAGATGAAATAATTTGTTTACGAAGATTCCGTAAGTCCTTGGAGCTCGCTGGGTATTCCAGACGTGACTCCACAGCCCAGCAAAACAGGAAGCATTCAGCAAAGTCCTGCTGTATTTATTTCAAATGTTTCACTTCAGGTTACAAAAAGCACAGTGCAAACCTATGGGAATAGGGATATTCCTGTGCTCCAGGTTCCAGAACGTTTGTAAAAAGACTGAGAAACATCAAAAGATGGGAAGTAGAAATAATATTTAAGTGGTAATTTACGGATGTAAGTTATATAAATTACAGATTCCTTTTCCTAAGCATTCAAAAAGGCTGAAAGGTTACTTCATCCACTGCTTTCTTCTGAGGGGAGTTGTATGAGGAAGCATCACACGTGTGAGAAATCCTGGGAGCTCAGGAAAGCAGAAGATACATGGAAATACTCTGGATGTGCTCAAGCAACACCAGAGGCCTGGACAGACAGGGGGCACCTAAGGAGGGCCACAAAATCCCCATTCAGTAACTCTTCCTAGAGTTAGTGTTCCCTCTGCTGTGATGCTTCAGTCTGCACAGGAATGATCACACACTAAAAATGACCATTTCTACAGGACAAAAATAACCTGGGTTCAGAATCTGGGATACTGAGTGCTTGCACAAGAAAATTCAGGAATCTCTGATGTTTTGTACCATTTCCCAACTCTTTATCAGCCCAACAAATGCTGGGCCAAACACAACAAGGGACTGTAACTCCAGGAGCAGCCTCAGACAGTATCAGACAATTTCAGAGTTTTTTGTATTTTTACTGAATTATATCTAAAATAAAGCACAGCATAATGAGCTGTTTTTATACAGAGAATGAAGCAAGCCCAGCAATACCTGCACAAAACTTAGCAGCAAAAAGCAATACAGGTTTTATTGAAGGTGACAAGCTGCTTGGAAACCTTCTCCATAGAATTAAAGAACCAATATACAGGAAGAAAATCAAACTTCCTGTACATTCTGCTTTTCTGTTTTGAAATTTTACTCTCTGATGAAGAATTATTTAGTGGTTTTGAGGTAAATGGAAACTTTTCTTTTTTTACTGGTGGCTACAAATCAAAACGTAGCCATTGCAGCAAAGACCAAAACAAAAATAAATGGTCAAAAGAGCCTTCGTTATCTTATCTCCAGTTTTTCTGTCTGGGATTTTTTTCCAGCCTCTCCACCCATGGAATTTTAACAGGCTGCATTCATACCTAACAGTGACCATAAATAATATCTTGTTTATAAAACCACCAATTCACAAGTGCCAAAGAACACAGAAAGTGGTGTTGCAACTGTATTACACATGCAAGGTGAGGCAGGATTGCAGTTGCCATGATATAAATACTGAAAAATGCTTCAGCTTTAGGAAAATTGCTGAGAAGTTGTATTTTGCACAACCATTCTAGAATATTTTTCTCCTCTGCAGTCAGTGGGTTTTACAAGTTCAGGGGTTTTAGACATGAGCACACCGGACACCTTTGTCTCTCTCTAGCTTATACATCTGACTCAGCAAGGGAAAGCTCTTCAGCAGATTCCACAGGGTTCAGCATTTACTGAGCACTGTTGCCAGCTGGGTTAATGGCCTGAGAACAGACTCATCACCAGCTAAACCTGCCCTTTGAAGGGCTGGGTGGGGGCTGACACGATCCAGAACGTTCAGACAGATGAGCAGTGTACAGGCAGTCCTGAAGGGTGTCAGGGTAATTACATCTGAGCAAATCCCTTTGATTTACTGGAAAACTGAGGAGGAATGTTGCTCACCTGGGCACTCACAGCCACCCCCCTTGGCTCTGTTGGCCACGGCTGCTGCGTAGGATCGCGCGTCCAGGATCAGAAGCTTCTGCGGCTGGATTGCCAAACTCTCTGCTCCTGAGGCATTGGAGATGGAGGAGTCTGGGGAGGAGAAAACGGGTGAGGAGCTCAGAGGACCCTTCTGACACTGGTTACAGCATGATTCACTCAGTCCCACAATGCACAAGCACTGGAGAACAGGGACTAAATTCAACAGATTCAATCTGTTACAGCACTGGAGATTAAAGTTTTACATGAAGCTCTGCCCTCTACAGAAAAGCAACGGTGAGAGCCTTACCAAATTCCACATCAGAGAGGTCCCCTCCGTTGGAGAAATCTCTGGAACAATTCCCGTTCATTAACTTGTTACTGTTGGACCTGGAGTCTGAGGCACAGGCTTTGGCTACGGACTGGACCAGGTGCTCGTCGTCGGCGTTCCTCCAGCCCCACCAGCTCACCTCGGGCTGGCCGCAGCGGGAGATCACTGCCCCATTGCTCTGGTGCCTGGAAACACAGGGAATACAGGGTTAACAACAGGGATGAAGAGCACAGAGGGCACAAAAATTCACTGGTGTGCTGCAGAAGCTTCATTCCCACCAGGAACCATCATTCAGCAGTTATCCCCAACCTGGGATTCAGCTTCCCTTCAGAACAATGGCTGTGAGCACAGTCACTGACAGGTGAAAGTCAAAGCAAGGTCGGGAAGAGAAAACAAGGCATCTTCTTGCTCAATATTGTGGCCAGTGAAAGCTAGGGAGTGTTTGAGAACAGCAGGTGAGGCATAAGAGAGTAATTCAATATGGATGGGGGATAACTGAGAACACCCGAAGCTGGACATGGCTCTCATCTCCTGGGAGGTGATATTCCAAAAAAAGTTTTTATTTTACATGTCTGGAGAGTCAGTAGTTATTTCCTTAAATCTGACCTGGCTTCTTGTACTACACATAAAGAACAGATCTGGAATAATTAAAACTCATTGAACCATTGCAAACACATTGAAAAAGATTTGAAGACTCTCCCCTATAATCTATTGTAAAAAGAGGACTGAAATATATTATCACAGTAATTCCACTCACTGCCTTTGTGCTGGCACGTCCCCCTGCTGCCACCAGCTCTGTGACTCCCCAGTCACCAGAGTGTTTGCAGCTGGCAGAACAACCTTTTCCCTGACCCTGCCCAGCAGCACCCTGAATTCAGGGAGCTCAGCCCTGGGGGAGGCAGGCCCAGCTGTGGGTACAGAGAGCTGCAGGTGGAGGGGCCAGAGCAGCACAGACAGAACTTCTGGAGCACCTCAAAATGTTTCATCCCTGTCTCATGTCCCAGCTGAAATATCCCAGCACTCATCCACACTGCTCCTCTCTATTTAACTCAAAGAATCACAGAACAGTTTGGGTTGTGAGGAGTCCAAAAGCTCCTCCAGTTCCACCCCTGCCATGGGCAGGGACCCCTCCCACTGTCCCAGGCTGCTCCAGGCCCCGTCCAGCCTGGCCTTGGGCACTGCCAGGGATCCAGGGGCAGCCACACAGCAGGATCTGGGCACCCTGTGCCAGGGCCTCCCCACCCTCCCAGGGAACAATTCTTTCCCAATATCCCATCCATCCCTGCCCTCTGGCACTGGGAAGCCATTCCCTGTGTCCTGTCCCTCCAGCCCTTGTCCCAAGTCCCTCTCCAGCTCTCCTGGAGTCTCTTTAGGTCCTGGAAGAGGATCTGAGCTCTCCCTGGAGCCATCTCTTCTCCAGGTGAGCACCCCCAGCTCTCCCAGCCTGGCTCCAGAGCAGAGGGGCTCCAGCCCTTGGGGCATCTCCGTGGCCTCCTCTGGACTGGCTCCAGCAGCTCCAGGTCCCTCCTGTGCTGGGCCCCAGGGCTGGGACAGCTCTGCAGGTGGGGTCTCACCTGAGCAGGGCAAGAGGGAAGAATCCCCCCCTCCCCTGCTGCCCATGCTGTTGGATGAGCCGAGCACACAGGCGGATTTCTGGGAATAACAGCTTTTCAAGGAGAGGTGCCTCTGGGCAATGCTGTCCTCACCCAGGAGTCCCACCTGAACCCTGGATTTCCAAAGCCTGCACACGTCAATTACAATTTCTGTACGTTATGATGCAGGAAAAGATTTTAGAGCCTTTCTGCAAACAAACTGCCCCCCTCAGCTTCAGGGCAGCCAGGAGTTGTTCAATTCCCTCCAATCAGGGAACCCAGAGTGCTGAGGGCCAGCTTAACCTTTAAGCAAATCTCAACAGTCTCAGCCTTGAACAGGAAGCCAGCCCACCCAAAGCAGCCAATGTCGACTTTTTGGCTCTGAGCTCTCTGACGGATGTTTCTGGAGGTGTGACAGGCTGGTTTGGGCTGTGCTGTCAGAGCTGTCACCCCCGGGTGCCGCGCGGCACCTCCTCTGCAGTGTCCCCGCGGGCACCGCGTGGGCGCCGCCGCCTCCTGCTCCTCATCCAACAGCAACACAGGGACAGGCTCCGTGGTGCAGAGCCTTCAAGTGATCAAACAGGCTGGGATACAGGGTTTGAAGTATTTTTCATAGCTCTTTTATAATTGTTTCATATAAAATCCCTTCAGTGAGAGGAAGCACTGACACACTGCGTTAAGCGAGGCGAAGGGAAAGCGACGCGAAGCCACGGCTCTTACACCAGGTGCCAGCCGACTGCAGGCACAGGGAAATGGATTTCTGCTGGAATTAATAGCCTTCCACAAACAGCTCTACCCATAGCAAATTAGTTCAGGAAAAAATACGTGCCAATCACTGAAAGGCCACCTAGTTCCCCGCTACACTTGCACAAATAAAAGAAAATAAAACATCGTTATACGTGTAAGAAATCTATTTTGAACAGAGCAGCTCATTTATTTTTCCATATGTTCTCCCAGATTTCATTACTACCTGCTGCAGAATAATTTTCATAGGTTCATAAAGAGTTGTATTTTCATCTCCAGGTCCTTGCCTCACGTTATACCACAAATAATGAAGAATCATTAGGCCAGGAGATGAGCTTGCTGGTGGCTGTGTAGCCCCACCAGTGCCCGGCACAAATCTGCCACGTTCAGAGGTACCAGCAATCAGCACACAATTCTATTTAGGGGCATGCTGGAGGGCTGAGGAATCCCACTCATTCCAGCTGGGCTGGCCACAGGGATAAAGGACAGCCAGTGTGGTGCTGAGGTCCCCGGGGATAGAGCTGGGATAAGAGCGCATCACTCAGAGCTCAGGAACAAAACAAAACAATTCATAAAACTTTAAGCAAAACCTCCATGGAAAATTCCCTAGAGACAAAGAAACGTGCATCCTCCTGCAGAAACCAAGAGTAAATCAGCATTAGGTAACTCTAAAGCCCTTTACAAGCTGTTGTAGAGCTGCAGGATGCATGTACACCTCCACACAGGCTTCATCCTCCCTGTGTTCGAACCACCTCAGAATACAACAATAAATCCCCCAAGTCCTTGTAACCACAGAGAGGACTAAGGAAGGGTGAATTGCTCCCTGTCCTGAATTTCTGAACCCCCAGCACCTGTAATGGAAACCCCACTGCTGCAGTTCGGGGATGTAACTCAGAAGCAGGAACGGAATTTCCATGTGCCACAGGATCCCTGGGCCTGGGTGGGTGCTCAACCTCGGCAGTGCAAGGCTAAAGGACACTTCCACCCAGACAACTTCCAGGGAGGCTCTCATGATGTTGTTTCCACAAGGCAGGAAGCTCGCTCTATTGTCTTCCCAAAAAAACCTGAGCCTTCTCCACAACACTGATTTTCTGGGGCCGGATTTATCTACATAAATTCTTGTTCCCAGAGAGGCTGAGGCTGTGGCTGCCCCATCCCTGGAGGGGTCCAGGCTGGACGGGGCTTGGAGCACCCTGGGATAGTGGAAGGTGTCCCTGCCCATGGCAGAGGGTGGAATGAGATGAGCTTTAAGCTCCCTTCCAACCCAATCTGAGTTTCTGTGACTCTATGAAATACGTGAAATATGTGAAGTGGTTTAAGAAATTGGAAACAGAAAGAAAAACTGCAGGGTCTGGGTGTGAGATTTCTTTAGAAATCTGACCACTGAACGCAAGCAACGCTCCTGACACTCAAATCTCATGGAGCATTCCTGGAGCCTGTCTCCAAATCAGCCTGCTTGGCTTTTCAGCCATGACTGCTCCACAGGGACAGTGAATTTCCTGTTGCCAGTGTCTATCTCTGGTCTCTGTCCCAGTGTTCTGTATTTGAGACAAGTGATTGGACTAATTAAAAAAAAAATGCTGATTGCTTCTTTTTCCCATGAAGTAAAGCAAGAAGAGGTTTAGTAATGTGATCAAGAATGAAACCAAAATTGTTAAGTCCCAAAAGAATTTCAATGGATAAAAAATGTTGAATAAGCTCTTGCCCCTTACTCCACCAAAATAATAAAAAAAGCTATTTTTACATATATATAAACTATAAATGGAATTCCAATCATAGAATCATGGAATGATTTGGGTGGGAAAGGACCTTAAAACTCATCCTGTTCCACCCCCTGCCATGGGCAGGGACACCTCCCCCTAGAGCAGGATGTTCCAAGCCCTGTCCAACTCAGAAATCCTCCTCCCCTCACTGCTGTGAGCTCTATTAGAGCCCAGAGTGATGAACTGGATGTCTTGAAAAATCCATTACTAAATGTCAAGATAAGGGGAAAAAAAGAAATCATAAAAGAGAAACACTTTTCTCTCGCTGATTTGAAGCTCAGCAATGAAAGCCCATGAGTGATTTACCACCCAGAGCCTCAGCAGAACTGCAGAAAATTGAACATGGGGACAGAACAATTTCAGTCTCTGTGGTCTTTTGACTTTTCAATTGCTCTTCTATAAATCCCTGGAATGCAAGGTGTTCCCAGGAATGAGAACAAACTGCTTTCCTTCTGTGCAGTGATGACAGGAGAGGGAATGCTGCCCTGGGGAAGTGCTTGCAGGTGAGGTGTCCCCTCATTATGTGACAACTGCAGAAAAGGCCCAAAAGCTGAACCCAAACCCACACATAAATCACACATTTCTCCTTTACACATATATATCAGATATATACACACATTTAATACTGTAATAATAAAATACTCAGGTTTTTAAAAGCCAGCTTATGCTGGAAAGCATTTTTCCCCTTCCCAGAGCTAAGCATAGGAGGGAACAACTCCTTCACAATCCAAAAGAGACCACACTAAACCCCTTTGTTGTTTGGGAGGAAAAGGAGGAAAGACAGGAGGATTTAAAGATAATTTGCTGCCATGAGCCAATTTGTTCTGCTTTCACAGAACAAGAACCCTTAAGCTCAGCAAACAGTGTTTTGTGGCCTGCAGCTCTCCTGCCCTTGGCTCCCCCGACCTGGGCTAAGGATCCGCCAACTTTCCTGCTCTCCGTGTTCACAAGGAATGGGTGCTGAGGCTTAGGGAACAGCAGTATTCATTACCTTTTAAATCCCTTTGTCATCTGATGTTTTAAAGAGATTTTAAAGATTTATGGGAGGATAACCACCCCAGGGATGGGGCCATGGTATTAAGTGACAGGTTTATAGGATCATAGAATGGTTTGGGTGGGAACAGACCTTAAAGCTCATCTCGTTCCACTCCCTGCCACAGAGAGGGACACCTTCCACTAGATAAGGTTGCTCCAAGCCCTGTCCAACCTGGCCTTGGACACTTCTAGGGATGGGACAGCCACAGAATATCCACAGAATCCAGAATATTTTAAAAAACAGATGCTGAAATATATTTCTTACTAAAGAAGCTGCCAAAACCCAGCTTCTCAGACAAGCAGTTTTATTATGAAGAATTGCTGGACTCAATCTAAGGAAGGGTCTGTGTAATTAAAACTATCTAAAATATGGAGATAGAGCTAAACTGTACATTAATTTTTAATTTGAGTTTTAGATCTCCTTCAAGTAATTTTGGTATTTGTCCTTGTTTATACTGCAGTCTGAGAATTAGCCAGATGAGTCAGGGAAAAGCCAAAAGAGCACCCAGCCAGAGAGGCCATTTATCAGCTCTCCCCTGATGTCTTCATCCTCCATTTTTTCATTTTCATATTAAAAAATTTTAAAAATCAATCTTAACTGGGGTGACTGCCCCAGGAATGATTTGCAGGAGATGCAAATGTTGAGTGCTCCTCCACTGTGTGTTTGGAATTCTAAACACAACCCGTTATTCCCACTCAGGGCGCACGTGGAGTGTCAGCCTCACCCAGAGCAGCCTGAGCACCTCTCAAAATTCCCAGTTATGACTTATTCCAGCTTTTCTTTGTCAGGACTGCCCGTTTCCAGCCTGGGGAAGGCCACTGCAGCTGCTCCTCACCTGTACACCACGGCAGGGATGCGTTTCCAGGAGCGGAAGCTGGCCACGCTCTCCAGCTCCTTATCCGTGATCCAGGCGGGAACGATGATCTCCTGGGGGTAACTGCCACACAGCCTGGGGGGAAAGGGAGCAAAATCAGGGATACAGAGCAGCTCCAGACCTCCCAGAGGGCACAAAGCAGCAGTGGAGGAACGTGATGTCCCCTTTGCTAATCCCTGCTTCCCTGGATGTTAATAAACTCCCCCTTTTCCAGCATTAAATCTGAAGGGATGGCTCTTTCTCCTTCCCTCGACTTCCAGAGGCCAAGGCAGAGATTCCTCCTGCAGGGACACCAACCACCAGCTGTGAGAAATTATCCTGCACAGGCAGAGCACTGAAACTGCTCCATCAAAGTGTTCCAGCTGGGCTTGCTCTGAGCTGCATCAGGGACCAGCCAGGACACCCCGTCCCCCCAGCTGTGGTCACAGAGCACCTTCCCCTGCTCCGGAGCCTAAAGAGGACTTCTGTCTGCACTTTGAGTACCTCAGAAAGGGCTTTCTCTTATTTATTCATCTACAAATTTAACTCTTCCAAACCTGTTTGGGTTTGATTTTTTTTAAATACATGTCTTTGTAGTAAGTTAGAGAATAAGACACAATAAAAACATGTTTTAAAAAGTTCAAACTCCACTCTTTGCTCACTTAAGATCTCTCTTAGAATGCTTATTCTCTAAGAAGCCACATCAAAATCTGGCATTTCCATGCCTAAAAAACTGTAGCAGCTAATAAAACATTGAGTAATTAAAAGCACATTTTTTCTATAAACCAACAAAAAATCATAATTCTGATAGTCTCTTCTGGGAAACTCTAGAAGTTGAAAAAAGTTTCAGTAATTGAGTGTTTTGAGATGCAATCTGGCTGTGGAGGAGCAGCCCCATTACTCACTTGTACTTCTCATTGATGTTGGAAATCCTCCAGGCATTGTTCATATCAAACCCCATCCGCTCCACTTCGTTCTTAAACCTGGAAGTTACATGTTCTCCTGGGGATCAAGAGAAGGGGGGAAAACGAATGGGAAATAAGGAATTAAGATTCCTGCTTTGCAAACCAGAGAAACCCAGCACATCCCTCCGTCCAACCCAAGCACCTGCATTTCACAGCCTCATTCTGACACTGGCACTGATGGCTCTCCCTGGCCAGCTCTCCAGAAATGCCAGAGTCCAACAAGGAGTTTTCCCCTGAAATTACCAACTTCTGGAAATTCTTATTAAAAAAACCAGTGCTGCAGACCAGACCCAAGGACCTCAGCAAAGGAACTGAGATCCACCAGCAACCCAAGTGGGATGGTTGGAAGTTCAGAAGAATTTGGTATCAATGAGAAGAATGTGCAGCTCTGGTGAAAGGAAACACCTGGAATGTGCCCTGGAACGTGGGCAATCCATTGAATATGCACTTCCAGCCCCAGCTTTCCTGTGTGGCTGGAGGCAAGTCCTGTCATTTATCCTGCATCTCAGTTTTCCATCGTAAATTGGACATTATTCCTCCGTGAGTCATGTGGAGATAGGAAGGTAAAATGCATAAATGATTGTTTGACACAAATATCAGTCACAAGAGCCTCACAAATTCCTGGATTAATACATTAAAGGAAGTGGAATGAGCCCCATTTATTTCCTAGACACTTTCTTTTAGAGTCTCAAAATACAATTGAAAAATATACAATGGCAATAAAGAATAAGAAGACAGAAAGTCTGGAAAATGAGGCAAAATTTCCAGGTTTCCAGGGCTATGAAAAGTGCTCAATTTAATGAGCATGTGAGCAGCACTAGATAAGTGATTCTGAAAGTCCATCCATTGCTTGTCTCTTTAAATTACTGTATCATTAAATCCTGAGGCAGAGCAGCACCCAAGGGGGGAAAAATCTGCTGAAAAATTAATGCTTTAAGTATTACATCTCTCCATTAAATATTTTAGAAAACCCTTAAAGTCTTTCAATCCCCCAGGTCTCTCTAGATACACATTTAACTCCAGGATGTAAATGCACGTGTTTGAAATGATTTTTAACGCCACGTTACAGAACAATTAGAGATAAATACAAATAGGTAAATTGAGAATATAGACAGCAGTCTAATTACAGGACTTAATTAACTACAGTGTTATATAGATCCTCTGTCAAGAGCAGAGGTGGAATTGGACAACAAATTCCAGTCAGGCAACAATCTCTGTCAGGTTTGTCCTTAGCAGTGACTTTTTTTATTTAAAAACCCCCCAAATCCTTTTTGCTGGAGCACCACAAGGATGGGCTTCACCATCAGCTGCTCCTTAAAACTTGTGCTACATCCTTAAGGATGTTTTTGGATAGCAAATGAGAATTCTGGAAATATCCCAAATCAACGCTGCTCAGCCCTGGTGGGTTTTAAGGGAAACACATAAAACTACATGAAAATGAAATATTCTGTTTGATTTTCCCCTCTTAACTCTGTGAAGCCACAGGTTTTCCTCTTGGAAACGAAACCCCAACCTTAACATTTATTCCATTCCTCCTGAACTGCCAACATTGATAATGTTTAGAAGCATCCCAATCCACTCCCCAAATCCCAGGAAAAGCAAGCTGGATATTTTGTGGGCTTGTGCTTCCTATTAAAGCTGACCCTGTGAGCCACAGCCTGGATTTCTGCTACAGACACTGCTAACATATTTTTCCCAGAAAATGTGTTCTGTTGACACTTGCATGGATTTTGAAGCACTTGAGTACTTTTGTCTGTATCTACCAAGGGCTCCTTGGACATAGAAGAGAAGTGACAATGTCTGGGGATTGACTTCTCCAACTACATTCACACTGATTTATTTCAGCTGCAATTCAGCTGTTTGAAGGAGAACATCTACCCCCAGCCACAGGCAGCTACAAGGAGATAAAGCTATATTACAGAAAATTCTTTGATAGACCAAGCTGCAAGAAAAAAATTGATTGGTAAAAGTTAATAAAAAGGTAAATGTTGTGTTTTATCCCTGGAAGTGTCTGAGGCCAGGCTGGACTTCAAACAATCTGGGATAATGGAAGATGTCCCTGCCCATGGCAGAAGGTGGAATGAGATGGGCTTTGAGGTCCCTTCCAATCCAAACCATTCCATGATTCCACGATTATCCTAACCTAGCATTAGGCTGAAATCTCTGTCTCAGCAAGGAAGAGGAGACTCAGCAAGCCTTCCACAGGTCTGCTAGCTCCCATTTCCCTAATCCAGCTAGGAGGGAAAAGCCCTGGGTGTGAAACTCTGCTCTGAAGAGTTCCTTGGCGTTTTCCAGAAGCTGCTAACGAAGTGTGTGAACAGGAACAGGGCCAGGGAGCTCCTCCTGCCCCTGTGTGATCCCTGCTCCTCCCCAGACACCACAGACACCAGAGCCTGTGCCCAGCTCCAGAGCAAGGACAGAATTCCAGGAACATGCCTCAGCCTGGTAAGTGGGACATTTCCCTGAGGCAGTGAATTGTGACTGACAGGAGATCACAGAGTGCCTGGAAATCAGATTGCTTATACTCCAACAAGTGCTACAACCTCCAGCATGCCAAGTTTGAGCTTTTATTTACTTGTGGGCTTCTAAAGCTCTCCAGCAAGGATGCTATTCCACTAGAAAAGGTCACTGCCTGTGGCTGTGAATGGACCTCAGGAGCAGCTCAGGGGCTCCCTTCTCCTCTCCAACATTCATCCTGGAGATCACTGCTCCATAGAGTTACAGAAAACGTGGCAATCAACCCAAAATGGTTTAGCCTGAAAGCTGCTGCTGTGGTGAAGGAAATGCTGCTGGTGTTACACCTGACTGACTGAACCAAATCCACCCCAGTAACCCCCTGAGGATATGCAGGTGCTGCTTGGGTGATCCAAGGGTGCTCCCACGTACCTGGCCGACACAAGTCCCCGTGCTGCTCCTTTTCACTGGCATAAACCTCCATGCACCAGGCGTGGTAGGCAAAGGAGAACAGGTCCTCTATCTTGGACGGGGGGCGGATGGCATTGTTCAGCCTCTTCAGCCAGTCCTGACACTGCTCAAAGGTGGAAAACTGACACCTGTCCAGAGACAAACATTCCGTGGGTGATGTTCAGTAAGAGATGCTGCTCTAGAAGGTGACAAGCTGAGCATGAAAAGCTCTGTGAGAGCACAAAGTGAGGGTAAACAACCTAGTGACAACTTAGTTCTGCTTCCATGGGCACTCTAATGGGAAGTAAAAATGAAACCTGTGGATCTGAGTAAGGAAACACACTCAGGGAGTCAGGATTGACTGAGCAGCAACATTCTGTGACTGGGAATAACCAGGGTGTGCCCTGCCAGGAATTAGGGGGACATTTCTCCATGGGTTACCTATGAAACCAAGGAAAGATCACTGAGGTTAAAGACAGGAATGTGCTACAGCCCCTTTTGACTGCTGGAATCAGGGGGACACTCAGAAAACTATCACAAATATTATAATCTACATAGTATTAACTATAACCACAGTCCTCTAAACACCAACAGGCTGCGAGAGCTGAGGGGGGTTCACCTGAAGAGGAGAAGGCTCCAGGGAGAGCTCAGAGCCCCTGCCAGGGCCTAAAGGGGCTCCAGGAGAGATGGAGAGGGACTGGGGACAAGGGCTGGAGGGACAGGACAAGGGGAAATGGCTTCCCACTGCCAGAGGGCAGGGATGGATGGGATCTTGGAAAGGAATTGTTCCCTGGGAGGGTGGGCAGGCCCTGGCACAGGGTGCCCAGAGCAGCTGTGGCTGCCCCTGGATCCCTGGCAGTGCCCAAGGCCAGGCTGGACACTGGGGCTTGGGGCAGCCAGGGACAGTGGGAGGTGTCCCTGCCATGGCAGGGGATGGAATGAGATGGGTTTTAAGGTCCATTTCAAACCCTTCTCTTTCTGGCTTTGTTGGGAAGCACAGATTGAGCTTTGTCCAGCGTTGCAGACTAACAACAAGCAGAGAGAATATTCCCTGCACAGGACAAATGAACCTTCAAAGCACTGCATTAAAATTACATTTGCTTTTCTTTTCAAAGAGGATTCCTGGACTCTTTAGAGTAAAAGGGTGGAAATAAACCAGTGATTTATTTTGCTCTGACGTTTTTTCTTCAAGATTTTATAGTTATTAGATATTGCCCAGGTATTTATGTCTGAGTGCTCCTGGTTAATGATGGCATCTGCGTTCCCTCGGGGCAGATTTATCACCCCTACCTGCAAATAGCTCAGAGCCACAGCGTGCAAGGAAGAAGCCATGTCTGACATCTCCCAAGAGCTGTGAGGAACTGCAGCCTGAGGGGTTTATTTCTTTCCCACCACTGACTGTAAAGCAAGCCCAGACTACTCGCTGAGACTGGATAATTCTCTATTAAATACCCAAACTCAGACCAGATACATCTCACCCTAAATTCTTTCTAAATTCTTTTGAAGTCAGTGGTGCAAATAACAAGTATTATCTTCACTTGAATTCTATTACTCAAAATACAAAGTTTGCTCATGAAAAAGAACAAGAATATATTCTAAATCTTCTGTCTCAGCCCCAATCTTCACCATCTCCCAAACAACTGTTACCAAGTGCTCAGTCTTGGAGATGCAATTTTGAGAGGAAAATGATAAGGAAGGCAAAAATACAAATAATTTGTATCCATTCTACAATTGAAGGGAAATAACAAATTAATGAAGGGAGGAAGGGTGACTTTCTTAAATGTCAAGAGCTACAAGTGAAGAGGAAGTTAAACATTGAATTCAAATTAAATATTACTTCTAAAGTAAAATCAGTCCTGGTGAAAAAACCAGCCTTTCAGGAAGCAGCTGACCTGTTAAACATTCTGAGTGCTTGGAGATGGCTGGGGCTCCTTTCATTACACAAAAGGCACTGCCAGCAAACATTTAATCAAAAAGAAATGTTCCTTTCTTCTTAATTGAAGTTCATAGATCAAAATTAATTTCTGCAGTAGAAAAGTTTAAAAAAAAACCCAGTTAGGTGTAGCTCAGGCTGGGCAGCTCAGAGAGCCCTGGCTCGGCTCTGGAGTCTGCAGAAGGACAGCCAGGAGTAACTGCTGGGCACTTCTGGAGCTTCCCTCACCTTCTTTTCCCTCTTTCCCTCACTTTCTTTTCCAACAGGTCACCATGCCTCAAGGATGGTGACTGTACCCTCATGGGTGTTGAAAATGCAGGGTGGATGAAGCCTCCAAACACCAAATCTTGATTAAACACATTTCCAATGTGTGTCAGTGGCTTTACCTACTTCTCTATTGATTCGTATCTATTGATAGATCTCTAACATACCACAATTGATTGTAAAGCAGGGAAAACACAGTGAGACTGAAATTAATGTCAGAATAAAACCAAGATCAGCCACCTGGGCTCAGACCAAGGTTTGCTGCTGTCCTGTATCACAACAATCAGACAAACAGCCCACCTTGCATAAAAATCAGACAAAATAAAAAGCTTTTGAGGGAAATCAAGTAAGAAACTCCATTTCCCTGAACCATCCCAGCTGCCCATGGCACGTGGAAAGTAAATTCCCCCCCTTTAACACTGAGCCTCTCCTACCTTATAACCTTGCAGTCCTTGCAAGTCAAATGAAGCTGGAATATATCCCGGCACTCCACACTCTCGATGAGCTGCAATGGAACCTGCAATTAAACACATCAGATTACTTCATCTCAGCAGCAGTAACAGCAATTTCTTTGCATACCTCACAAGGATTTATTGTAGGCTGCATGGGGTCTGAGGAGAGGACAACAGAGGAATCCACGTGGAGCTACTTCAGCAGCTCTGAAGTCTGGTACCAGGTATTCATATCCCAGCTCCAGCCCTGTGTAGTCCAAATGCCTGAAGGGATCCCATGGGAACAGCTGAGAAGGCTGCAGGAAAGGCAGCAGACACCCAAGCTCCTCTCTCATGGAAGCAGCTTGCTCTCTTATAGGTCCAAATTTAGGAACATTAATATATTTTTAGCTGCTGGTGCTCAAAAAGAACTGCTAACCAAGATCCCCTCAACAGACTGCTGCAGTCTGGATGCTTTTCTATGGCAGTATCCCATAGTTCCTCCTCAGGGAAAAGCCCTTTGGCCTGTTTAGATCAACACTTGTGATGGAGCAGCCAAATTTAGAGTGATAATGCCGAATCCTTCACATTAAAAGGCAGTTATACACACTTCTGTTTCCTGGCATGGTTAACCAGCAGCAGGCTGGTCAGAGCACATGCAAGTACTTTTAGAGATGAGAAAACCCACAAGATGCAAATAATAATTTTCAGTATTATTTTTGGAACTTTACCTGAGATGGGCAAATTACATTATTGTTTTAAATGAACAGAAGTCATAAATAACTGCCTGAATTTAGCTAATACCTGTAATTACCATGAAGCACAAATCTGTTTGAATTGTTTAGTAGATTATATAGACACTGCACAAGGCAATAAAACCTCTGCCAGCCTTCAGTAACATTCCAATACTCTGATTTTTGCCATCACAGGACTAAGATCCAGCAGTTTAAGGTCTGGTTTGGAGTTTACAAGATGTGGCTGTAAGAGCCTGCCCTGCCAGGGCCTTTCCTTATGCTTGGGCAAGTCCTTGAAGGTCACCTCCAATCAGAGCTCCAGGATAAGGAACCAAGACAGCATCTTCTCAGGCACCACAAAGCTTAAAATTTTGGTGGAATGAAAATAGGAAATGAACTAAAACCAGCAGGCAAGGAAAAGAGATGTCTCAAAAATAGAAACCAGGGGAAAACTTCCTCTGAGCAGGGACATGCCTGGAGCAAGCTCATGGCAAATGCGGTGGCCAGGAGAGGGATGAGAACTCTGCTGTCTCTGGGGAAGGCAGGCACAGCTCAGGGCAGCACCTCCAGAGGGTTCTCAAATCATTGCCCAGACCTCATGGCCCCCAGATACAACAGGCAGGGAGTTTTTAATGCTCAGCCTTTCTCTTGCCCGTGTCAGACCACAATCAGAGGCAGCTCTGGGCTCTCTGGAGCTGGAGAGCCACCAACCCTCCCCTGCCGTGCACAGAGAGGCTGGGACAGGGGAGTTATTCTGCTCCTCCTGTTGTAACTGGACAGTAAATGACAGAAAATCCAAGGGCAGGACTTGGCAAGAGCGTGTCTGACTCCACAGCCCAGTAGTATGGACTTTCAAATTTGGATTCCAAATAAAGCTGGAACTTGAATTTCTGTCCATGTTTTCAGCACTGTCACTGGTTGAGAGCTGTGACAGCATCAGTGACATGAAGGGGGCATGAAATGAGGAATCCCTCCTGTGAGAGAGCCCCTCTTTGCCCTCCCTAAGCCCTACCTGAGTGTGGGTGACTCCACCCAAGCAGCAGAGGACTGAAATGCAGCACAGACCACACCAGGTGCTCTGTTCCACAGCTGATCCTGGTATTTCACATGCTCATTCCTTCCAAGCCTTCTCCTGCTTGATCCCAGTCTGCCAGGCAGGTGAAGTGTCAGAGTTTTGTCTGATCAATGGACATGAACAGAGCTCAGACTGGAGAACCTCCCAGTCTGTCTTCAGGACTGGACAGCCCCACATACACCTAATGACAATTCTCAGGAGGAATTTCTCCATGGAAAGGGTGGTCAGGCACTGGAAGGGGCTGCTCAGGGAGGTCTGGAATCCCCATTCCTGGAGGTGTCCAAGGAAGGACTGGATGTGGCACTCAGTGCTCTTGGCTGTGGACAAGGTGGGGATCAGACACAGCTTGGACTTGATGGGCTGGGAGGGCTTTTCCAACTTAAATGATTCTGGAATAACTTACTTAAATCTACCACCGAGTTAAATGGCACCAACATGGAAAGCGAGGCATGTTTCCCAGCTGAGTTAAGACTCCAGACCTGCTTTTTAAGTCCAGGGTTGCTTTGTCTGTTAATATTGTTTTATTCCTCAAGCCCTGTTTTATTCTGTTTTTTCGCACATCCATCCTCATTTAAGCAGTTCTCCACCTTCTCCCTCCTCCTGGCATTCTGCTTGTGGCTCCTCTTCCTCCTGTCTGCACTCTAATGACAAACTAATTCTTCTCCTCCTGCATTATTTTTAATTTCCTTCTTTCAAAGTCACTCCTTGCTCCTTGCCCTCTCCCTGTGCCCTCTGCTCCCCAGCCATCCATTCCCCTCTGACAGCCCACCAGTGATTCCCTCACAATCTGCAGGTTTTTCTTCAGGACAACCTTCCCATTAATCTTTCTAATTTTCCTTCCCAGTCATAAAAATCTGTCCTCTGGTCCTCTTGTGTTTTCAATCTCCTTCCTGGCCATTATTCTTTCCCCAGGAAAGCTCTGTGGAATTATCTCCCGTCATTCCCTCCCTCCCTGATAACCTTCCCTTCCCACTGCACATCCTTCAGGCTGCTGCCATCCAACACCCAGAGCCCGTTCCTGGAAGAGCCATAAATTCTATCTGCAGGCATAGATAGAAGGGGAATCTTCCCTCTAACAATGGCATGGAAACCAGGCAGGGAGAAGCAATCATTTTTGCTTTTAGAAGAATAAACATGCATTGTTATCTGAGGCAAATTACATCCCATTATAGGGAGGACAGGAGCATCCTGCTCTTGCAGTATCTCTTCACTGTCTCTTATTTAAAATTATCTCATTTTAAATAACAGCAACATTCTACAACTCAAACTTTTTATTTTTGAGGGGTTTTTAAATGATTTTGATGACTGGAGCTGTCTGTTATCTAAGAGCAGTACAAGATATATTTAGAGAATTACAGCTCTGTAGTTAGAAGCAGCACAAGTTACATTTTCAGAGCTGAAAAACCACCCCACGGCCCAATCCATGCCCACAATTCCCAGTGGGATGCAGTGGATCACGGCCAGGCTGCTGTGAGCACGAGTGACCCTGCTACAGATCCTCCCTTGTGCCCCATCTGGCCCAAACCTCTCCAGGACCTCCTGTGGCACCCAGGGCCTGGGGGCTGGAATTTGAATTTCCTCCTTGTTTTCTCAGCTCAGAGCTGGAATAATGTCAGGGTTATGGTACAGCCTGGTGGCTTTAACAAGCACAAGGCCAAGGCTGGGTGCTGGGTGTCCTGGAGCGTGGGATGAGGCACATGGAGGCACTGAGGGTGCAAGGACAGCTCTGAAGGGCTCCAGGGTGGAGGGAATTGAATCCTCCCCCAGGTTCATAGAACCCACAAGGAGTGTCTGAAGCAAATTTTGCTTTTAATTACAGCTGATGACACTTTGGGTTTGTCTTGAAGGCCACCTCTGAGCTCCCTCTGCTCTCACAATTGTGCTCTGAGTGTGACTTTGGGCAGCAGGGCCTGAGGACAAGACCAGGATAATGTCTCTCCCCAGCAGAGATGAACCACAACAGCCACACTTTGAGGAATATCCCAATCCAACCATTTTTCCAAGCAAGGGAAAGCTCACACTAAAACTCACCTCCTCATCATAGTCTCCCCCATCCTGACTTTTTTTTTGGTACTGTGTCCAAAATCCACCACTGGAAAGAGATTACATGCAACCCATGCCTTCACAAACTCCACTAAAATGTTAATTCTCCCATCAATGCAATTAGCTTACAGGCAGGGAAGCGATTAGACAGAAACACTCAGCAGCTGCAAAGTTTGACATTTTCTTAAGGAATCAATAGAGATGGGCCTGGGAACCAAACCTCCCCTGTGCACCGAGAGACCCCTGTTGAGTCTGCACTTTTATCCCATGGATAAATGTAAGTCAACACTCCTGAATGTCATAATCCCCCCAATTTATGCATGGTCTGCGGGACCTTTTGTTTTTGCATTTGAAACACCGTGTTCCTATTAGTGCTGAGATCTAGGAAATTATCCATGGGAAAGATCTCCACACACAGCCCTTTTCTGCACTGTTGCAATGGGAACATTAACAACTTTGAATGGATTTCTTTCCCAGCCCAGGTGATCTGCAGCTCTGTGCTGCTCACTGAGGTGTCACAGCAGCATTTTCACAGCCAGGGAATTGTAACCAAACAAGAGGGAAAAGCCACGGGCCAGGAATGAAGAATTTCCTACAAGTATTTGCTGAACAGCTGCAGTGACTTAAAAACAGCAGGAAAGAATCAAGATGAACTCAATCAAATATTACTCAGTGAAGATTTAATTTTAAAAATCACCATCTGATCAAAAATTTTGGTCAACAATAACCAAAAGCATTACTACTCCCAAAATTAACAATTTAAATATGGTTCTTAATTACTGAAGAATGTTTTATCCTTAAAGATGTTCCAAGCCCCCTCTGCCCTGGATTTTAGTGGAGTTCATAGTAAGTTATTAGTGGTAGTCATATATGGTTACAAAGACTGATTTATATTCTGCTCTACCTCATCCACGGATTGATAATTTCTGGTTAATGATGCTGATGATAATGAGATATCACACAGAATGAGAGGGCAGAACACTGGATGTGAAAGTCAGGGAAGCAAAATTAACATGGGAATATTGACAAACTTCTGGGAACTCTTCCCTGAACACAGTCAAGGAATGTGATTTGAGAAAACATCAATTCTTGCTACTGCTCAAAAATACTGAATTGAAAACCCCTCTAGAGTAATGTCCCTAATTATCCTGAGGACAGGAAGTGCAGCACATGCACTAATGGCCTCTCTAATAAAGCAGCTCCATCATTCCCTGGCATTTCCCAGGACAGACTCTTGATTTCCACACTGGAAGCACCCACAGCGGGTGAGACTGGTCTGTGTGAGCATTACAGCACTGCCAGGACTGCCCAACACCATTTCACATTTTCACATCTTCTGGTGTCAGCCACCAGAGGAGGTGGGGATGGAACCATTTTGAGGAATGGACACTTGGAATAAAGGTCCTTAAGGAAATGCATCGAAGCTGAGGTCCCACTCCTGACCTGTTTCATCCAGGACTGCACTCAAACACCCAACATCTGGCACAGAACTTCAGCAGCTGGACCCACTTCCACCTTCTGAAGCTCCAAGCAAGGCACAAATCAAGTTTAGGTGCTTCAAAGGCCCCTTCTTAGGAAGACTGATTATTTCTGCTCTGAGCACATCCAGAGCCTGGGGACAACATGTGGCTGACACAGCCAGCTGTGAAGTGACCATCAGGCTGAGGGATGTGACATTTCCTCATGACATCTGATGTTCAGAGCTGCTGAGTCACCCTTCGGTGCCTAAATATATATTTATTGTCCCTGAGAAATGGGATTTGAACATCAGAAGGAGATTTTTCATTATTAGAAGGGGGGAATCACCATACTCTTATCCTGAATTCTGTTATTTCCACTGAGATCAGAACACCTGGACAGAACTTACATTCACAACAGACTCCTTGAATTTGATGTGGAGCCTGTAGTTGGAAAGGGCAATGATGGCATCCTCTGCTCGCCCCACGTACTCTGTGCTCTCCCCGTGGAGCTCAATGAACGGCACCTGCACAAAGGCAACAAAAATCTGATTTCAGAGACCATTTCCCAAAAGTCTGCCCCTCCTGCAGCACAAGAAATCAAACAAAGCCTGCTGAGAATTCAGCCCCGTTATTGCTGCTAAGGAGGAACATCAGGTAAGGTTGGCTCAGAGGTTAATTGCAGCCTTTTTCTTAAATGATCCCTTATTTTATGTTACTTTTCCTGAGTGGTAAGTGCCTGGTCAGGGAAAGCAATGAATTTTTATGAAAAATATCCTCACATTTTGGCAAGCAGGCTGACAAAGCCCTTGATTTATGCTCTCACTCCTTACTTAATGGAGAGTGGCATTTCCATAATGTTATTAAATTCATCCTAAAGCAGGCAAAACATCCAGGATGAATAATGTTCCCTGCTATTACCCCACCACTCACCCAGCAAGCTCAGGTAACCAGCCTAGACTGGATCCCTAAATGCTACAGAGCTGAGCTCAGTTGGACAAACCAAGCTTTTTGCTCCCTATTTCCCACAGTAAATACAAAAATGCACAACCAGCTGCTGCTTTGTAAAGTCAGAAACCTGCAGTTCGTTACACCACACATGGAAATTGTCACTGGTTAATTAAAATGTGTCTTAAGCCCAGTTCAGCTGAGCTGGGTGGAAAGTGTAAATGCTCAACTTGAAAATGATCTGGTTTTACACCAACCTAGCTCGAATCAAATAAAAATACTTTATATTACAATGAAACAAACTCTTCAGTTGGTGTAAGAGTGTCTGCACAGAGAGCCAGGCTGGGAGAGCTGGGGGTGCTCACCTGGAGAGGAGAAGGCTCCAGGGAGAGCTCAGAGCCCCTGCCAGGGCCTAAAGGGGCTCCAGGAGAGCTGGAGAGGGACTGGGGACAAGGGCTGGAGGGACAGGACACAGGGAATGGCTTCCCACTGCCAGAGGGCAGGGATGGGTGGGATATTGGGAAGGAATTGTTCCCTGGGAGGGTGGGGAGGCCCTGGCACAGGTGCCCAGAGCAGCTGTGGCTGCCCCTGGATCCCTGGCAGTGCCCAAGGCCAGGCTGGACCCTGGGGCTTGGAGCAGCCTGGGGCAGTGGGAGGTGTCCCTGCCATGGCAGGGGTGGCACTGGATGGGCTTTAAGGTCCTTTCCAACCCAAACTATGCCATGATTCTGTGGTAAATCATTTGAGCTAAACTGATTTCAAAAGGAGCTTTGGAAAATGAAGAAATAAAAACCATTTATTTTTGTGCAACAGGAGACTTTTGGCTTCACAATAACCAGATGCAAAGGCAGTGTCTAATCAGCTTAGTGCTCCTTTTTCAAAACAGTTCTGAACAATGGAATAAAACCTGACACTGATTTTAGTGCACAGGTAGCAGTGGTATTTTTCAGACACTTCAGGGAATTTTTTTTAATAAAATGCCCAAGTTCTCTCTCCTACCAACAGTACAGGAATATTTAAGAAGAAAATGAGTTTCTGTGCTAACTGTGAATTAAAATTCTACAGGAGAGGCCAGAGAATCCATAACCAACTGGAGGCAGTGTGATTTTTACTGGCAAGGAGCAGTGTGGTGATTACCTGAAGGTTCTCATCCTCTCGGATCAGCTGCTTCCTGGGAAAAATCTGATTAGCCTGGATGCATTCAAGGCTGTGCTGAGTCTCTTCATCCTGAGGAACAAAGCGTGACAGTCACCCACAGCCCTGGCACCCACTGCCACCTTCCCAACCACCCACAGCCAAGGAAAAGCTTCCACAGGATGAAGTGTCCAGAAAATTCCAGGAGCAGTAACTCACTGAAGTTTCTAAACTCTCCAAGATGGGCCCTCAGACAACAAATCTGGTATTAGATTTCCTTCCTGCAGCCTGATTAATAAAGTCATTAAACAGCTCTAAGATTTATAGCAGCATTAGGAAAAAAGCATTAGCACTATGCTTAAAACCCACCAACCCCACATGTAAACATTCATTCCCTAATGTTTTTCCCATTTTAAACTCTTCTGCTCTGTCACAGACCCCACAAAGTCCCTTTGCTTACCATGACAGGCCCTGGGCAGGAGGAGGAATCCTCGTCTTTACCTGCAGTACTTTGAGGCTCTTGACTTATTAAAATCTAGAAAACCAGAAAAGTATAATGATGAAATAAAATTTATTTTCTTTTGGCAAATAAATACAAATTAACTTTTAAAGACTGTGAATGTAGCTGTTAGAAAACTGAGAGCAAACAGTAATTATGAGAAGATGAAATCCATAGAAGCTCCCTCTCCTGAGAGCCAAAATTGTTTCAAAATGTGTCTGGTTCCTTCTGTTCATCCTGAAAAATTACCTTTGGATGTGCTGCTGGGAGAACACCTGTCTGAAGGCAGCAATTAAACCAGTGTTTATATAATTTAAATTAAAACATGTTCATCTTTCTGGGTCCCTTGGAATTTTCTCCCAAGTTGTTTGCAGATGGTGAATCACAAATCCATGGGTTACAAACCCAAAGGGATGGTTGGGATCATTGAGGCTGATCTGGTATGAAACACAGGGTCTGGATCCTCCTGGAGCAACCTTGTTTCAACTATGGCATATGAACTGGAATTCTTATTGGGATAAAAATCCTCATTTCACACTTATGACTCATTTTGGATATCCATGGATACATCCAAATACCCATTTTCCTGCACTGACCTTTCCGAGAGCTCCAGATCACTACACTGGGGACTTGCTCTCTCCACTACCCAGCAACCCCACAACCTTTGATCATCTGCAAATTTCCTGGGAATATTAACAGAGGCTTATGCAAATCACCCTATTAGAGACTTAATGACTGAAGTGACTTCAGGAGTTACAATTTGGTTTTGAGCCTGATTTTACACTCAGCTTTTAAAATCCAGGAAGGTTCTGCCCTTTTCTGCTCAACCAGGATTCACTCAGGTATTTTATGGGGTTTGCAGACTATGGCACATGAAAGTTCCAAATGAAAATACATCACATGAGTCCAGTCAGTTCTCAGTTTACATCCAAAGTTCATATCTCACTTTACTTATAAATATATTTCAAATTATCAGTGTTGAGGCTGACAGAGAAAACCACTTCAATCCATCAGCTCACAGCACAGCAGCACAGCAGGGAGCCCTAAACACATCCTGTGCTTTGTTTGGAATATAGACAGAGGGAGAAGGAGCAGCAGATGCACACCAAGGATGGGCACATACGTGTGTTTGTGTGTATAGTTATACAAAAGGAGGAAATTATGAGCAGAATTGAGCTCAAACTGCCATGAATTCACTAAAAATTAATGCAAAAAGTAGATATAAAATCCTGGGAGAGCTGGAGAGGGACTTGGGACAAGGGATGGAGGGACAGGACACAGGGAATGGCTTCCCACTGCCAGAGGGCAGGGCTGGATGGGATATTGGGAAGGAATTGTTCCCTGGGAAGGTGGGCAGGCCCTGGCACAGGGTGCCCAGAGCAGCTGTGGCTGCCCCTGGATCCCTGGCAGTGCCCAAGGCCAGGCTGGACACTGGGGCTTGGAGCAGCCTGGGACAGTGGGAGGTGTCCCTGCCATGGCAGGGGTGGGATGGGATGAGCTTTAAGGTCTCTTCCCACCCAAACCATTCCAGGATTCTATGACAGAAGAAATACCTTGTTATTTCAAAGAGCTCCTTCAGCTTCACACACAATTATCAAAGAAACACCAACTTAATGTAAAAAATTGGCTTTATTACAAATTTGAAGCTTGCTTAATATCTCTGAGGAAAAGTTTTAATTTAGTAGGCACTACACTGGAAAAAAAATTCTTTTAGACTTCGGTTTGATTAGATATATGTAATTTATAAGTTTATTATATAACCACCTACATATTAATAAAACCAGTATTAGCTTAGAAAATCGGGTCTTTTAAAATATCTTACAGCTGTGCTCCTAAAATCCAGCATAAACCTGCAGCAGAGACTACCCAAAAGACCAAGTTTCAGTCTAACTCCTGCATTCAGTGCAGAACAGCTTCTAGTGTAACAGTGGGGCTTTCTCCATGAATGTGAGACTCTTCCTTTTTAAGGTGAATTTTGGGAAAGCTGTGTGGAAAAAAAATCTGCCTGTTTCAGTTTTCATCAGGATTATCAGACCCAAAGGGTGATGCTGCCAAGATAAATGGTACAAGAAGTTATAGGACTGGTTCTAAAGCAAACACTTTGCTCTGGCTGCTGCTGGGCATCAGTGAAACGCTTCAGCGACTTCCCTGCCACCAAAGGAGTTCTGAAAATTGCTGACAGAAATAGCAAAAAGGCTGAATTGTTACAATGAGGCTGTCTGAGCTGATGGGCAGTGAATGCTCTGAAAGAAATCATTCCTTTCCCATCATGTCACCGAGCTGATCGCGCTCTCTCCAGCAGCCCAAGGTCACTGGGCCGAGCACACGGGAAAGGAACAGCTCTGGGAGCAGGGATGGACCACACACTGCTCAGGGACAGCCCAAACCACACCTGAACTGACAGTTCTTTCTGTCCCAAAGCTCTCTAACCCATTTCCAGTTCACCAAACTCTTCCCATGGGAACAGAAGGAGGATCCCAGTGACTACTGACACTTCATCAGGGGATTTCTGGCTTTAGAAGCCTTGGAAGTGAGAATAGAACGTTCCTCACATTATCAGCACACCAAGCACTCCTGAACTGTCCCCACCGTGATTCCCCACTGGGACAGAGCCAGCCCAGCCCTGGGTGGCTGCACAAACCCATTCTCAGGCTGACCCACAGCAGTTTTAGGATTAGTTGCAGAATAAAAGGAGAATTCTCATTTTGTTTAACTGCAGCTCTGCCCTGACAGTAAACTCCATTTTCCAGAAATTAAATGGAAAGGTACAAACACAGCTCAGATAAAAAAACCTGGCCAGGAAAGCAGCCTTAAATTCAGGCTCCTCCTTATCAATAGGATCACATAAAAATAGCAGCCAGCTTATTCACAGAGCAGTGAAACTTGGTTTTGTTGGGACAAATAATACTGGGTTGGGTCAGGACTGAGGCCAAAAAAAGGTGATGTTATCAATTTACTGTCTGCCCTTTTACCTGCAATTCCATGTGTGTTAAATTACATCAAAAAAGAGCTTGGTCTTGTTAATTCTCCATCCTTATGTTCTGCTTGAAAGGATAAATGATGAGCAAAGGTTGTAACCTCAGACTCTGTTCAGCCTCTTTGGGAACATCTTAATTACCTTTTGTTTCAGATGTGCCTTCTGGTTTAAATTATGTACATAATTAAGAGTAGCAATAACCATCTGTTTGCCAGTGATTCTAAACAAAAAAGATTAGATAAATAAAGGATCGTTTAAATTCACATACATTTAAATGCAGTTGGACCTTCAGCAAGGAAAAGGAAAAACTGGAGGGAAAAAAGGAAAAAGGAAAAATCCAAGCATTTCACTTTGTTCCTCTGCCGGTCCTATCCAGATCCTGAATTCCATTTATTTTAATATCAAAATCAAACTGAGCTGCCCCCTGAGCTGTTTACATACTGTGGCACAGTTGCCCTCTGAGTCTGAGTTTGGAATCCAGATTTTTTGGCAAAGGACCATTAGAAAATTTGAGAATTAAACATTCAGGAATGCGCTGTACCTTGAGCAAAAGATGCTTCTGTTGCAAACTGAAAACACTTTTCCCCCTTTGGCAGGTGGAAGGAAATTTCTGAGATAAGGATAAACACTCAGTTTCCCTCCTTTCAACCCCTGACAGGGAGGTTTCTCCTCTTTCCTGGCACCACAGGCTGCAGTAACTGAGTAAGTTCCACCAGGATTTACTGGGAGAGCAGCTGACAACACGGATATTTGCACATTATTCAGGACTGGGAGCAGGACAAAGAAACATGTTTGAAGATTGAGCACAACTACGAGCCAGGAGCCTTTTTTTTCAATAATTAAAGCTGGTAAACTCCAACTCAGTGAAATACTAATTTTTGTCTAAGATCTTGGAAAACTCCTAATTAAATAAATTAAGAGAATAATCAATGACTAGCACAGAATCCACAAACAAGCAGCTCATCTTATGAAAATAATGCAATTCTTACCAAAGAATGAGAGAACAAACAGTCCTCTCTTGTCCCAGAAAGTTCCAACTGTTCTCTTCTGACACTTCACATTGGCAGCTGCAAATAAAAGACAACACTTTAAAACATGAACCTTCCCTTGAAAAAACCCACTTATAAACCAGCAGCCTAGGCAGGACACTCCACTGATAGGGAGTTTGGATTAATTCAAGAGGAAAAAGACAAAGTTTGAGTGCTTTGTAGTTGTAACAAGAGCTTAACATGCCCAGAGAGGGAATTCCAGGAGCGGATTCCGATGGATACATGTGGATAAGGAGCAGTTCTGAAATCGTGGCCACAAAGCAATTCAGAATTTTCATAAATGAGTGAACAAAACTTAAATTACTTCACAATACAAGCTACAAGAGAGAGTTTTATAGAAGATCCAACTGGATTTATACTAGTCTTCAAAGTGCTCTTAATTTTACACTGAAACTGGCATTTTTGGCCCCAAGAAAGCCAGTGAAGATCCCCAAACAGTGGTTGTTGCCCCTGTGCTTTGGTCCAGTGGTGCAAAAATCCCAGGGAACAGCAATGCTCATGGCTACTCCTGCCAAGCCCTATGCTTTGGATTTTCAAGTGCTGTACAAACACTTATTGCCTCAAGAATGAGGTATTGTGCCAGAAATAGACATTTGTCAAAAATTATATGGAGAAAATACCTGATCTGCTTCATTCCTACAGTCACCCCAACAGGACCAGCAGATGTCTCCTATGGCATCACAATGACTCCTGGGACAAAAAGTTTCACACTAAAATACCCCCAAAAATACCTAAAATCACAGTTCCAGAATAACTCCAACTGTTCCTAGAGCACACAAGCAGCCAAACTGATGGGACACCACTCCCTTGTATCCAAAGATTTGCTTTTCACGGTAACTTGGATACTCTCCCAGTAGCACACTGCATCTGGATGTGCCTGGAAAGTCCAATTTCTCCACCATATAATCCTGCTGCTGGAAACAGTTTGCCTGGACTTTGATGTGCCACAACTACTGATAATTTTCATATTCTGGTAAATGCAATAAAATATTTTTGTGTTTTGCATTCATTGTGTCCTTTAGTTTATGGCTTATGACAGGGAAAATAAGTAATACACAGAAAAAGGAGATATAATTTTAGGACTGACACAGTAGAAAGAAATAGCTTAAGAAGTTGTGCATCAAAAATTGTGCATTTAAAAGAGTTGTGCCCCATGCCCAGCATCGCCAGCTGGGGGAGGGAGGGGATTGTCCTGCTCTGCTCTGGGGTGGCCGCTCCTCAAGTGCTGGGGACAGTTCTGGGGACCAGAATGTCAGAAGGATCTAAAGCTGTTGGAGAGGGACCAAAGGAGGGGCATGAGGTTGGGGAAGGGTCTGGAGGGGCTGAGGGCAGAGGACACGGAGCTCAGACCTCAGCAGGGGCTGCAGCTCCTCCGAGGACAGCTCCGATCTCTGCTCCCTGGGACAGGGACAGCACCCAGGGAACGGCTGGAGCTGGGCCAGGGCAGGCTCAGGCTGGATCCCAGGGAAAGGTTCTTCCCCCAGAGGGTGCTGGGCACTGCCCAGGCTCCCCAGGGAATGGGCACGGCCCCGAGGCTGCCAGAGCTCCAGGGGCGTTTGGGCAGCGCTGCCAGGGATGCCCAGGGTGGGGTTGTTGGGGTGTCTGGGCAGGGCCAGGAGCGGGGCTGGATGATCCTGGGGGTCCCTTCCCATGCAGGATTTTCAGGATTCTAAGATTCTAATACAAAGGTAGATGCACCAGAAGGAATGATGGACACTAGGGAATCTCAGTATTTACACAACAGGGACCTGAGGATGTGCTCTAACAGAAAGGCCCTGTGTCAATGCCAGCTGCCCAAAACCTCAGCTAAACTTCGATTTACCATTTTATAAAAATTTCTAAAAGCAACATTTCATTACCTGCAACAGAGATCAACTTTGTTTTTACTTTTAAAAAATCTCTCTCAGCCAACAAGCCAAACATCAATCCCAATAATTTTATGGGTCCATAATCAACCTCAGCACCTAGATGGGAATGGGCACAGTTTGACTGTGAGTACCAGCTTGATCCTGCAACAAGTTCAACTTCAGAGCTGCCTGTTGATACAAAGTCATCTTTGAGGGGAATATGGAGCAAGTTTATTAAACACACCAAAAAAAAGCTATGAAGGCAGACTATACAACTCTAGAATGACTCCTCAGAGACAGTTTTTTGGCCATGTATTTGCTTTTCAAAAAGCAAGATACACATTTCGGGTGCAGGAGATGGACTGATTTTGTGTGGTTTCAGCTCAAACGAAAAAAAAACAACCCCTCACAAAATCTGCAACAAGCTTTTTATTGATTTTAATGAGGCTTGGAAGAAGCCACCAAATCTCAAGAGTTTTGTCAAGAAGTTTAAAAACAGGAGAAAAATGTTCCAATATAAGCATTAATAATTCCGCTTTATTCCTGCCAGAGCTCGGCAAACACCCCCCGACACACTCATCAGCATTCCTGCTGCAAGGCTGCTGGGCTCTGATAAGCACCTCCAATGTTATCACTTCCTAAGTCAACAACTTCTGCCAAAATAAGGGGGAAAAGCTGCCTGTAAGAAGAAACGTAGCTCTGAGTTCTACTGGCCCTCTCCAAAACACAAATTCCTGATGGGAGCAGTCCCAGGTCAGGGGTGGCTGTTTCATTAACACATCCCAGGGAGCTGCCCCTCAGGAGAAGGATGCAGCCACCCCTTCCAGGGGCTCCCACCACCTCCTCTNTCCTCAGAGACAGTTTTTTGGCCATGTATTTGCTTTTCAAAAAGCAAGATACACATTTCGGGTGCAGGAGATGGACTGATTTTGTGTGGTTTCAGCTCAAACGAAAAAAAAACAACCCCTCACAAAATCTGCAACAAGCTTTTTATTGATTTTAATGAGGCTTGGAAGAAGCCACCAAATCTCAAGAGTTTTGTCAAGAAGTTTAAAAACAGGAGAAAAATGTTCCAATATAAGCATTAATAATTCCGCTTTATTCCTGCCAGAGCTCGGCAAACACCCCCCGACACACTCATCAGCATTCCTGCTGCAAGGCTGCTGGGCTCTGATAAGCACCTCCAATGTTATCACTTCCTAAGTCAACAACTTCTGCCAAAATAAGGGGGGAAAGCTGCCTGTAAGAAGAAACGTAGCTCTGAGTTCTACTGGCCCTCTCCAAAACACAAATTCCTGATGGGAGCAGTCCCAGGTCAGGGGTGGCTGTTTCATTAACACATCCCAGGGAGCTGCCCCTCAGGAGAAGGATGCAGCCACCCCTTCCAGGGGCTCCCACCACTTCCTCTGCAGCACCTCAGCTGTGGAGCCACAGAGAAGGGATTCAGCACCATCAGGAAAGCCAAGGGTAGGAGATGGAGAAGGGACAGGACCCTTTCAGTAAATCCTAGGCCAAGTGTGTCTTTTAAGGAATGGCCTTTGCAGCACCTTTATCAGAATGTCACATTCTCAGAGCTGGTTTGGGTGGGAAGGGACCTTAAAGCCCACCCAGTGCCACCCCCTGCCACGGTCAAGGAAACCCTCCACTGTCCCAGGCTGCTCCAAGCCCTGTCCAGCCTGGTCTTGGACACTGCCAGGGATCCAGGGGCAGCCACAGCTGCTCTGGGCACCCTGGGCCAGTCCCTCCCCACCCTCCCAGGGAACAATTCCTTCCCAGTATCCCATCCAGCCCTGCTCTCTGGCAGTGGGAAGCCATTCCCTGTGTCCTGTCCCTCCAGCCCTTGTCCCCAGTCCCTCTCCAGCTCTCCTGGAGCCCCTTTAGGCCCGGGCAGGGGCTCTGAGGTCTCCCTGGAGCCGTCTCTTCTCCAGGTGAGCACCCCCAGCTCTCCCAGCCTGGCTCCAGAGCAGAGGGGCTCCAGCCCTCAGAGCATCTCCATGGCCTCCTCTGGACTGGCTGCAGCAGCTCCAGGTCCCTCCTGTGCTGGGCCCCAGGGCTGGGACAGCTCTGCAGGTGGGGAATCACCTGGGCAAGGCAGAATCCCCTCCCCTGATTCCAGCACAGGTGCCAAGGACATCCTGTCACAGCCCCATTTAAACATAACACAAGTGACTCTGCCATAGGGCCCCAGTACTGAAGGCAATGGGAACACTTCACTTTTCCTTTGAATCATCTTCTAAGATCCTGCTCTGTTGCCTGTTTTGGGAACTTGGGCACTGGGTGAACACTCAGCACAAAGGTCTCGCCTTCAGTTTTCTTCTTGGAAGATGCTATGGACAAGTAGAGCAGTTGCACTGTATATCAATGATACAGTGAAATAAGTAATAACATAACTGGGAGGGGGGAAATTCCAAATAATGGTTTCCAAGTTGTAGAACTTTCATCCCTGGCCATACTCTAACCCCTGGAATTCCAAGGGCAATCCAATCCAACATCAAAGTCAGCCCTGCTCTGAGCAGTGTTGGACTACAGGAACTCCAAAATCTAAATTATATGAGCCTGTGACAGTGTTTTTCTTGACATTTATTTTAATAAAACATTGGCAAATAGCTAGGAAAAGCACTCTGGAGAAGTTTCAATCAACATGTTTATTTAATTAGGTGATTGGAAAGTTGTCTCTACAGTTTCTTTGCTGAAAGGCTCTATCAGCCAAAGCAGGAGAGCCATGATTTGATAAGCATGGAAATGGCACAAGGGAAAAATAACTTGGGAGAAAAACAAATGCAGATTTTCTCTAGCTGCAAGTTATCCTCATAAAGATGTAAACAAACACAACCAAATGAAGCTTTTTGCCTGCTAGTTGACTATTCTGAAGATTTATTTTCCCCTCCCTTTGCCCAAATACGGCATTTCCACACCGGTTGTGCCACACCATGTCACAACCTAACATTATGCAAGTGCAGGTTTTGATGAGAAGTTCTGCATTCCTGTTTACATCTCGAACTTCCCAATATCACTGTTCTCACATACCCAACCTCTGCCATGAGAGGACCTTCTCTTGCATGGGATTGCCACACCTCCCCCGTTGATTTCATCACCTCTGGGTTTGGCTGCTCTCTGCTCACTTTAGCTCACAGGTTGTTCTTCTCCTACCCTCTCCTTTTTCTGTTCTTCAGGGTGGATTTTAGCTTCCTTTCCCTACTATTTTTACACTGTTCTTAGCGTGCTCAGGAGCAGGAACACAGTGCTTCCATCAGCTGCCCACCAGCTGGGGGATGTGGTCAGCTCGTGGCCGAGCTGGAAACCACAAAGGGATGGGAGCACTGGGAATGGAGCTGCTCCCGAGGCTGGATGGGGCAAGGCTGCTCCTTAATAGAAAGTTTTCAAACGTGCACACAGAGAAGAAGGAATGCTGATCTTCAGGAAGGTATTTTCTGCTTTCTACTGCCACGTGTCACAGAATCCTTAAGGTTGGAAAAGACCTTTAAGGCTGCTGACCCGGCACCACCACGTTCACCACCGACCCACGTCCCCAAGTGCCATATCCACAGAGCTGTTAAATCCCCCCAGGGAGGGGGACTCCACCACTGCCCAGGGCAGCTGTGCCAGTGCCTGACCATCCTTTCCATGAAGATGTGTTCCCTAATATCCCATCTTAACCTTCCCTGGTGGAACCTGAGGCTGTTCCCTCTCATCCCATCCCTTGTTCCCTGGGAGCAGAGCCCGACCCACCCCCAGCTGCCCCCTCCTGACAGGGACTTGTGCAGAGCCACAGGATCCCCCCTGAGCCTCCTCTTCTCCAGGCTGAACAACTCCAGCTCTCTCCATCTTGTCAATCACACACTTCCCTGGATGAAATGACGACATTCCCAGCTGGAAGGCAGCTGGATATGAAGGTGTGCACACAGCAACACTCAGTACCTGACAGGGAGAGCAGAACAGCCACATGGGAACATCCCACTTTCCCACAGCATGGATGAGAACTGTCCTGCATCACAGCATTTTGAAAAGATGTCATTCCACCTTCTGTTCTCTCTGCTTTTGTGAGTGAAGAATAAAATTAATTATAAGAGACCAAAGCATCAAGAAAGTTTTGTCAACATCTGCCACTGCACTGAGTCATCCACTAATGGCAGGTCGGCATTCGGGCTTCCTTCATCTTCCCACTCGGAAGAGGCATTAATCTGCTTTTAAAGCAGTTTGATTAAGCTGATTATCTTTGCATATTTGTTAAAGATCACTTCTTGCACTCTTCAGAAATTAAATGCAGAAGCAACAGTTCAAAGTTAAAATAAAAAAAAAACATCTTGAAAGGAAAGTAGATTTTGAAATGGCAGAGGAAGGCAGGAGGCAAGGCAGGAGAAGCACTTCTGGGGGTCTGATAGCAAAGGACAGTACAGAAAAAATTGATTTTGCATTAAAAAAGGTCAATTTTTTCCAGAATTGATGTCAAGAATAAAAATCAGTATTTAGCTGGGGTAGCAGTATTAATTATTCCAAAAATAAGAGGTTTTTTAGGAAAATGCTCCTGAATAAAAGACTCTACATCAGTATTTTCCTTCACTGATCTCAAAACAACCCAGGTCAAAAGACCACAGCAAGCTTGAAACCAAAATCCACAACAAAATGTCACTTTTTCTTACGAAATTTCAAGCTCTATTTTCTTCTAATTCCTTTTTTATTTGGATAAAATCCTGGGATCCAAAGGCTGCAATTATTCCTACATAAGCCAGGATACAATTTACCCATCAGAGATCTTCTGTACTGTGTCTATAATTTTCCTTTTATTTCAATTATTCCATATTCCTCAGTCTTACGTGCATGACAGATGAGGAACAGCTACCAAGGACCAACAAGCTACACAGATTGGTCTGAACTGTGCAGAGACCTGGAAGGATGAGACCTGAATCTGGATTTTAGTGTGGAAGCCGACAGGACGCAGACCCAGCGGATTTTTGGAGGTTCTAAGCTGGAAAGGTCACCAGGTGTGCCAGGAAGGGGATTAATGCCTACAGGTAACCAAAGGGCCATGAAATGTAGGGCAATATTAGACTGGAGTTGTGAAACAAACAGCAAGGTTAGACCAGGCAGCAGAAGTTTCCATTTGAAAAGGCATCATGGAGAAAGAAGGGAATAATTTGCTCCTCACAGTTCCCATTTTTCCCTTAAGGTCCTCACAGCCCATTTGCCATGAGTCACACTCCCTCCCCTCTTTCTGCCTTTCTAGAAGAAAGGCAGCAAACAAGGAGAAGTGGCTGTTAATCAAAGTCTCCAAGGTTTTACTCATCCTCCCAAAACACTTCTTCATCCCCCTTCCCTCCTCCAGTCACATCTTTCCTCAGCTCAGACCTTCCTGTAAGTGCCTGAGCGGCGGGAAGGGGCAGCAGCTGTTCCCAGAGGAGCATCCCACACTGCCCAGGACAGCTCCTCACCTGCTGGGATTTACTGACAGCCCATGCAGCACTACAGACACCAACAAGGAACAAAACAGAGAAAGAAAGGTTTGACAATAGGAAGAATCAAGAGGCAAATGTGATTTGAAGGTTCCCCTGGAGTTTCAAGATACATTCCCATGAGACTCTTCTCCCCCACTGAACTTCTTCTGGACAACACAGGCAGTCACAGCTCTCAGCTCCTCAGCTGATCTCATTTTCACCACACTTTTTCTGGCATAAAACTTTGAAAATCTCTTTAACGAAACACCGATGGATGCTTTTGTTGAAAGACAACTTTCTTGAAATAGCAAATACCTGTTATTTATAATCTACTAATGCTTTGAGAAATAAACGCCTAAGTTATTACAAGGTGTCCCTAATGGGGACCCTGGTCCCCACACTGAACTGGCAATCATGGAATCATGGAATAGTTTGGGTGGGAAGGGACCTTAAAGCCCATCCAGTGCCACCTTCCACTATCCCAGGCTGCTCCAAGCCCCAGCCAGCCTGGCCTTGGGCACTGCCAGGGATCCAGGGGCAGCCACAACTTCCCTGGGCACCCTGTGCCAGGGCCTGCCCACCCTCCCAGGGAACAATTCCTTCCCAATATCCCATCCAGCCCCACCCTCTGACAGTGGGAAGCCATTCCCTGTGTCCTGTCCCTCCATACTCCTGACAAAATCCCTTCTCCAGCGCTGCTGTGCTGCACAGCCCAGAACAGGCAGGACACAAATTCTGTTTGCTGTTATCAAGGCCTATAACGAGACATCCCTTTCTCTGCTTGCACAGCTTGCACAATGTAATTATGGGTAAAGCTTTAATCCATTAATTCTTCAATTGCATTGAAAAGACCTGTCCTGTGAAGGAGGCCATGGAAGATCCACACATCCACCCTCACCAGCTGCATCGAGGAACGGAAGCCATTGAGAGGCTCACACTAGATCACCTTACATGACTGGGAAAGTTAGTATTTCAAACTAACACCAGCACTTGGTAAAATTGTGGCACACTCCAAAAATGCCTTTTTTGATGTGGTATTAATGGTTTTGTGTTAAAACATACTATGCTGCTATTCCCTGAAGCACGGTGAGCCAGCAGAAAGGGTACTGCTCCCATACTCCTCCCAAACAAAACATTCCCGTTCCTTATTTTACACCAGCTCTGGCATTTCAGGCCCATCATAGCATATTCCAACTCCTTGATACAAGACAAAACTAACCCAGAGCATAGATCATGGAACCACCACTCTGCAGTGCTGTAGATGTTGTTTGCTTCCACAGCAGCACAGCCTGAAAAACTGCAGGACATTTCAGATTTATAGAATTTCAGGCAGCTTAAGAATCACTTCAGCTTCTGCAGAAATGACATTTCTTTACAGAACTAATCAATTAGCTCACTCATCTCTTAGCCTGCTCAATTCTTTGAGAAACATTCAAGTAGTTTCAGTTTGAATGGCAGAGTTTACAGTTCAGACACCAAGCACCCTCCCGAAGCTCTGATCCACTTCAGAGCTGTCAAGCACACGACTGCATTCTGTACTGAAGGGAATTGAAGGGGCTTTAGGAGTAACTCACATATTTCTGCCAGAATCTGTGAACCTGAGGATGAAGAGCCCTTCCCGTCAAAGTCTCTTCAATTACCATGGCAGGGGACAAGCATGTGTGATCACAGCATTATTCACAGTATAAAGTAGTAATTAATTCAATCCAAGAAAAGCCTTGGGTTCAGGTATTCCCTTATTAGTCCATGCAAAACAATCCTGAACAGAATCACAGAACCATATTGAAAGAGCTGACCGAAGGTGAGAGTCAGCTTTATTTAGCTACAAGAGACCCCCTTTTGATGAACTGACCCCCCTAAATTCCACATTTCAGGAGCTAATCAAGGATCAGAGTAGCTTTTCTAGGCTCACAAAAAGCTGTTTCCTAGAGAGCAGTTCACACACTCGTTCGGGCATCAGCCACAAGGCTGCCAAGACACCAAGAGCACTCACCGTTCACCAGACGCTCCGTGTGTGCAAATACTGCAAAAGTCAAATTTGGAGGAGATAAGGCCAAGTGTGCTTGTCCATGATAAGGGGACCAGCAAGAGCTGGGTGTCAGGAAACCCCAGCAGCTCAAGGGACTGCACAGAGCTTTCTGCTGGGTCCTGTTTACCAGCAAATTCCAGCCAGACACAAGATTTACCAGAACAGGGTCCTGCCCTCCCTGCACTTGAGCAGCAACTCCTTCCAGGGAGAACAACCAGGCATTTCCACCAGCCCACTGCCAGTTCCAGCTCCTCCAAACTTTCAGCAGTTTCCTGTCAAGTTACCCATAGAGGGAGAAGATTCCCAGTGGCATTGCCCTCAGCCCAGCACAGCAGGGCAGAGCTCTGGCTCCCTGCAGGAATTAAGACACACACAGGACTCGGACACCTTCCCCTGTTAATTCCTGCATTTAGATCACAAGGGACAAACTGGTTTGGATCATCCACCAGCACACTGCCTCCAGGAAACCTGCTGCTTCCTGGCCTTTCCCTGGTTAGCTGATTCACAGAACCATGGAACGGTTTGGGTTAGAAGGGCCCTTAAAGCTGATCCAGTTTCACCCCCTGCCATGGGCAGGGACACCTTCTGCCACTCCAAGTTTCTTCAAGCCCTGTCCAATCCAGCCTTGGAACTCCTCAGTTCAATAAAGCAAAAAGAAAAAGCAGGAAAAGCAAATACTTTCCCTCCTGTAGTTAAACTGCCTCAGTATCTTCCAAGTATTAAGACAGTTGTTTATTCCTATCTTTTTCCACTTGTGGAAAGTCACAGTTAATTTCAGAAGCAGGAAATGCAACAGCAAAATACTACTTTCCATTCTCCAACTGCACATAAATAAGAGCTGGAGATGGACCTCAACTCAAACAAACAGCAGGCAAAGAAAAAGACTCTTAAAGAGGGTCCTGCCCATGAAGGCCCATGGAAAAGGGACACAGAGCTGTCTGAGTAGCCAGCTTTAGTGGGGAGCAGTGAAACCACATCTCACCAAGAGCCTCAGCAGAGCAGCCACCAGGGATTGAAGCAGCACAGCCCTTTGATGTGGGAGGCAGGAGGCCCATGGAGGAGTCTTGCAGCTCTTGTGATCGCCTCAAGAAATGTTTTAATGGGCTTCAATTTCCGTAGCTGGTTTGGAAGATCAATTACACACATTAGCAGTATCTGGAGTGAAGTACAGAGGTCTTTATTAGAGCAGTTAATTTTGTCACACTGCGCTCTGTATTCCTCTAGAGACACAACAGTGCTGCTTCAGAACCAGTTGGCTCTATAATGCATGTTTTTCTAATTTTACATATCTTTAAGCCCAAGAGTCCTCCATCAACTAAATCAAGGTAGGAGCTCTGCAATGTTCAAATCTTGAATGTGTCAAAGGCAAGAACAACTACGATTTCTAAAGTCATGTCTCCAGACTGCCCAGGGAGGCTGAGTTCAGTCAGGACAAGTCCCCAAAGTATTTTCTCCTCAACAACTTCCATAATATTAAAAGTATACAGGCTTGTTCCCTCACACTGAAGTTGCACAGCCCTTCAGTGCCAGGAAGGAATTTACTTGGATTAACAGAATATGCTTATTCTAAAAAACTAAACAGCACAAAGCCAAAGTTAAATATATTTAGGCATTTCAGAGACACCAAAGAAGGGTTTGTGGTTGCTTGAGGCACTGATGTGTATCAAAACACAGAGTTTCAGCTAGAATTGAAATTGAGTTCTGCAACAGACTGCAGCTCTGCTAGAGAAACAAGGTTTGACAGGTCTCCAGTTAATAGCCACAGTCTCTCCCTTCTATTTAAAGTTGAAATCCATGGAAGTTCAAGCGTCCATAGAAGGATACCAGCAAACACTTGGCTGATGAGGAAAAGGGAATTAATCCTATAGGGTACCTGCATCTCCTTTGGTCAGTCTTGCCATCCAAACAGCAATTCCAACAGGAATGAGTTTCTCTGGGGAACAGCAAGATTTCCCTTCCTACCTGCTCACTTAAACCAGACCACACCAAGTCGTCTAGAGCAGATCAGTTCTTACCTAAAAGAGATATTCCTCCAGTATCCTATTTTATGCTAAATGACCTTTTCAAAAGCACAACAAATTAGTAGATACAGACACTTATTTAAAACCTCTCTCACTTATTTTCCCTAAAGAAACTCATTCCTTTTGGTAGATACAACAAACCCTGAGAAGGAAGAATAATAGTACGAAGAATGTAAGTAGTCATTTACGTGTTTTATCCTTTAGAGAACATTCACTCCTTCCCTGTGTGACTCAAAACAAACCTAATTTACTAAGAAAGTCTTGGTTGCAATTAAGAGATAAATCATCATTTTAAAGAAACAAAGGTTTGGGCTCTTCAGCACATTACCCAAACACAACACATCCACATCTCTCCCACAGGCATTGCAGAAGTCAGTGCAGTTCACAGCTCACTCTGTTACTGATGCATCAGGGAAGGTAATTTTCATTTAATTCCAGATCTTAAAAAATATGTATGTCAGGAGACTGCAGTTATCCACTTCAATTTTTGCATTTAAATCATTCTCAGCCAGCAGGACTTAACCTTCCTTTAAAGAATATAAAGATTCATAACCACCCTTACAGTAAATTTACCATGTCCCCTTTAAATTGCACTTTATAAAGACATACAAGAGCATGCGTGTATTAATCCACAATCCTTCCTAAAGATGTGAAAATAGCACAAGTCACATTTGTAACACTACAGCTCTTACCTGTGACTTGCAGATCTCAAGCTTCAATTAAATACGCAGAAGTGGCACTCCACAGTAAAAATTAAGATCAACTAAATCAATCTATTTTGGTCTCTATCTCATTTGAAGCACCCTCTGGTAACCACCTGAGTAGCAAAAGCAAGCCTGTACTTACCGAACATGAACTCCGAGAAGTCTGCATTAAACCCAGGAGGGTAAAATATTCAAGGTGCATTTGCTTGAAGTGAAAAAGTAAATCTGGCAAATTTTGTTTTAAAAAAATTAGTTACAACTTAGATAAGGAGCAATAAATTTAACATTTGGGTCCTGCCTTACTGCCTTGCTCCTGATGAAATTAAATGGCAAAACCCCTTGACCTCAGCTGACACCCTGGGTCGTGCTGCACACACGGGATGGAGCTGCTGAAAATGTACAAACACAATTCTGAGCCTCCGCTTGCTCAGGTACTCAAGGACCTCCTTAAACATCTTATGAAGTGCCACCTCTGGTCAAAATCCAAACCAAGAGAGGGCAGGAATTTCTTCCATTCCCGTAACTCTCCAGGCTGCCTGCAGTAACGCTTGCCATGCGATCCAGGGGGACTGAACTTCCCAGAAAGCTTTCCTTTGAGAGACACACAAATTCCCCACCAGATTTCTGTCACAGAAACAAGGCTGAATATCTAATTACAAAACAAACAGAAGTTACTTCTGCCCCTTTGAGTGCAAATTGGAAGGTATAAAGAACCAAGATCAATACAGATGCAAAAAAATCCAGAACAATTTGGGATGAGTGGGAGAACAGCATACCAGGGAGTGCAAGACCCCGCTGGCACAGTACCATTACATCAAGCTGCTCTTTGGACTCATCCAGCTGAGGTTTGAGGATCACCAGGCATATCCTTCCTAGACAATCAATTCCAGTATTAAAGTCAGAATCTGAAATCAACTTCAGAGAAATACTCCAAGGCAAAAGAAACCTTCACGCTCTGAGCAAAAACAGAACAAGGTTAAGAACAATGCTCAGAATACTTAAGTGTGCCTTGCTTTTACTGTAAGCCTTTATTTTAGACAGTTATGCAGCTGGTGTAATACAAATCTACATGTGAAGACAAATCTAGAAGCAAATGCTCAGAGCTGAGATGAAAAAGCATCTGTAATTTAGATAAATAACAGCTCTCTGCAGGAACAACCTCAGCATTCAGGTCTTGTATTTCAGAGCTTGCACAGTTTTGCTCATTTAGATTCAAATGCCAAAAAAATAGCCCAACTCCTCTCCTGGATGAAAGATTACATCTTTACGCAGGAAAGCTTAGTTGGAAGCTTAGATGAGTCTGTCAAGGAAGGATAAGGATCGAAGGTATGTATGTTTATTAAAAGTACCATTTTTGTGTCATTAGCTTGGAGATGTGACATCTCTGCATCAGCTCCAGGTCCAGCTGACAGAACTGTTCCACAAGAATTCCCTGATGGTAGAGGCCTCCAAAATAGAAAAATGCCACCATGAACTAGCACTTACAGGCAAACTTCCATGTTCAGCCTGAACGACTTGAAGCTTGAACCAAAGACTTTTCTTTTCCAGTTGCCACTGGGTTAGGTGCTGAAAAACAGATCCTGCAAGAACAGAGTGGCCTGTTTTGGTATTTTTCTATTTCACATATTTCAGGAAGTCAGAGCACTGGTGTGTAAGTGCTGCTGTAAGGGAAGGGATCCTTGACAGGCTGGCATGGCTCAGTGCTGGATTTTTGGACTAAGCTGTTACGTGGAGTTGCACAATGAGTAAACGAGGAAGGCAAAGCTGACAGCCCAAGCCCTGCGTTAATGACCCAGCAGCTATTTTCACTGCTCATACATGCCATGGAAATCAACTTGTAATTGCAGCCTGAAGTAGCCCTACATAAAAACCATGGAGTGAAGGGTTACACCTTAGGAAATGCAAGCACTGTGATCACCTGTGAAGCTTCTGCTCAGCTTCTCTTGGAATATGCATGATCCTTAATTCCCTTCTCCATCCTCTCCCTCCCATAAGCTCTCGCCCAGTGAGCTGAGTGGGACAATACTCCCTGAACCCAGAACTTTCCATAGAGTCGTTTTCCTTAAACCCTGTAGTCAGTGTGGAGTCCTGAAGCAGGTCAGTCCTTCTTGCATTGCTCATTTTATGGCACCTCTTCTGCTAAGGATCCACAGCGCTCACCAGAGCTACTACATCGTTCCTCCTTATGTTAAGTGGCAGCAATGGACTTTTAAAAGGCTGGAAAACTAAGGATAGTAAGAGTTAAAGCCATCAGAAGGATCTTCTGTGCCCAGAACAGATGTCCCGAGTTTAGCTTTTTGAATACTCCCAATTTTTACAGCATTCCTGCTCTGTGTTTGGGAAATACAACTCCACTGCCAGGGGTCTGAGCAGCAGAGTCGAGCGCTCAGGCCTGGAGTTGTGTACTCAGCACCCAAACCATAACTCTACACACACCTGGAAAGGTTCCCAACAACTTCCTAGCCAGGACCACAATCCACAACCAGGCAGGGACACACCTGCCTCTCCAGGATGGCACTGGCCTGACTCACCAGACCACCACCTACAACTTCTTCCCAGATAAAGCCACCTCATCAAGTGCTTCTACAAATACCAGGTAATTTAAAATCTTATTGGGCCACCTGGAAATTCTGGATTTCTTCAGGTGTCCCATCCTACTGTAGCCTCTGTTTAGAATTACCTCCCTCAGTTATTACCTGTGGGGATGAACTACTGATGTCAGCACACTCACAGCACTGCTCAAAAGATCAGACAGATTGTTAGACACCTGAATATCCAATCATCATTCCTCCCACAAACAGTCTAATCTTTATTTATATTAGTTTATTGGCTCAATTGCACAGCACAGACAAACCTCTTCGGGAGGGAGGCAAACTCCTGGCAAGCCTTCAGAAGAGGCCAGCACTCCCAGCTGGCATGGGAGCTTCAGCCACAGCCACTGGTACCAGGAAGCCCAGTTCATCTGGCTCTGGGCACCAGTTATTTCTCCAGCAACTTTAGAAGCAGGCTATCTTCTTGAAACCATTGACAAAAAAAGCTCAAAAAAAGCTAAATTAGCTCACAAGTCAGTTTGTGTAACACAGCACAGGCCACCTGCCTCAGCGAGGTCCCAGTGCCATGCTTTGTCTGCCACAGCTTTAACTCTTATTTAACTTATCAAAAGGATGTCAGAAGTCTCATGCAAGTTCACCTCTAACATACTCGTTATCCTCTTAGGAGCCACTGAATGAAATGTGAGTTAATGAATAACACAGTAGGAATTATTTCATTATCCCCCTGGTGAGAGAGAGCCATCTAATTCTTGGATATGATGTCAGACTTGAGAAACAGCCAGTGGTACTTACTCAGGCTTCCACTGCTCACTCAACTGCTACAGTGGTGCTCCCAGAGAAAGGCTGCAGGCTGCTCTGACAGCTCAGGAGCAAAGCTGCTCCAGGAGAAATCAGGAATTCAAGCAGCAGAAGTTAGGATCTGGAGCCTGTCACTCTGCTCCCACAGAAGGGAGAGGTTCTTAGCAGTCCACATTTAATGTACAGGCCTTGCACAGGTATGGGAATCAAGGCAGTAAGAGCATGTTAGCTCTTCACATTTTCCTCTTTTACAGTGTCAACCCCACTGCGAGTCACCATTTGTCTCTGCTGCTAAGTCAACCTGTCTATCAAACTCCATCAGAACCCCAGGACACCTACTGAAAGGGAAGTCTGAGACAAGGTATAGATCCTTCATCAGTCATTGGCAATCCCAACTCTTGGCATTCAAGGCTGCCTCACTTCCACTTTTCAATACTTTTCACTATAGAATTTGATGCACTGTGGCTACAAGTAAATGTTCACTCCTCTGTGAAAACACATCTCCTGCTAGTGCAGGTAGTGAGGGGGACAACTCCAAGAAAGACCAAAGTGTCCTTCAGGTCATCATTTGCCTGCAATAATAAACCAGCTCTAGATTGCCTGAAAGGTTTGTATGTTTAGAGGAGCAGGCAGCTTAAAAAGGTGTTCAGAGCTGGTATTTTAGTGATTTCCTCACTGTGAAGTCCATCCCTACTGCTATCAGGACAGCTATGCCTGGCAGTGCCCTTCAGATAGTGTGGCTCTCAGGAAACGTGTTCCTTCCTGTACAGAACACCCCCATACTTCCTTTACATCAGGAGGAGCAGGAGGAGCCCTCAGGAGCAAGAATGCAGCAGACATTTGTACAGCTCACACCAATCCATTACAGAACCTGCAGGTGTTACTTAGCACGTGTTCCCTTCCAACAATCTGCCTGATGAGGAATAAACTACTACACAAGCAAGCTAAAAACCTAAGCAAGAGGAAAAACCGGAAAGCCTGGGAGATCAAAGCTAGAAGATGGACTTCTCGTGTACTTGGAAAACCAGAACTATCTCCTTGACAAGTTCTAGTCAATGAAGGGCCCAACAGAAGCAGATTTCTCTGCATGGACTGCAGAAATTCTCACTCAAGGGAAAGATTTCCCCATACCCTGCTGCTTGCACTCACTCCTGAACAGCCACAGAGCACTGAGTCTGTGTAACACGTCAAAAGCAAAGGACAATTGTGCCACACTCCTTATCAAACTAAAAGGGACACTATCTTCAAGCCTAGCACGTGCTGTCCTGTCACTCTCCCATGAGTGTGCACATGGAGGATGTATTCATAGTCTAGGCCTGGCATCACAATCACTGTCAGGATTGCAATGCAGTATATTTAGAATGGCTCTGTTAATACTATAGCTCACTTCCACAGTGCTGTTAATATATCCCAGGCTGCAAACCCACTACTGTTCCACAAGCATTCAACTTTAATTCTTCAATAACTGTTCAAAATACCAATACTTAAGATACAACTCTCATGGCAGTACCTGTAAAATTGACAGAAAATTCAGTAAGAAACTATGAAAAGCTGACTTTGGAGCAACTTTGTCATGTGAGAAGTTTCGGAACCGGTACGGAGCAGCACCTCCCTGTGAGGAGCATCTGTGTGCAGGAATGCCTGAGCCTTTGAGTCACCCCAAGGTGCTCACCCAGCAGTCAGTGCCCACTCACAGCCCAGCTGATCAGCAGGGCACACAGCTGTGCTTCAGCCTGCACAGCTGCAAACGGTGCCTCGGTACACAACAATCAATGCTCCCCACCACGGAGTGAGGTAAGACACACGTTTTCGAGGTGTGATGCCATGTAAGAGGGTAATGGGATTGAACTGCTGCCCTCACTGCTGAGGCTGTGAGCTCTCCTTCTGACTTGTACAGTGATACTGCTGAAGTTGAACCACGTGCTTACATTCCCCACTGAGTCAGAGCTGTCCTTACACAACACATCCAAGTTCCTCAGAGCTGCTCAGCAGGCCCTTCAGAGGCTGCATCTGTGCTGGTTAACCCGGCTCTCCTGCCAAGAAAACTGTCAAAGCCATGCACAGCCAAGAGAGATTGCTCTCTCCTGGAAGCATCCTCAGTGCCATGTCCACAGCAGCTGTACACAAAAACTGCCCCTGGGATTTTAAGGAAGATTCTCCTCACCAACAGCCAGATTTTGTGTCTGATATTGTCTCTTTTCAGCAGTCTCACATTCTATCCCTCAGTGAGCAGCTCTTACCTATTTTGGCCACACACTTCAGGAGACAGACACACACTTGATGCAGCTCTGTGGTCTGGTGGGAGGACAGGACAGCAACATACAAGTGTCTTTAACTCTGCCATTTCCAGCTTAAAAATACTTAAGACTCACTAGAAAGGAGTAAACAATGTCATCCAGACTGCCTGGGGAAGTATCAGTCATTCAAAAATGTAGCTGCACACTGCAGCTTGGGGTTCAAATGTGAGCAAGAGCTCAGACATTCCCTCTATTAACAAAAAAGCCACTACAGCTCTTCCTCACACCCCAAGCTTTTTGCTAGCATTAAGTAGCTGCCTAAGAGAAAGTCAGTTATAAAGTCATTTTATCACCACCACTATTTTCTCAAAGCTTAAAAATTAAATCAAGTACTCTGCTACTGGAATTTTCATTACCAGGAAGTTGCAGTAATGCTTATTCCATTAGGGTTATTGGTTTGTTCTCCCAATATGATAACTGCATCAGTTCAATGCTTTGGGTTAATTATTATTGTTTAACTGAGGTAAATGCAAACAGAAACCTAAACAGCACGGAATAAACAGTAGGAAACCAAACTCGGCTATGTAAAGATAAACCAAATACTTCATGATCACCTGCAAATATTAGGGAAATTCTCACACAGCTCTCATATGTATGAGAAATTAAAAGCCCTGATAATCACAGTTTCAGAAAATGGCCACAGGAAAACTATTCAGTGAGGTAAAGACTCAGGCTATTTTCCTGTATCTTAGCATTTGGGATTAGCACTGAAGAAAGGTTTATTGTAACATTTAAAAAAATAACTAGACCATAGACTGCAATATTTCCAGAATATTCCGTCAGATTCTTCCAGCAATAAAGCATAAATAAGCATAAATGATTCTCTGGAGAGTCCACTGCACCTCCAGAGATTGTCTGCAGCTTCTACAGCACTGATGAAAAAGTACCTCCAGTGGTACTGCTCTCTCATTCAACTGAGGGGCAGGAGCTGCAGCACCTAGGGGCTGATGAAGGCAGCAGTCAGAGCCAACCCTGGCACAGATTGATTGTGCTGAAGGGCCACCAGTTGCCATGGAAGTCTCCCCCAGTTCCGCTGCCTAGGCTGACCTTGGAGCTGGTCAAACAAGTGGCTCATGTGAAGCTGCAGCTCTGAGATGCTCACGAAAGCCTGTGAACTGCCCAGAGGAGTGAGTGCCACACAACAATGTGCTCAGTGCACAGCAGTGCTCCAGCACCACTGAATAGACAATGCAAAGAGCCATTCAAGTGTCAGTCCTCCAGAGTAGCCGGGACAAAGTGCTTTTTGTTTCTGTCTTTGAGATCCTGACAAATCAAAAATAGATTAAGTGTGCTGGCAGACTGGCTTTACCTCCCAGCCGGATACGTGATCCCGGGGCAGAGGGCTGCCAGTGCTCTGCAGTAACTCACACCCAGCCATGCCATGCTCTGCTCTCCCTGGGAGAGGTTTGGAGGGAATCACACCTCGGAGCTTTACGGGAAGCTCACAGGGAATCACTCTGCTTACAGTCAAGATCAAATATAACTGAGAGGTAAGAACTGCAAGTTCTAATTCTAAAGGTAAAGAGGAGTCTCTGCCTGAGCACAGTAACCACTGAAGGCTTTCTTATCTCTAGCAGAGGCTCTGAAATAGATACATTTGTGTTTTGTACAGTTTCCATTTAACCTTGCTAATTTCCTCAGCATTATTTTTTGCAACTCAGGGACAAACAGAGTTACTAAGTAACTCTCCAGGATGATGTTTCAGTGCATCAGTTCTCACTGCTGAATTAAATACATAAGCATCTTAACATCCACAATTCTAGCAGCCCACTACTCCATAACCCACAAGGACTAAGCACGTTTTATCTGTGCAAAACACATGAGCATTTATCAAGCAACATATCAAGTCTTACCACAAATACTAAACAAAACCCAGCAATTCAACTGCTTCAGTTAACAATTAATAAAAGCTCTGAGGAAAAGGAATGCATCTGCTTCTACTTCCTACATAAATCTCAAGTACATCTGAAGCAATACCTCAGATACAAAACAGTTTCAAGAGCTGCATTTTTAAAGGAAATTTGAAATCCCCAGTAGGGGATATCCTTCCAGCATTGAGGCCTTCTGTGCTTGGTCAGCCCAAGCCCCCACTGCCATAAGGGTCCCTCCAGAGTCACAGGATCCATGGAACAGCCCTGTTACCCTGCTCCTATCCCAGGCTACAGCTGTGTGCCCAGCGGAGGCTGCTCTATGCCAGTGCCATCAGCACAGGTACCCTTTTACCAAAGAAACACAGCAAAGCACTGCAAAAATACTTGTTAAATTCTTTACTTGCAGCAAGCCTGGTCTAGAAGGGTCAAAAATCCCCTTCAGAGTATCAGTGTAGCCCCGCTGAGCACAGCACCAAGACTGCTTGTTAAACTCTGAACAGGGAATGGGCTGACAACACACAGGTGGAGCTGCAGATTTCCACCTCGAATGGGTCTGCAAGGAGCACTGTCACTGTCACTCGTGACAAGGAGTTAAAGCACTGGGAGGAAGAGAAAGAATAACATTGGAATTGTGATGAACTTAACTCCCCTCCAGCAGCTCAGTAAGAGCACCAGTTCTGTGAAAGGTTTGCACCAAGCTCTCTCAAAGTACTAAAAAAGGGTATCATTCAAGCCTACTGTGTAACACCAAACAAATCTGCTACTTCTTCACTTGAAAATTCAGTGAGGCTTCAAAGCAGGGCACATCTAACTAGACAAACTAGAGACTGATTCCTTACTTCAGAATTGAAGCCTTCAGACCCTTCCATCCAACCTACTTCATTTTTAAGATATTCCATATATCCAGCGTATGGTAGAGCATTCACCCAGTCTATTTTGTGTAAATGAGACATTAGTAAGGACTCTTCCCCATTCCTCCCCAAAAAGCACACCTATAAAATTGTCATCAGATACAATGTAAAATATATCACTTCAAGATAAGTGATAGACACTCATCTCAAGTATTTCAAGAAATTTCCATGATTTCACAAAAACTCACCAGCAGACCAACTCCTAAATCCTGATTTAGCAGTTCCATAAGCAAAACTGAAGAATGAGAAAGGTGTAGCAAGACAGGTACAGCTGCTTGTTCACTCCAGGCCACACTTACTTTTCTGCTAAAGGAAGAACTCACTGGGTAGGTAGGTTTTGAGTGACACACACCTTGGTATTTAAATAACTGAGATCTAGAGATGTAGGACAGAGGTGAACAAGCAGGAGTTAACTCTTCAAACAAATGCAGGTTTTAACAGGATAAATTCTTATCCTGTAATTAGAGTTTAAAGGTTACAAAAAGCTCAGTGTTGGAGGAACAGATCAGCACCAGGCAACAAGCTTTTTATAACATGGCAAAGATGCTCTGAATTCCGTGTAGAGGCTGAGCTGTCACTCACCCAGCATGATCTATGGATTCCCAGTTCCACAGGAAGGTTCACACTTTCACATTCTTATACGCAATAAGCTCTCAGTATGGTGTTTTATCTCTGTGTTAAAATGTTATTAATAAAATAATCAAAGTAACCAAGTCAGGATTTTTAGAGGTCACAGCTCCTCAGGAGTCACCTAACAAGCAGCAGATTCTTCAGACAAGTTTCAAGCCATCAAATTTGTTTCAACATGTACAAACTCTGCTAAGTCAAGTCTTCCAACAACACTCACCAAAAGGTGACCCAGGGGAGAATACAATGGCACAACCTGACTAATTGCTCTTCAGTCAAGGTGCTGGTTGTGTTTTCTTTTGCAGGCATGATGGATGCACAGGGTTGTCCTACCAAAATTATCTTCACACAGCTGCACAAACCCTCTCTGAACTGACCCCAGCGTATTCCTTCATCTTTTGCATTTTAATTATTTACAAATAGTTAAGCAGATCTTAAGAGCAGCAACCCCACACAGGGACCTAAGTTCTTCCTCCTAAGTTTTCCAGAGTCAAACAGGAGGTCTGAAGCTCTAGAAAGCAGGTGCTGCAACACCAGTTTAAAGTTTACTGTTAATCAATCCATGGAAGCTTAAAAGTTGACCTATCACAAGCAGCAAAACCCTAGCTGGCCACACCTGCAAGTGCACCACAAATGTGCTCCACAGCCGCATCTCCAGACTCCTGAAAATCAAATATATCAGCAATGAAATCATCAAGACTCATCAGCCTACCTGCACAGACTGGAGCGTTCTCTGCACCTGCAGAAGTGGCTATTGCCTTCCAAACCCAGCCTGGAAATTCAGATTAGCTCTAGGAATTCTTTAACTGTCTTGGCAAGAGGCAGCATAAAAATTGTGGAATTTAAGCGCATAAATTAGGTTTTGAGGGTGTTTTGGCATTAGGCCTTTCTTTAAGCTATAAGATAAGCTAGATTCTCCCCAGCCCACCTGCTCACTTCTTGCACCAAAACCTTCAGTCCTTTCTTGTCCTTTTCAGGATCCAAGTCACTTCAGACCAATTTCTCTGGACAAGGCATGTTTTAACTGACTACTCCTTGCCTTTGTGAAGTCACTTTATCTCAATTTACATCACTAGACTTGCAGCATATGTATAGAAAAATCAAAATCATTTCTTAACTACTACACAACTTGGTCTTCTGAGATTGACACGTGGTAGTAAGAGTTTATGATGAGGCTAAAAGCTGAATTTTTTGGAAGAACCAGAAAAAAACCTAACAGTAGTTAGAAATACTTAGAAATCGAAAGGAGACAAAGTAGGTTAAGCCATATTGCAATCCTGGGGATCTTGAAATATGTTCAAATACATGAGGATTAGCCCTACTAGGTCTCTGCTTTGAATACCAAATAATTTGGGTGTAGGAGAGAGAAGCATGCAAGAAGCAGGAAAGGATCTGCATCCAGCAAGGCTTGGTCAGGTAATCCCTGCCTCTGTGAGCAGTGGTCCAGCCTCAGGCACTTGTACAGTTTAGAAAGCTGGACAGTAACTTGAAACATTAATGTTTAGAAAAATAGGCTACCGGGCACAGCAGCTTGTAACTTACTCTTTAGGGAGCTGCCAACTGCTTCCTCCCCGACCTGAGCAAATCAAGGTGCCTTATGCAAGAGGAAAAGTCTTCATACCTGAGTGCTGAATGGGACCACGGCGGGCTGGGACATGATGCAACAGCACCATTAGTTTTAATGGGGCTGCTCTCTGGGCGTGACCCTCCAAGGAGGGGAGGACCTCAACTGGGACCATACACAAACAGCTTAGTAAAACAACAGGCTTCAAAAAGAAAGCAAGAAATAGCTCTTATTGTCTTTGCTATATGAGTCTTACACTTGTCAAATGAAGCAAAATCCTTTGTCCACAACTCCCCAGGCTGACTCCTCCACCAGACCCACCCAGCTCAGGCATCAGCAGTGGCAGTGATGAACCCAACCACCCTCCACAGGTGAGCAGAGCACCAAGCAGGTTTCCAGATTGCTTCCGACTTCGAGCTGATTACAAGAGCAGATTTGGCACCGCTGTTTCCCTCAGTGAATTACTTCAGAACTCCCATCCTTAGACCCTCCTACTGCTCAGTTATCGCCAGCCCTTCAAGAGCTCACAGGAAGAAGTGCCTGTGCAATGAAAACACTGCAGAGCAGTTAGAATGCCCCAGCAATGGAAAGCTAGACAGCTCTCCAACCAGCCTGCCAGTCAACACCGGAGAAGGAAAGGATAATTTGCCTGGAGTAATGAGCTAAGTATAGAGCCACCACGATTCCAGTGGCCCAATTACCTCCGCAATTCTTCTGATGCGAATGGAACACCTTGGGAAGCAGCCGGCTCCAGCTGCAGGCAGAACCAGGGACTGAAGCTACTGCCCTGGTCTTGTGCTTAGCAGACCAAATTCTGCAAAAGCAGCACCAAGAGTCAAGACCAACATTTTCTAACTCACCGGAGTCTTTTTGCCATCCTCAGTTTATTACCATATTTCAGCACTTTAGGGAATCCTATTCTGGTTTAGAAAACCCCTTGCCCAGTCCTCTCCCCAGGTCAGTGTTTAGCAGTCACCCTCATCAAGTGCCAGCATTCGGCCTGTCATTTAAAAGCCAAAATTCCAGTTTGACAAGTGCAAGGCATTTTGGTTCCAGCTTCTAAAGCCTGCAGAACTGAAGGGGGGAAAAGCAACATGACAATGACCAGGCACATTGGTACCATTACACAGCTATACAGGGAGCTACTAGTTTTTGAAATTCACTGTTAATGAATATTTATTATTCTTTGACTGTAACAAAGGTTTATGTGTATTACTAATACAGCTCTATATCCAGTGATGTCCCATGTGGCCACAGACTCTAAAAGAAGGACCTACAATTAGCTGTACGACCAGTTCTCTTGCAAGGAAGTTTCCTTCCAAACACCTTTGTAAGAATTTGAACACTGCAGGATGCTGAACATACAGATGTAGTGTCAGTGCATTGAAGCTGGAATCCTTTTTACAATGAATTTGGAATTTTAGAGCAGGTATCTGATCTCCTTCCTTACTGACAAGTCTAACTGACCAGATGGCTTCGCCAGAACACAACCCAGCACAAAATATGAAACATTTGGCCATGGATCTCCAAAACTGAAAATTTCCATGTGGCTTCTCTGTGCAGCCCCAATTTACTCATCTGTTACGTCCAGGGATGCTCTGCAGCAGTGAAGTACACTAACCAAACACCTCCAAATCATGTGATACTCATGCTTGAGTCTGAAGGGATTAAGAGATTCCAGCCCAAAGTAAAAGAAAACAAGCAAGCTATTGTATTCTGCATTAGAACACAACTGTGCCTTGACCATAATCCACCAGCCAAACCTCCAAGGAAAGCCGAGCAGACCTCAAAATATTTACCTTGTTCCATCTTCCTCCTTTTTCCTCAGAGAGTTCAGATTTTCCCAAAGTGCAAAAAGGTGCATTCTTTTGGAAGTTACTCAAAGAAAGGTTCACTGAACATAGACAAAGATGATAATTTAATTATAATGGGTATCCAACCAGAATATAATGCCCTGTTCACAGCAAATTCCTGCTACCAGCAGTGAGAGAAAATTAAGAATCTGGATTCTCAAATGTACTCATGACTAGTATGTTCACCAATCAGCACACAATTAAGCATTCCTGTTCTCTAATTGTAAAGATGAACACTTGTTTGATAAGGATTAGTCATTAATTTGATGAAAAGCTTATCCACTCTAAAAAAACATGCATAGTGTTTAGATGGAAAGAAAAGTTCTGCAGGCGGAGGCAGTAAATTTGCAAGTTTACATTAAGTACACTTCACTTGCTTTCAAGCTTCCATTTATTGAAGGAAAATAATCAAAATAATCTAGAAATGCAATCTGCTTAGATATTTTAGTTAGGTTTCTTGGATCAAAAGTTCAACCATGCCTACACTACACTAAGTACTTGTTCTCAGAAGTAAATAAAAAGGAAATAAGGAAAATTCAAATACAACAATTAAAAAAAAAAAATCAAAGCTATCAGGTCAAAACACTTGAAAAAAAAGGTCTTTCTACTCTGGTCAGACCACAGCAACCTGGCTGCAGAGAGGACAGAGAAATGTCCTCACGTTAATTTTCAAGCCAAGCTGCTCTGTGATATGGCAGCTGAGTTTTCTTCTTGCTGCCTCCAATTTTGGCGCATCTGTTCTTTGTCAGGAGATGGACAACTGTTTGAAAAGCCTGAACTTAGAGACCCACAGAACAGCAGAAGTCAGCTTTGACAACAGTAATTTTAGTTAGAGAAGACACCAAAGGCCAGATGCAGGTAAAACTGAGGACAGATTCCAGCTGCAGCACATCCAGCCCTAGGGCTGAAAAGGTCTCCAGGCAAGCAGCCCAACAAGGATGCAGCAAACAGCACAACCTCCCAGCAGCTCATTTCTCCCTGGTTTAAGTTTCCATGATAGCAATTACACACTTGCAGATAGCAATGGAACAAGCACAGCTTTCCCAGGTACACATTTAGGTCAATTATGGCTCCAAGAGATGAGATCAGACAGCCACAGCCACTGGCTTCCTCCCTGTCCTCATCTACTTGCAAGAACAGGGACAGCCAGGCTGCCGGGTCCCTCCCAACTACTGGAAAGGATATTCCAGGGAAATGCTTTCCACCAATTCCCAAACTAGAATTTCCAAGGAAACTTTCCACCAATTCCAGACCTAGCGGCAGCCACATCCATGAGCATCTTTGGACTTAAAACTCATTTTGAACAGACACAGTGATATCACAAGAGTGACTGGACAGAGCTTAATGGTAGATCAGCTGCTAGACTGGATCATTCTGACATCTGCTGTACAAAATCGAGGCCTCACTTCAGAAGTACTGGAAGTGACTTTACTCAGGTAGCATCTTGCGGAGGATGTGGAAGGTATTAAGACCCCACATAGGCAGTTCCACCAGTACAGTTCAAATAAATTGTTCTTATCTCTGTGTCCTCAGTCTTTTTGTTACAGTTTCTTTAATCCGCCACTCAATTCTTCAATACTTTCAACTACTACTTCTAGCAACTGAAAAACTAAAATCAGTATTCTAGTACTGTCCACTCTTGATCCAGACATTGCTAAACTTTACATGACAAGGAAGATACTCAAGGGAAGATCTGATTTTCCATCTGTTTTCTGAAATCCTGCCACCAGCTGTACAGAAACCCCCCCAAAAAAGAATACTGCTTGCCCAGAACAGTCAGACCTCAGAGGAACTGAGGAGTCAGACTCACAGGGCCTGGGAGTCTTATGATGCACATGAGCCCTACATGAAAGGCTGCTCTCAGGGTGAGCTGGGGAGATGCCCTACAGCAAGTCCTGCCTTTGCTCTGCTCTCCAAGGGCGCTCAGGAAGCCAACCAAGTGCATCTTGTCTTCACAGACTCCATGTCAACCTACACAGACAGGATTTCTGTCCTCTCCTCCCTCAGGTGCCTGGCAGCAGCTTCCCCCAGGCACTTCCACAAGCAGAAAAAGCAGCACTGGAGAAAACAAGTCTCATTTTGTCAGGAGTCTGCCCTTTCCTGGTTGATAAAGAAGTCAAACCCCTCCTTTAAAGGTACAGGGAAAAAGAAACTATTTTTATTTCTCTGTCCTTTCAGGTAACACCACAGAATTAATGCTTTGATTACAGCCCTAGTTCACAGCCCCAAACTTGGAGAAGCAAATGAGGCCCACAAAAGGGCAACACAAAACTGTTCTACCAGTGTTTCTATAAATAATGTCTATACTAGTGCACAAATCTCTGGTATTCAAAAGAAAAACTACAAAGACTTAATTATGGCAAGGCAGCAGCCTTCCTCCACAAATTCAACCTGAAGTGCATTACTTCCCCCCATACTGATTATATGTTCCAGAAACTAAACCTCAGAGTACCAGAACAATCCAAAATACTTAGAGACTATTAGACTTGTATATACAAAAGACTTCATCATACAGACAGGCACCCTAGAGATTTATTTCATGCTACTTTGTTTTCAGAAATCTCAGTTAAAGAAAGATTTATACCATTTTCACTGGTCTTCCCTGATGAAATTCTTTCTTAAAATAGGGTACAGGAACCTTTGGTAGAAGTCTTAGCCATGGGCCTAGTGTGCTCACAGTAAGGGAGAAACACATCCAAGCAGTAAAGTTACTTGGACAGTGATGTTTCCTTGAAAAGTGGGAGGCAGAGATTACAGTGGAAAAAGTCTTTTTCAATTCTTATCCCAGTAAGGGCTAAAACAAGCAGAATCTGAGAGGTTAAATCTGGTATATCTGCTAGTAAAGAGTAACTTCAGTTCTGAAATTAACCCAAAACGATGTCACTCTGCAGATGATGCAGGAACGACTGGACTAAAATCGAATGGAAGGCAGCAGAGAACACTCAGCTTGAGATCAACACACACAGGATGGAAGAAGACAGTTCAGTATCAAAGTAACAGAATACAAGTCCTTCCCACATGGATATTCAGTGCCTTCTAAGCCAAGTTCTGGAAGCTCTGAGCCCCACGGCAGCCTTCCCTGCTGTCCACTCCCAGAAGTCCAAACATTTGAAAATTTCCCGTTATGGCCCTCCCTCTGCAGAACACACGCCAGTCTGGGGGGTGGTCTGTTGTGGCTGCCCTTCGGAAGGCCCAGCTCTTCCCAAGTAGCCAGGGACTAACACGAAGTTTCTGATTTCATTCCAGCTTCAAGCTAATTCCACAGGTGACAGAATAATTGTACAAGCTAAGCTCATCCAGCACTAGTTCTAATGCTTCACCAGATACAGAATAGCTCAAATCCCAAAGCTGACCCCCACCATGTTGTTTGCACGCTGCAGAATAATTTGGTGAACAACCAATGCCACAGAAGTCAGGGACAGCATCAGCTCCATCAGCACCTCCGATGAAGCTCTCTACAGCAATCCCAACCTCATTTCCATCGTGGTTTGTCAGCCCATCACAATGAACGCTGCAAACAACAGTGAGATGTGCTGAGCAAGGCAAAGGACAACTTGCTTTGCTTGTCACCTCCCAGGGCTTCTCCAAGCCTCGGTTTCTTTGATGTTCTGCCCTCTTTCAACTAACACCAAACTGCAAAGTTGTATTTTGAAGTATTCACAATTCAGTATATTGGTTCAATTTCTCTTTAAAAGGGGGGTTAATATTACTGAGGATCTATCTGCTTTTGGTACTGAGGACACATTCATTACTGGCATGAGTGGTTATGTACAACTGTCTGCCCCAAGACAGCCACCAATGCTGCTTTACAGCCCTTCACTGCATTCCTAATCAAGAGGAAAAATAACAGATTTACTACTCCAAAGTCAACTTCCACTGGAGTCTTACTCAAGGTATTCATTTTTCAGAGATGGCAATAATTCAATACAGCAGCTTGGATAAGTTTAGTTACAATACCACTAAATAAGGAACATCCAATTTCAAGTCTTCTGAAATCCAGCTCCCCCAAGGAAGGCCAAGAACACCCTATTTAGGAAGTCTTCTGCAGAGTTTGGGTTTTTCCCCCCTCCTTATCAAAGTTTGGAAGAGTTCCATCACCACCATGACAGCAAATTCCAAAAAAACTTCCAGATGGATCCTACCAGTTACCTTGTTGCAAGCATTTTCAGCATTAATATCCATGAGGAGGAACAAGGCCTCTGAAGAATCCAGCTGCCCCCAGTAAGCCCTACACAGCACACGTCCAGTTACCAGCTTAACCTGCAGCCACATTCACGTGTCAAAACAACTGCTGCTTTCCACACTTCACATGAAGATTCCAAGTCCGAGGAGTTTCAGAAGACAAACCAAAGCCAGCATCAGCAACAGTGTTTTAAGTGCAGCCTTTACAAACAGTGCTTTTTGCTGGACATCCGTGACTCCAGAAACAGCTTTCCCATTTCAACCAGCATTCCAGAAAGCCGCCTGTTTGCCCTCCCTCTCTCTCTCCCCAGCTCACTTTGCATGGCCCTGCAGGCCCAAGCCTCACTTCCAGGTGCACACTGGTACTTCCTGAAGGAGAACAGAGCACCTCTGGCTCAGAGCAGCACAACCTGACACCTCGTAACAGACTAAATGTCAGAGATACCACCGCTTGCAATAAGATCATGCTGCATTTCTTCCCTGCTACTACAGGCTGGTTCCTCCCTGGAGCTCTGAGCACCAGTGATGGACTCAAGGCCTTCCTTAAGGGATGACACATTACCCCTGGAAAACCTACAGCCAGCTGGGGGTCACCTCCTTGACACTAGGACCAGAAATTATTAAGCAGGTGAGGGGAAGAACAGGTCAGGGCTACTCACACTCCAGTTTACTCTTAGATTTCTGTGGTATCAAGTCCATTCTGTCAGTGCTTCTTAACTGCTCAAAGCAAAGGGACAAAGTTTGCGCTGTTTTGCTAAAGCTGCCCTCCAAATAAGGCCAGTTGACACCAAAGGAGGCTGTGGTTTGTGACCTCTGCCCATCCCACAAGCAGCTGACACGTATGCAAGTCAATGCACACAGCAATTCTGCACCATTCGGAGCTAACGCATCCAAGGCAGAAGCTGGAAAGCAACAGGAGGTGAGGGCTCCAACTCTTTGCTGGGCATAGTAAATAGTTCCAGTAAAATGTCAGTATTCCCAATTCCTGAGTTGCCACTGACTTCACTTTGAGGTCTTCACTTTGCCACTAACCTCATTTTGAGGTCGTTCGTGCAAACTGGTCAGTCATTCTGAAATTTTGAAGCGCCATGAAGAAAGAAATGGTTGTCTTTTAGCAATCCAGTTAATTCAAAAGAATTACAGCACAGAGTCCTAAGCACATCCCTGAAGCTTTCCTGACAGCACTGGGAAGTTACAGCACCAATACCTAGAAGAGGGCTGAAGTTACAAGTCATGAAGCTCATTTCTCAGAGTTTAAAACCCACATGGGATCTCACACGCAGATCTTTACACCACCAGCTACTCAGGCTGGAGACAAATGCAGAACAGTTGCACATTATTTCTGGGACAATTCGGTACCTAAGAGGTTATTTTGAGAGAAACATGACATTACTCTGATTCAGCCAGTGAAAGCTACTATGAAACAAGTGCATGTTTAAGTATCTGAATGTTTCATTCTGGTTCACAGGATGTGATAAGCACTAATTTGGCTGTTTGGAGTCATGTGCTCGGAAGACACCACCAATACCAACTGGCAGAGTCCTAGCCCCTTGTATCCAGTTACACTTCCCAGTAAGAAGCCACCAGAGCAAGAACAGCTTTCACAGTCCTTTGAGCTGTGGAGGTGAAAAGATCTTAAACTCCATGTTGGATGCTAACCCAGTTCCTCCACAGAGACAATTTCTCTTCCCTGCCCCATCAGACTTGCCAGGCTCCTGCCCGTTACTCCAGCAGCCTAACGATCCCCTTCTCCTTAAGTTACTCCTTTTTTCCAGGTTAATTGCCAGCAAAGCACTGCACAGCCACGTTCCTCCTACTCCTGAAAGCTGACAACATACTTCTCTCCATCATCCTGGCTTGCACGTAGGTGGAATGAGATCTGAGATAAAATATTGTATCCTCTATTTCAGAAGCCTGGGCAGGCTCCATTTCTGTCTCCTCCAGCTGCAGATGGCCGTTTTTATGGAAAATAAATAAATAAAATAAAATGAGAGCTTATCAAGCTGACCTATTCCACCTCTGTGGTGTCATTTGTGGGTTGCAAGGCTTGTTCCTTGAGCAGGTTAACATTGATATTTTAATAATTGCTAGTGCAGACAGTTAATGCAATAGATATTAACAGTACCCCAGATAGGCACCTATAGCACCGCCAGGGAGAGAGCTCAGCTTGGCTCTCAATTTATCATTCCTGTAACCTGAAGTGGGACAAGAGCACCTTTCAGTGAACACACTCAGAAAGACATCACTGTTGGTGCACCTTTGCCCTTCCCCAAGCGCCAAAGCAGGCACCGAACCACTTGTCACTGAAGCATTTTAGAACCTCATGCCTCGCCTTCACTTATCTGCACAAAGTTTCAACACTTACAGCCCAGTATTTCCTGTGCTAGGAAAGAAAGCACCACTTCTATCTCCCAAACCCACTGTAATCAGTAACAGCTGAAGCAAAGCAGGTATCAGATGTCAGCCTCCTCTCCTCCAGTTTACAAGCACTCCTTCATAAAACCTCCTTCACCTCCACCAAAAAAGTTCATTTCCAAATACCACATGCTTTAGTAACAGACAAAAGGCATCTCAGTTCTTTATCTGAAGCTCAGAGCATGACAGGTACTACAACAAACCTGTCATAGCTCCTTCCATCACGCTGCCATCCCTTCCCAGTGGACTCACCTTTATAATATAAATAATATGCCTTTACATTCACCAGAAAGCCAAGCTGCGCTTCCACTCTGCACTACCTGACATGATTCACTAGCCAAGTACTTTTCTTCTAAAAGAAAGTCTTATTGCACATGGCTACATCACACAACACAAACAGGTGAAGCACACAGAAAAATGCCTCTAAGACCTGAAGCCTGCAAGAGTTACAAGCTCACACCCAACCTTCCCACAGTGAGGGAAGTGTGCACAGAAAGGAAAGAAATCAGTTTCCTGTACAGAGTTGTGAAGAAACACCAGGTCTCATCTGCTGATGAAAAAACATTCTCTAAAAGAGCAAGAGCAGGAACAACTTCAATGCACAAACTTAAACTCCATGTTGGGGAGCAAAGCACTTACCAGGGAAGGGCAACATCTGCTCAGATCCCAGCGAAAGAACAAGACTGTTAAAAGGAACACGGGGAAGAGGCGCAATTAAAGCCCCAAAACCATGTAAATAAAAAGCCTTAACAAGTCCCACTTATAAAAGGAACGGGAATTTCGGCCGCACGCACAAGGACAGCCGAACACTGCTGACACCACGGCCCCAGCGGCCAGACCAGCCGAGCAAGGGCCGGCGGCTGCCAACGGCATGGGACTACCCTCGTCCGGGCTCGGCAGGGACCGGCCACCCCCGCGGGTCGGGCAGGGGGGCGGCAGAGCCGGGCGAGGCTCACAGAACACGGGCAGTAGGAGCCCCTCTGCTCCGGGGAGCCCACCCTGCCCCGGGCGCCCGAACCCCGCAACGCAGGGCCCGGCCCGGGGCCGCCCGGCATCGCCGCCCGCCCGGGGACAGGAGGCCGCTGCACCGTGGCTACGGAGCCAGGCCGCCTTCTTTTCCTCCTGCCGGCTGTGCCGAGCGGAGCGGGGCCGAGGGTGCCGTGCCGGCCCCGCCGCCGCCCCNCCTCCTCCCTCCTCCCCCCGCGGGGCGGGGCCGGGCGCGCGCCGCTCCCACCCTCCGCCCTGAGGGGAGGAGGAGGGGGGGGCAGCCCCCTCCGGCCCGCGCTGAGGGGACCGTGGAATCATGGAATCGGGGAATTACGGAATCGTGGAATCACGGAATCACGGCGTCATCGAGGTTGGAAGATCACCTACTGGTTTAAGATCATCTACTGGTTTAAGATCAACTCTTCCAACCGTCAGCCCAGCAGCACCGCCGTAACCCCTAAACCACCACATCACATCACCCAGCGACAGATGCAGACGCCTCTTGAACACCCCGAGGGAGCGTGACTCCACCACTTCCCTGGGCAGCCCCTTACAAGGCCTGACCGCCCGAACGGTGAAAAGTTTTTTCTAATCTCTAACATCGCGGCCCCGCTTGCCTCAGCGCTCGCCGTGCCCTCGGGAGGCGGCTGCCATCCCTCGGCCCCTCAGAGGATGAAAGGCAGGGCCACAGGGATGAGTAAGGGACTGAGCATCTCCCTTAGGAGGAGACACTGCGGGAGCCGGGCCTGCCTAGTCTGGAGAAGGGAAGACTGAGAGGAGATCTCATCAATCCGTGCAAATACCTCCAAGCAATGTCAGAGGACAGTACCAGACTCTTTCCACTGGTGCCCAGAGACAGAATGAGGAGCAATGGCCATAAACTAAAACACAAGTTCTACCTCAACATGAGGAAGAGCTATCCATTGAGCAGAGCACTGGACCAGCTGCCCAGGGAGGGCATTCCCTGTCTGGAATAATCCAAACAACTGGACATGTTCCTGTGTCACCAGCTCAAGGTAACCATCTCCAGGGGGTTGGACTGGGTGGTCTCCAGAGGTGCCTCCCAACCCCAGCTATTCTGTGGTTCTATGATTCTGTGAAGCCAACTCACCCCTTCCCCATTATCCTCCTGTGAGGTCTGTAAGCCCAGCACTGGCTGAGCAAGGCTGTGGGACAGGCAGGCTCTCAGCAGAGGTTTGGTAGCCACCTCGGCCAACCTGTGAGTCAGGTAAGAGTGGAAGTGTGTGCTGAGGGGGGCCGAAGTGTGTGTACCCACACCTCACGGCATCCACTGTCATCCATCCTCCTTAGAATCCTCAAAAACCCCTGGAGAAACACCCTGTTCAGCTACAACCTGAGATTAGCTCAGCTGGTCAGACCATGGTGCTGATAACTCAAAGGCTGTGACTTCAATCCCCATGTAGGCCATTCACTTATGAGTTGGACTTGATGATCCCTTTGAACTCAGAATATTCTGTGATCTACAGAAACCATTCTGGTACACAAGGTCTTCTGGCTGATGTTTCCTGCTTTGCTTTGGTGACATTCAGCTCAGCTGTAGGAACATGTGTGGCCCCACGCCACCAGGACACACGCTGTCCAAGCCACCTTACGCAGCCCGCAGCTCCTAAAGCATGAGGTAAGGGGGAGCTGGGAGCCAGTACGAGGCAGGACTGCCAAAAACCACATGGAAACTGAGAGACAAGTGATAAAGCAAAAGGCCTGTGAGCATTAAGCTACGGAAAACACAGGAGAGCTGGAGAGTGGCAGCAGTGTTGGAGGTGGCAGGAACATTGCTGGTTCCAAAATGAAGCTCTAGCTAAGCCTTGTGCAATGGAGCTCCTTTCCAGCAGCAAGATTTACATCTGGGTTTTGTTGCAACTGTGATGGATCATTAATGTTTTATTTTTATACATATCTTTAATTTACAATACCGTATGTAGGTCAGGTTGTACTTTTGCAGGAGATTTCCACCTGCTCCTCATGTTTGCCTTGATCTGAAATGAAATGCTTGCAAGCAGCTATAAAATGCACTCCTAAATTATCCACAGGACTCTCCCTCTGAGTCTGAGGCTAGTCATTGTAACAGATGGACTTCAGTCTGTCATTAGGTCATGTCTAAGCTGGAAGGAGCACAAATGTTCAGAGGGAACAATGCAAAATACAGGATCCTGTGTCTTCACACTCAGATATGAGCCACGCAGCGAGTTGTGCTCTGGTTTGGCTCCCTTGGTCGGGGACAGCAAACGTTTGAAAGGAAGTTAATCAGCCCCTCTGAAAGGATTTTTTCCAGCAACAAGCCATCATCTGAATGCAAATGTGATCTGAATGTCAATATGTACTTTCAGAGGAACTTTGGAAGGAATACAGGTAACTGAAGGGAAAAACAGGATTCCTGGCCTGTTTATACCCAAAAGCAATGAAAATATGTAGAGCCAGTAGAGCTGTAGCTGAAAAGGATGTGTGTTGACAGCATCAGCAAGCAAAACATGAATTTTGAGAAGTCCCTGTTAAATGTTGCCTTTTGCAGTGTGCTTGGAGGGAGATCAAATGTGACCTACTTTGGGAAGCTGGATCCTGGAGACCTGGGGCTCCTGTACAGCAGAACCTGCTGGGTGCCCCTTCTGGTCCTTAAAGAGCGGGAAATCCTGCAGTGCCATCCCTGTGACAGGAAAAACTGGCACTTCCAGCTGCTTGTTATATTTATATATTTTATCTTTACCAATCTGGTCACACACAGTGCATGGAGACATTCCGTGCCTTGTGTCCCAAACCTCTCCATATCTTGTGTTCCAGTCTATTTTTTAATATGTGGCCCCATGTTAAATGACTTTTGTTTCTATTTTCCATGATGATCAGGACAAAGGATGAGAATTATTTTATGGAAATGGAAATTACTGGACCCAAAGGGAGAGCAAGGCCTGTGAGAACCTGACACATAGCTCAGGGAACGAGGTGTTCCCAAACCCAGAGTCCTGAAGGACCTGGAGTGTATCCTCACTCATCCAGTGCAGGGGTTTTAATCTGGGAGGTGGAGGGTGGTAATGAATTCTGGAGGATCTCCTGAAGCACTGGCTGGTTTTAAGCAGGAGGAAGTAAAGCAACCCAGTCATTTAGACACCTGTTAGTGTGACCTCAAGAGAATTAAAAGCTTAAAATATAAAAAAAGAGGAAAAAGCTGGGGACAGACAGCTAAGTTTAAAAATGTAAAGTAAAAATGCAATGTGTCTTTACTAAAGATTGATTGCTTTTAACTAAGATTATACCCCTGATAATTGTTTCCTAGACATGGATATATAATAGATTTATTAATTTCTTCAATAAATTAATGGAAAGCAGGCCCATAAAAAAAGATAGCTAGGTGGAAAAGGTAGGGAAGTCAACTCAAACATACACCAGCTGTGGATGCACAAAGGGAATTTGTGGGATTACAAAGGGAAGAGTGGGCAGAAAGTGCCTGGATTCCTATGTTCCCCGAACTCCCTGGATCCCAGGACCACAGCCTGGCCCATGTGTGCTTTTGCTCTTGCACAATATTTTTCAGACAGGCCTTGGAACAAAAGGTAGGAGTGAGCTGATGGCATTTGCTGATGGCACAAAGCTGGGAGGCACTGGCCGTGCAGCAGGAATAGCTGTATTGCTGGAAGAGCTGGATAACATGGAGTGCTGGCACACTGGAAATGGGATGAAATTTAATAGTGGAAAGTACAAGGTCATGCCCTTGGGAATTGCTAACAAGAATCTCTGCCACAAGCTGGGAGCTCATCAGTTGGAAATGACAGAAGAAGGGAAAAATCTGGGTGTATTTGTTGATCTCGAGATGACGACAAACTCCCAATCTGAAGCAGATCTGACAAAAAGCACATATCCGGGGAGGTATTTCCAGGAGAAAGGGGAATGTTAATGCCATTATAGAAGGCTCTGCTGCAACCTTCTGTGGAATTATGCATGCAGCTCTGGTCACTTTTAATCAGGGGACACAAACTTAAAATGTCACTGGAAAGTAATTATAGGCTAATCCTGATTTTTTCTTATACAAGGATCTTGAAATAATTTTTTTAGCCAGAAAACCTGAATGCTGAGAAAAGATACAGTTGTTCTTTGTGAAACTTAGGGAGTAAACACAGCAGTAAACACATCTCCCTTAAGAGCAAGGGTGATGTTCCTGCACAAGAAAACAAGTATCCGATGGCCATGAGAAGTCTGGGCTGAAACATGAGAACACCAGAGCTTCCAACAGCTCAAGTCCCGAGGCTCTGGGTCATCCTTCCCAGAGCTGCCATCCCCTGATGCTGTTGCCACCAACAGCTGACCCTAAAAGCCCAATGAGTCCTTTCCAAACCACTCTTACTAGCTGGGGCACAGCCACTGAGTTACCAGTTGGCTTCTGATGGAAAGAAAAGAAGTGCCTGGTGTGGAAAGGTATTCCTTGGGCTGCAGCTGCAATGCAAATGTCACTTGAGTTATTGGCTGTGTTAAAATCTGCACATGGTGGTGCTGAGCTGAGAGCATCCTGTCCTGGGTCATCCCACTCTGGTGCCTCAGATCACCTTTCCAGAGTCTGGCTCTCGTGCCCATCCTGTACATGACCTGCAGTCCTGGAGCCATCCCCACCCGAAGCAGAGAGAAACAGCAAAACCAAAGGTGTGCCAGGTCCTTTCCTGCCCCTGGTACCACCCAGTGACCTTTAATACACTTCCCTCCTGTGGCCCCAACAGCCACCTCAGCCTTTGCAGGCTGTTTCTGTTATGATGAAAAACTGATGGCAGGATTAGATATGTCTTAAAAAAAACCAGTCAGCACACCAAGTCCTGGTTCAGTCAGACCACAGAACAAAGGGAAGTTTGCTTCTCTGGGCTCCAAACTGGCTCCCTTGGCCAGTTTTTTACCCTAAACCAGCTCTCCTCATCCCATCTCTCCTATTTTGTTTGTTTGTTTCATCTTTCATCCTGTTTAAATGTTTCACTCATTTTGCTCTCCTGGGTTTTTGATGAATGCCTGAGAAGAATGCTGACCCTGACCACAGTATTTACAGTGTTCCTCCGTGTGTAGGTGTTTCCATTCTTCCTGCTCCCATCCAACAAGTGCTGTTTCATTGTTCATTCCAGCCAAGTGGCAGCAGATTACATTGGGGTCAGCACTGCATGAGAGCCACCCCTGATTCAAATGTGCCAGGACAGAGGCACCCACTGCCAGTCATCCTGATGGGGCCCCAAAACAGATGCTCTGACTCATTCCCTTGCAAAGTAGATGGATAATTTGAAAATAATGAGGTTTTTATTACATACATATCATTTTGGTCAGAACGTTTTGCAAGAGCCTCATTTTAGGATTTTTTTTGTCTCGTAATAACCCTGTTTTACAACAACACGTGCCATTAGTGACACTTTGCTGCAGGGAAGCAGTACCAGGATGTTGTCTTGGCTGCCCATCAAGATGATTATCACAGGACTACTCAGATAGGAAGATCTGGGGGATTCAGAACTTCAAGTTCAGTGGAAGAGAGACAACATTTTTGAGCAAACACTGAAAATAGCTTTGAGGACCGTGTTTCCAGGTAGGAGCCCAGCTGAGTGAGCCTGGCTCTGCAAGGATGCCACCTGCAAGTCAAAGCTGAAGCCACTGGTATTGAGGATGTGCCAGGAGTTCAGTGTGGGCAGAACGTCCAGAAATGGTTTATGGATGTTTATATTATTTTCTTTAATAGACCAATAATCCATATGAGATTAATATTAGATTAATATGGCTTCTTCATTTTCTCCTATGGATCCAGGCTGGGAGAGCTGAGTCTGTTCAGCTGAGAGAGGAGAAGGCTTCGAGGAGACTTCAGAGCCCCTGCCAGGGCCTAAAGGGGCTCCAGGAGAGCTGGAGAGGGACTGGGGACAAGGGCTGGAGGGACTGGGGACAAGGGGGAATGGCTTCCCACTGCCAGAGGGCAGGGATACATAGGGAACTGGGAAGGAATTGTTCCCTGGGAGGGTGGGGAGGCCCTGGCCCAGGGTGCCCAGAGCAGCTGTGGCTGCCCCTGGATCCCTGGCAGTGCCCAAGGCCAGGCTGGACAGGGCTTGGAGCAGCCTGGGACAGTGGAAGGTGTCCCTGGCCATGGCAGGAGGTGGGAATGGGGGGGACTTCAAGGTCCCTTCCCACTCAAACCATCCCATGACATTGTGAGCCTTGTTAACTAAAAATAAGTAAGCGTTGAAAACATTTTCTGCTGAACCTGTCTTTTCTCTGGAAAAGCAAACTGGCACAACTCTAACCTGTGTCATGTGCTGTGTTGCTACAACAAAGCTGCCTGAAAAAAATGCTTTTCATAATAAACCATATCTATTTTCCTTAATAGGCTCTTAATCACCTTCCTCCTGAGGCTGGATAATTAGAGAAACAGCAGGCAAAGAGAGGGCAAGAAGCTGTTGGATCGGAGGAGCTGCTTGAAGTATCATTAGAAGATGATATTATTTTAGCTGAATATCTTCAGTGATAATTCCTTCCAGTAGACACAGCCTGGTGACCTGATCAGGGCTGTTCTTGTTGGGAATTCCCACCCACAGGACTTGCACCATTAAAACTCCAAAGTTGAGCAGTTCCTTGGTTCCTCTGGCCAGGTGGATGTACTGTACAGGGACTGTACCTGCAGCCCCCTGGAGCAGTGGGAACTGGTGTTCCTGGCCCTGCACCACTGCAGTGCCATGTAGGGGGCCAATTAAAAAGCATCTTGGGTCACCTCTGGTGACTTTCATTAGTGACTGAAATAAAAAATATCCTACAGTAAGAATTTAAGCTAAGAATAAACTTAGAGGAGATTAATTGGAGAATGATGGGAAACTGAAAAAATAATTAATAAATTACTGTTTGATCCATCAGGTCAACAGTTTAACGCTGACACCTTTGGCTCTATGGCTGTCAAGGACATGCAGTGAAAGATGTCATTGTCATTGTGGGGCTCCACCGTGTCCAGGGAAGGGAACAGAGCTGAGGAAGGGGCTGGAGCCCCAGGAACGGCTGAGGGAGCTGGGAAAGGGGCTCAGCCTGGAGAAGAGGAGGCTCAGGGGGGCCCTGGTGGCTCTGCACAAGTCCCTGACAGGAGGGGGCAGCCGGGGGGGTCGGGCTCTGCTCGCAGGGAACAGGGACAGGAGGAGAGGGAACGGCCTCAGGCTGGGCCAGGGGAGGGGCAGCTTGGATATTGGGAACATTTCTTCACTGAAAGGGTTGTAAAACCCTGGACCAGGCTGCCCAGAGCAGTGGTGGGGTTCCCATCCTTGCAAGTGTTCAAGAAAATACATGGATGTGCACTTAGTGCCATGGTCTAGTTGCCAAGGTGGTGATTGGTCAGACTTGGAGGTCTTTTCCAATCTACATGATTCTGTGATTCTGTGATTCCAGGGTTTGTAACTTCCATTAGTCCTTGATAAGTTAATGTATATATCATTAGAATAAAATGGAAAAAAGGAAAAAGTAGAGCTGGATTGAAATATTGCAAAGCCCAGGGTTATCCTGATTCATGCCTATTACTGTAATTGCATTTCAGCTGCTTTGAACATTTAATGGCCAATTTCTACAACTTTGCAATTTAGTACTGTGGGTCTCTCTTTTTTTTTTTTTAGATTACACTGACATTTTCCTCAGCCATTTTATTACTCTATCATTTTATTCTATTTTTAAAGTATATTTAGAAGTGCTGGCCCTTCAGGGTTCTCTGGCCCCTCTGACCTGTGTGTGAGCTGTGTTAAACCCTGTGTGATGTCCCTTGGAGAAGCAGAGGGGACAGCAGCGGCCTCACCTGGTTTGGGTGTGGGGCCCAGAAACTGCTGAGACTCCTGTGTGAGTAGGAGCACAGCTCCCTTTGGGGCTGCACAACAGCAAAGCAGATCCTCCATTCAGCCCCAGGCTGTCATTTGGGACTTTGAGGTGGAATTTGAGCAAAGGCAGGAGCCGTGGAAGCCTTGGTGCTGTTCGGGAAGCAGGATGCTGGATGCAGCGTCCGTGACAGCCTGGCAAGGAAAACACACTGACCTCCAGCAGCACATTCCTGGGGTCACTCCAGCCTTTCCGTTCTCCTCTTGGTGCTTTTTGTGCTGCTTGAAATGAGAAAGCTGCTTTTGTGTCTTGTCACCGTCTGAGCAGGGAGCGGCCTCCCCGCAAAGCCAGTGAGGAGGCGATCCCTGTGTAGCTGTCACAGCACTGGGACAGCGCTGCCGGAACCAGGGCACTCGTCCCAGGCCTTGACTTGTGACATCTGATCATCCTCACCGTTACATTCAGTGCTGAACAACTTCCTCCTGGCCATGAATCACACCGGGGAAAGATCCTTTCAATAAAAGCTCCTTTCCAAAGCTTTTTTCCTGGAGAAATTCTCTTCTTCACATCTGATCCGAAGCCTGCTTGCCCTGTACCTTCAGATGGCTCTGGATTGAACCTTGGAAAATGGATTTTCAGCAGAACCAGCAGCCAGCAAGCTGATTTTAATGCTTTGCCTTATCTGTGCAAGACAGGTTGGCAGTTTCCCTGCACACTGAGATCAGAAAGCTGTGATTTCCATTAAGATTTCAGAGTTAACTTTTACTGTCGTGAAGCTTTGAAGGTCTCTGGCACGTTGTCTCAGGTGAACAGATGCACCTTTTTTTGCCAGATAAATTTGTATGAATACTGTGTCTACATATAATTATCTAACTGGGTTATATTTGTGGAGTTAATATCCCCAGTTTTGGGCAGAGGCTCCAACAGCTCACAGTGCTTTAGGAAATCAAATAGGGAACACACAGTTGGTAAGGTTACAAAAAACACCCCAAAAAGAGGAATAGTGACTCAAATCAGCTCCATGACACATTCAAAGCCCACTGAGTCACCTGGCATCTCACCAGCACTGCTCTGAGGAGGGTTGGCACAGGAGGGGAGATAAACAGATGCCTTTGCAAGGGAATCATGTTTCAGTTGCCAAGTGTTCTCCTCCAGGAAAGAGAATTGGAGCAAACCTTGGATCGACAGCATCACTGGGGTTTGGTTCTGGTAGGCTGTTCCGCACTGCGTGTTGGTGCTGGGGCTCCAGTCCCAAGGTCTGACTGGTGCAGTGATGTTTGAGAAATAGAAACAATGAATATTTCATTTAAAAATTAGTAATTCAACAGAATGGGGGAGATGGCAGGTTCCAGACAGCCCGTCGTGACATTTGCAGTGTGAATCCATCACATCCAGCTCTGTGTGATGGGAACAGAGCTCGGGTGTGCTGGACCTGGGGGAGCCCTCGGGGTGTGCGGCCCCCTGCGAGCTCCCCCCGCGGGGTCACGGACACCCCAGTGCCAGCACACCCAGCTGGACAGTGGGCAGTCAGAACCCCGGCTGTCCGGAGTGTGCGGGGCATGGAGGGCACTGGCAGCGGGACTGGTTCCAGCCCATCCCTAATGAGCCACATGACACAGCGCATGGCGTGGATTCTATTTTAGGCCACTTTGCCATCTAAAGCTGGACTCTGGGCTAAGTTTAGGAGGAGTTCCCTGTGGTCAAGGAGGAGTCGAGACCCTTCGGAGCAGAGATCAGTGACGGCTGGATGTGTCTGTGTCACCCCGCAGGCTGGGAAGCGCCCGGTTCCCTGAGTCTCAGTGTGAATGCGACTGATGTAATTTGTTCTTACTATCGGTGCTCGTATGAATTGACAGGAATTGCCCTTTTCCTGCGCTGTCCGACTGTAATGCACGGACATCTCCCTGGGGAGCAAGGACAAGTCCCAGCCGAGGGATGCGGTGAGGGGGCTGTGAGGGTCGCCGGCTGTGACAGGTCCCTGTCCCCGCAGAACCCCTTCCCCGGCCCCGCCTCCCCCCGCCTGTGACACTGCATGGGGCAGTGCAGCTAAGTTAAAAACGTCTCCTTCAGAAAGGTGATTTATGGAACCAGCTGGTTTTCCTTCAAAGGAAGAACAGCTGGAGGCTCCTTCCCCTCCAAAGACACCCACGGACAGTAACTGCCCCCAGCCCCGCGGCTGCAGCCGGTCCAGGCGGCGGGCGGGGTTTTGGGGCTAAACCCGCCCGTTTGGTCACTGCAGCACGCCCCGAGCCCGGCTTCCCCCCCTCGGATCCACAGCCGGACCCAGCCCCGGTCCTGCCCCTCCGACCCACAGCCGGCCCGCGAGCCGCGACGGTCCCGCCGCCGGGGCGGAGCCGCACCG
>VYXC01003665.1:151758-181653 GCA_013397175.1 Platysteira castanea | reverse complement strand
CGGGGCCGGCGGGACGCGTGTGCCGGTGCCGGAGTTCTGGTACCGTGTGGGGTCGGCGGGACGCGTGTGCCGGTACCGGGGCTCTGGTACCGTGTGGGGTCGGCGGGACGCGTGTGCCGGTACCGGGGCTCGGGCGGCTGTGGCGGGGTTGGGTTGGGGTGAGCGGCGGCGGCTGTGCCGGAGCACGGGAGTCGTGGCAGGGGCAGGGCAGGGCCCGGTGCGACAGGGACGGGGACCGGGCAAGGGACGTGGCCGGGGGGCGGCAGGGCCCGGGTTAACCGGCGGTGTTGTGTTAACTGAGGCTGTCTGGCCATGGGGTAGGGCCAAGGTGATGGAGCTGGGGTGTTCACCTGGAGAGGAGAAGGCTCCAGGGAGAGCTCAGAGCCCCTGCCAGGGCCTAAAGGGGCTCCAGGAGAGATGGAGAGGGACTGGGGACAAGGGCTGGAGGGACAGGACACAGGGAATGGCTTCCCACTGCCAGAGGGCAGGGATGGATGGGATATTGGGAAGGAATTGTTCCCTGGGAGGGTGGGGAGGCCCTGGCCCAGGGTGCCCAGAGCAGCTGTGGCTGCCCCTGGATCCCTGGCAGTGCCCAAGGCCAGGCTGGACATTGGGGCTGGGAGCAGCCTGGGACAGTGGGAGGTGTCCCTGCCCATGGCGGGGGTGGGAAGGGGGGGAACTTGAAGGTCCCTTCCCACACAAACCATTCCATGAATTCATGCTGCAGCATTCCCTGTGCCAGCTGTGCTGCGGTGGGTGCCTCATCCTCAGCAGTGTCACCTCACCCTGGATGTCCTCAGGAATGTGCACATCAGTGGGAAGTGGAGGGCAGGGATCATGTCTGGCACTGGGAAAATAAGATTCCCTGGAAAAACCTGGGAAATAAGTTTCCCTGGTTCATCATGTTCTTTGTCTGGCTCTTCCACCCCACCTGAAATCACAGGGCAGGTTAATCGTGGGCTTGTGGTTTAGACCAAAGTTCTTTGTGGGGGGAAAAGCTTATGAGAGTGATCAGGAATGCTTCTCTGTTGAGGTTATCCCATACTCAGGTTTATTCTCTTCTCTAGCTGATTAAGCTTTTGGGCAGGAGTTCTGTCTCTTCCAGGATGTTTTTGACTTGGACTGGAGATTTTGATACCTTCCAGGCTTGAAATGAGACACTTGGCATGTTTTTCTGCATTACAAACACACAATTCTATGTGCAGTTTTCAGAATGACTCTAGAAATTTTAAGAGCCAAATTAAATATATGATGAAACTGAAATGAAAGCCATCTTGGCTTATTCTGCTGAAAAGTTTTGGTGGTTTCTTTTTTTTTTCCCAAAGAAATTGTTTATTGTGAAATAATAGGTGTTCTTGTCAACATTCTAAATTTTAAACTCCCCTGGAAAGAGAGAATTGTTTTTCGTTTTCTAAGCTGTGGATATTGCTGTTGCTCTGCTGCATTTATTTAAATTGAGCTCTAAAATGTTAGATGGCAGAATTTTTGGCTAAATCCATAGGCGACAAATTTATGGAATGAAAAATGTTATTTTTTCACTTGCTGTCTAAACCATGACCCCAGTCCTGAGTCAGAGTTGTTCAGTTATAGAGACATTGCTCTTGTTTTAGTTGTTATTCAGCCCAGGCAATGTGACTGCAATTAAACATGCATCTGAGGAGGTGTGTGACCTTCTTAATGAGAACATAACTTTTTTGTACCATTTTGCAGAACTCATAACCTCATAACCCCCTAAAGAATTTAAAAGCTCTGTTAACCTGCAATTTTCATTTTTTGTTAGTCTGAACTTTTTTAACAACGCCCATAACATACTTTCTATTGAGTTACTCTAATATTTGACTTCCAGGTAATTCCAGAAAGTTAACTTAAACATTTCTGAGCCCACAAATGCAGTTGAAGATGAAGCTGTGGTTTTGTGAGCACATAGGAATTGGCAGGAGCAGGGAAGGCTTTTGTAGGCTCAGCCTGTGTCCCTTGTCTGGCTAAGCGCTGAGAGATTCTGCACACAAGCACCAAAAATACTCTTTTAAAGCACAGACAAGGCTGTATTTGGGTTGTCCCTGCAGTTTGTGCTGCCAGGAGAGACATTGCAAGTGTTGAAAGAGGCTGCAAAGGCCAGAGTTCAGCACAGCTCTTCAGCAACCTGATTTAAATATCTGCTTTCCATATTAAACAATGTCCCCATATGCGTTTTGTTGTCCTGGAAGATACCTGTGGCCTTTCAGTAAGGAACAGGGGTAAAAGTTCAGCACCACATTCCAGATTTCCTCTGAGGCATGTGCAGGTGGCTCCTGGGCGTTCCCTCAGCATTTGGCATTTTGGTGGGGGTATAAATTGCTGGGTGTAAATTGCTTGGCATGAATGTATTCCCAGCCAGTGTGTGTGTTACAGCAGGCCTGCAGCCTCTTTTGTTCTGCTTTTGCCTGACCGACCTTGTAAAGTGCATCCTGTGCTGCTTTTGTTTGCTGAGGACAGGCACAAGCCACCAGGATGCCAGCGTTGCCTCTGGATGAGCTCCAGCTGACAGAAAGGGATCCCAAGACAGGGAAGCTGAGAACTTTACCCGCACTGGTGAGCTCTGTTTTTTCCTGAAAGCCAAATGGACTTTAATAAATAATTGTCTTATACTGAGGCTTGGTCTGGGATATGTGACAGGAATGGCTGGAGCTGAGTCAGGAAGGTTTAGGTGGAGATCAAGAAAAGGTTCTTCCCCCAGAGGGTGCTGGGCACTGCCCAGGCTCCCCAGGGAATGGGCACGGCCCCGAGGCTGCCAGAGCTCCAGGGGCGTTTGGACAGCGCTGCCAGGGATGCCCAGGGTGGGGTTGTTGGGGTGTCTGGGCAGGGCCAGGAGCTGGGTTCATGATCCCTCTGGGTCTCTTCCAACTCAGCATATTCTGTGATCCTGTGAAATTTGCTCGGCCTGCTTGTTAAAGAAGTGCTTTTTTAAATGCGTTCAGATAGTTGAGATTTCATTTACCTGCCATAAGAAAACCCCTAAATCACAAGAACCAAACTTACTCTGTTCAACATCTGAAGTAAACTGTTTTCCCACCACATCTCCCTCTCTTGAGTCTGTAACCTGTGCTGCAATCAGGAGATGCTCAGGGAGGTTTTGCAAGCTCTGCCTCAAGTTTAGCTCCAAGCTGTGGCACTGGGATCAGTCCCTTGTGCCTTCAGCTTGATTAAACCAGAAAACTCAACCCACAGATACCCTTTTTTCCCAGAAATAAGGCCTGGAGAGACCCTTCTGGGTGTGTTGCAGGAGTGGGACTGTCAATGCTGCTCACTCCTGAGAAGGTTTACTCTGAGCACACGTGTGGGATGAGACAGAGCCCAAACCTGCTGCTCATTGGAATTATTCTTTTAGGGTGGAGATATTGTGGCAAAGCCTGTTCAGTAACCCTTGGGAAGGGTAGTGAAGTGTTTCTTTCCATCTTTGATGGTCGTGTCAGTTTGAGTTCATGCAATATTGTGCAAGAACCAGTTCAGAGGGAAAAGAGAGAGTTCAAAGGCATGCCAGGAAGCTCCTGCTCTTTGTTTTGAAGGTGTGGGAGGATTGCTTTGTCAGGCTTTGGTTAAGAGAAAGCAAGGAGCAACATCTGCCAAATTATCAAGGTCTGAAAATGTTGCTCACAAAGAAAGATACAAAGCTTCTACTTTGAAAGGGTAGAGAATGGGAAGTTAGCAGGGAACGGAACGTTCCTCTCATCAGGGCTATAGTGACAGGACAAGGAGCAATTGGTTCAAACTGAAATTGAGGTTAGATATTGGGAAGGAATTATTCCCTGGGAGAGTGGGGAGGCCCTGGCACAGGGTGCCCAGAGCAGCTGTGGCTGCCCCTGGATCCCTGGAAGTGTTCAAGGCTGGGTTGGATGGGGCTTGGAGCAGCCTGGGACAGTGGGAGGTGTCCCTGGCCATGGCAGGGGTGGCACTGGATGGGCTTTAAGGGCCCTTCCCACTCAACCCATTCTGGGATTCTATAACATCAAGTTGTATTAAAAGGTAACTTTGTGTTTCCTGGAATTCAGTGAGCAGATGGTAACTGGGCATTCCTGTCATTTAGTCTGGAGTTTTCATGCAGTGGTTCTTTGGCTTTCTGCAGCACCCAGAAATTAAAGCAGATCGGTCGTTCGTGCTGTACAAACCCCCTCCTGCCATCAGAGACCCTGCTCTGGTGGAGGAATTCCTGGAGCGAGCAAAATTCATTGCAGATGACCTGAACTGGCTTCTGGCTTTGCCTCATGACAAATTCTGGTGCCAGGTAATCATTGTTTTTTATCTGAAGACAAAACATGAACATTTAGGGGCTTGTAAAAGCCATGAGCTTTACATCATTTTCATAAAGATTTGTTTATGCATATTGTGTCACTCAGGAATCATTTTAATTTCCATTACTGCACCTTAGAATGCAAAGAAAGTATTTCCCTACGGATTTTCCACTGTGGATTTTAAGAGTTTGCTTGTATTTGATGGATATGGGAGTCCTTTGAATATGCCTGAGTGTTTTAGATTGCTTTAAATTTAACTGGGCTGCTCGTGAGCACAACCTATGAAGGTGTGACATTCCTCCTTCCCATTTTCCTGTCTTTCCCTGTGCCAGGTGATATTTGATGAGACCCTGCAGAAGTGTTTGGATTCCTACCTGCGCTCGGCCCCTCGCAAGTTCGACGCGCTGTGGGATTGCCATCCTGAGGTGAATGAGCTGCAGAAGTGCCTCCATCGGAGTGTCTTCCTCACTTTCCTCAGGATGTCCACACACAAGGAGTCCAAGGTAAATATTCCTATGCCTTGCAGGTGCTCCAGGCTGTGTGACTTAGGAAAAAAGAGAATTAGAGAAATGAATCATTCTCCTTCTCGCACGACATTCCTCTCCCTGATGATTTTATCAGTTGGATTCTCCGTGTGGAGAGAACACTCAGAGCTGAAGTATCTGAACTATGCGGTGATTCCTTGGTTGATTGCCTGGATCTCCTTCCTGAGTAATAGCAGGTTATCCATGTGTGGTGGTTGGATATGGGAAGAGGAGGGAGAGCACGTTGGCTTTGGTGTGGCCCCATGGGACAGGCTCTTCAGGCCACCACTTCCTGAGCAATCACTCCCTCAGGGCCATGTGGGGCCACAAAATTCCTGCTAATACTTGTCTCTCCTTGAACTTTCCCCAAGTTTTGGACACACAGTGAAATTGCTCTAATTTACTGTTATCTTGGCATCATCAGGCATTCAGCCTGGAGATGGCTCCAAGGAGACCTCAGAGCCCCTGCCAGGGCCTAAAGGAGCTCCAGGAGAGCTGGAGAGGGACTGGGGACAAGGACTGGAGGGACAGGACACAGGGAATGGCTTCCCACTGCCAGAGGGCAGGGATGGATGGGATCTTGGGAAGGAATTGTTCCCTGGGAGGGTGGGGAGGCCCTGGCCCAGGGTGCCCAGAGCAGCTGTGGCTGCCCCTGGATCCCTGGCAGTGTCCAAGACCAGGCTGGACAGGGCTTGGATCAGCCTGGGACAGTGGGAGGTGTCCCTGGCCATGGCAGGGAGGGGGACTGGATGAGCTTTGAGGTCCCTTCCCACCCAAACCATTCTGAGATTCTATAATTAAAAGATGTACTCAGCACTAATTGTGTGAGTGCAATTCCCATCTGGAGCTGTGGAATTTTCACCCGGCCTTTGGGCAGGGTGAGTGAGGCACCTTGTGTTTTAGCAATTACTCCCTTGGTCTCCTCACTGGTCCGTGATGTGTTAGGGCTGTGTTGATTCTCTTGCTTATCACAGTGGTGACGTTCAGGATGTTTTGAGGGAAAGGTCTGGCAGTGGAGGACTGGGACAGGAGCAGGTTGAAGGAATGCTGGAGCCTGCAGCTGGCACCGCTTCAGCAGAAGTACCCGACACCTCTGTGGTGTCTTTCACTGCAGGATCTGATTAAACCTCACCACCCCGAGAGGCAGGCGAGCATTTGAAACCATTTTATAGTTGAGTGATTTGCAGGGAATGAATAGTCCGTTGTCATGCAGGAGTTCTGGAAAGGGAACCTGGCCAGCACTGAGCCCCATCCCTCTGCTTCAGCAGGGAGAATGTGCCCAGCCTTTCACTGGGATTGAAAACATTTGCTGTCACAGGCAAACTGGGCTTCCGAAAATCCAAAATCGCGTTTCAGCTCCCTGTTTCTCGGTGTCAGACAGTGGAATTGTTCTCATCTAGAAATTCCTTCAGTGTGATGAGTTTTTGGCACAGTGTTCAGCAGTCGGGGTGTAGAGCTGCAAGTTCTGGGGTTTCTCCCTGCTTGTCCCTGATTCTGTGGTCTCTGGAGCTGGATTCTGCTCTCCCAGGCTACGAGAACCTCAGGCTGTCCCTGTGCCGGGTTACTCATTCCTGCTCCTCAGCTGAGCTGTTCTGGTGTCAGCTGGGACCTGAAGGGAGATTTTTTGTTAAACTTTTAGGTAGAATCATTCACCTCCTGGTGAATGGATCAGTGGGGTGCCTGGTGTGGCAGGGACAGGAACGTGGGAATAGATGGCTCCCCAGAAGCTGTTCCAAGCAGAGTTGCTGCCATCTATGAAATAAATCCCTTAATGCACCTTTGAGAGATGTTTTTACAGGTGTCATCATAATGCTGCAGAGGAAGATATGGATTATCCTTCAAATTCTTTTTTTTTCTCTTTGTAGGATCATTTTATCACTCCCTCTGTCTTTGGAAAAATTATTTACAATAACTTCCTATTCGACATCCCAAAGATTCTGGACCTCTGTGTCCTTTTTGGGAAAGGAAATGGCCTCCTGCTCCAGAAGATGATTGGTCAGTAAAAGCCAAGGAACAACTTGCTACATTTAGGCTTTTGCTTGTATGACAAGTGACTTAGTGGGGTTTATACCAGTGGAGCTGCTCTGAAAATTAATGGTTGTAGCAACTAAGATCTGTCATTTCTAGATCACACTGGGCTTTTCTTTTTCCGTGTGCACTTTGTGCGAAGGAAAGCTTCGTGTCCTGCTTTGCTACCTGAGCTGGGCTCATGTTGTTAGACATACGTTGATTTTTTCTGGTTTGTTTTTGTCTTGTTCTTTTACTCAGAGCTTGGATTAAAATGCGAGAGACGCAGATTCTTCTTCATGGCTTAGGTGTTTGTTATTTCTTATCGATGGTACGGCTACACAAGTTGTGCTTCTAATCTAACAAGGTGGAAAATGGCTGCAGAGTTCTTCTTCCATGGCCTTTTGAAGGCCAAGCCATCCAATTATATAATGCCAACAAATTTATTTTTACTTATAACCCAATAATCTATTAACCTGACCTCTGCATTGCAGATTTTTCTGTCCGGTCACTAACTTGCTCAAACTTGTGAAGAAGGAAGAAAGAAGTAGTACTAACCACCACCCTAATTCCTCCATCTTGTTACCAATATATATATATTACTATATCCCAAAACCTAGAATTCTATATCTTCACCCTGTGATCTAACACACTTCTATTAATTACACACTAACAATCTCGGTGTTATCACATAGTTTTGGAAGCCTTTTCCAGGGCCTCAGGTCAAATGCAGTGTATTTTTGAGGATCAGTGCTTGTCAGCTCTGAGAGATTAAAATTCTCAGAATCCCGGGTTCCAACAGACATAAACCCAGGCTCAGTTGTTTCCGTGGCAATTAAATGAGTCCTTAGCCCTTGTAAGAGGAATGTGGGGACTCTGTAAAATCCTGGTAGAGATGGGGAAGGGTGGGGAGGGAGGAGGGTTGGGAGATGGGCACAGTCCAGCTGTGAGTGCTGTTGTTCCCAGAGCTGGGAGCCAAGTGAGACATTCAGTGTGAGGTAATCGCTGCTCTGGGAGGTGGGAGAACCTGAAACTGCAGTGCAGACAGTGATGTCTACAGAGCTTCCAAACCACAAGCACTCCAGAGCCTTGCTCAAGCTGTGCTTATCCCTGGATTTCTGTGTCTGTACACGCAGGCTTAGTGACGAGTACACGGGGAGGGACGTTCCAGCCAGGGATGCTGAGGAATGGAGATGCAGCATATTGATTTAGCTTCTCTATTTATCCTGTGCTCCCTTCACAATCCTGTGATCTTTAGCATCACCTGAGCACCTGACTGGAAGAATATCTAGCCTTGGATTAAGTGAGCTCCTCCTGAATTCTAACCCACTTTGTCTGCAGCTCATGGGATGAAGCTTTTCCGTTTCTTTGGTAGTTATTTTTGTCTCATTTCCAAGTCCACTAACATGAGAAGTGTTCGAGATCTTGTGATGCAGACAGGTTTCCAGCCAGAAAATCTTAGATAAACCTTTGCATTTTTCATCTTTTTATCCTTTTTCGGTAGCTTCTACTCTAAATTCCTCTCACGAGCCTCAGAGGTGGAAAGCAGGCATGGCAAGACAGATATTTCCCTTTCAGATGCGAAGCTTAGATTATCTGGGTCTTAAAATATTCCAAAAAAGGCCTAAGTAATAAAACCTCCTTTGAATTACGCTCTCGAGTGCCACACTAGCATGCTGCATGCAGGTGACCAAGGATTTGTTAACCTGATAATTTCATTATGTCGTGACAGTAATGACATGAGCAGTTCTGATGTGTAATTCATAACTTCATAAACTTGAGGTTCTTCTCAGGGTATAAATTTTTCTAAAACTTGTCTCATAACTCTTACCTGGGTTCTGTCCTTGCTGGAGAACTCTTAATTTTCATCATCTGAACAATAATTCCCAGGGAAATAGGAGCCTCAGTGCTTACTTGGTGAGGATTTATGGTATGGCATTACTCAGTGGAGTATTTTGTAAAGATAATGGAGTCCTCGTAATATAATAGCAGGTGTTACTAAAGCCTCATTACCTTTAAGAAATATTCTGCAGCACATCTCCTGGTGTGTGCTGAACTGTTATCAGTAATTAAAAGTCAGCTCCAGTTGTCAAATAAAGGAACTGGGGATGTTCAGTGATAGTATTTGCATTATTCATTGATTCAGCCCCTGGAGCGTGAATCATCTGACATCTCGTTTGCTCTGCTCTGATGAGCATATTCCCATTGCTGGATCTCCTGTGGCACTGGAGAGCTGGTGGATCAGCTTTTTGGGAGCAGGGCCTGTGCATGAGCTGAGGAATGAGGGTGGGCTGTGTCCCACATGGTCAGTGGGTGTGTCTGGGGGATGTCAGGAATAACACCAGTACAGTGTAACAAGTACGGTTTTCTGGTGCAAATTTGCTCCTTGGCATCAATGTCTGAACTGATGGAAATGCTCTCCTTCCCCTTTTCAGGAAATATCTTCACTCAGCAGCCCAGTTACTTCAGTGACCTCGATGAAACTCTGCCCACTGTCCTCCAGGTACTGCTTTCCTGCTGGGATTTCATCTGGAAAGGTGCCATAACTTGGAGAGTGGAAAGGGAGCGTTGTAGGCTGGCAGAATGTATTTCATGAAATCGTGGAATATCCCGAGTTGGAAGGGACCCACAAGGATCATCAAGTCTGACCCCTGGCCCTGCACAGACACCCCAGCAATCCCACTCATTGTCCAAACACTCCTTGAACTCTCACCACCCTCTGGGGGAAGAACTTTCCCTAATATCCAGCCTAAACCTCCCCTGACTTTGCTATTGCTGCCTTTCCCTAGTTTGTTAATGTGTGTCAGGGAGGTTTTGAACCTCTATATGAAATTAATACTTGATGGCTCTTCCCTCTCACCTTCCTTCAGCTTCTGGCCTTCTCTGCAGTGTCCCTCTGCTGGCTCCTGTCTGTTAACACTGCCCTGTTCTCCTGATTTAGGTGTTCAACAATATTTTGCACAAGTGTGGTTTGCAGTGTGAAGGAGCCTCCGCTGAGCCCCAAAAACTGGAAGAGAAAGTCAGTGTGACTCCAGGGAACATGCCCCTCCAGGTGGGACTGAACTCTCTGTACTCCTGCACACTCAACAGACCACACAAGGTCATTCTGTTCCCAAAAATTCCTGCAGCTCATGGTTCTGTGCCATTGTTGCACTCTTTGTCCTGGGACATGGTGATAAAACCTTTCCACCATGAGCTGATTCATTTCAACCACATCCTTTGTAATGTGGATAGTTTTAAACCTGGCAAATTTTATGCTTAACCAGCTTATAAATAATGTAACAGAATATCTGACAGCCACCTAACCCTGGCAGTGATAAGAGCTGCTTTGTTTTTTTTCTTCAGAAATGTGTGTTTTAACAACAGTGTAATTTAACTGTAGTTAATTAGGAGGGGGTTTATGTGCTGGGGGCTGTACAAAGACAGTGAACGTGGTCCTCTACAAAACCGTAGTCATTCAGTTTGTGTGGGGGAACAAACTATCAGTTCAAACTATCATTTACTGATAAATGACAGTTCGAAACTACCATTTAGGGCGTCATTCAGATTGTTTCAGCTGCCTTGGCAATGCAGCTTGCACTGGACCAGACTGCTGAAAACATCCCTTTGATTCCCGTGTTTCTACCATGCAGTGCTTCATGCAAAGTGCTGCACGGGGAAGAATTCTGTACCTGGAGGGCGTATTGAGGGCAAAGCTGCTGTCCAGAACAGGATCTGATGAGGATTCTTATAATCTCACAGGATCTTTAATGAGAGCAAACAGTTGGGATTGCATTATAGATCTTTAAAGGGTAGGAGTTTTAGGAGAAATGTTGTCTCTGCCCCCAGCCCTGTAACAGGGTTATGGTTGATACAGACTGTGCAGTCAGGAAAAGGCCTGGCCCCATGTTCTGGTGGGGAGTCACACTGTGTTCCTGGGAAAACTCGCCTGGTTCTTCCCTCAGTAACTGCTCTTTCCCTCTCAGGAGCTGAAGGATATTGTGCTGTATTTATGTGACACCTGCACAACTCTCTGGGCCTTTCTTGATGTCTTTCCCTTGGCTTGCCAGACCTTCCAGAAACACGAGTTTTGTTACAGGTATGTCTTGGAGTGCAGGCAGAGCTTGTCCTGGCCTTGTAAAAACACTGAATGTGCTGCTGTGTCCTGTCCCATTGTTAAATGAGGAGGCAGATTTAATGCAGAGGCTGCTGGCTTCTCTCTGACAGGAGTGCAGCATTATAAATACATGGATACAGGGATGTGTAGATTTTCTGTGCTATGTATGTCATTATCTGGGAGTAATCCTAGAGCCAGGCATCCATGACAATTTCAAAAATCAGCTGAACAGTACTCAGTGTGCTCTGGGAAGGGTGAAGAGGGATGAGTTAAGGACAAAAAGAGCTTCCTGCTGTAGGACCCAAAGCAAGGGAAGCAGAAAGTATTTCGGAGAGTTAATTCTTCAAGGTCTGAAAACAAATGGCTTTGATGTTATGCCCAAGTTTTATGCTAGAGAATATCAGTGAGGTTTGGCAAAAGCTGCGTGGCTGGAAGAGGGTGACAAGGCATGAGAGGAAACGGCCTCAAGCTGTGCCAGGGGAGGGTCAGGTTTGATATTAGGGAACATTTCTTCATGGGAAGGGCTGTCCAGCCCTGGCACAGCTGCCCAGGGCAGTGCTGGGGTCCCCATCCCTGGAGGAATTTAAAGCCTTGTGGATGTCCCCCCTGGGGTCAGGGGTCAGTGCTGGGGAATGGTTGGACTCGATGCTCTCAGGGGGCCTTTCCAACCTGAAGAATTCTGTGATTCTGAGAGTCTGTTGGCTCTTTGCAGGCTGCAGATCTGTGTTGGGGCTGTTTCTGGGTTGGGCAGATGGTTCTGATCAGCACCGGGATGCTTTTCAAATGCATTTCTTTCCTACCTCTTCAAAGACCTCTCTGTGATTTCCTTAGAGTGCTGCTCTTTGTCTGTGGTGTGTTTTGAGGGGAAAATGAGGTGATGCTCGTGAGTACTGCTGGTGAGGAGGGTTTCATGAAGTCAGCCATTTGTTCTGCCTTGTAGCAAATGATTTTTGGAACCTGAGCTGACAGGTCCAGGTTTGTTCCCCTTTGCACAGATTAGCTTCATTTTATGAACTGGCAATTCCTGAACTGGAATCTGCAATCAAGAAGAGGCATTATGAAGATAACAGGTGAGAATTCCTGCAAAGGCTTGCCTTGGATCTTCAGTGAGACTTCTCAGGGCTTAGTTAAAAATTCACTTCATGCTGCTTTACCCATCCCTGCAGAGCCTGGCTTTTTTGTGCTGCTTCAAAGAGCTCTGAAGAGATGACTTCTGTAATTCCAAATTTTCCTGGGCAGTGGGGTGACTAATCATTTTTAGTGCTGTGTAAGAAGGAATTTGATGGGAGGTGCATTCAAATTGTAACAAAGTGTGAGAACATGAGTGATATCTCTGTGCAGCTCAGCCTCACTGCAAGGCACAGGTTGTGCTGGGGCAGTGTGGGGGTCTCATGTGTGGAGCTGCCAGGACAATTGGGATTGAAACCAGCTTTATTTGGAGCGTGGATTTTCTTTAATGACCATAAAATGTGTCTAATATCTGGTCTTTGCAGCAAGGAAATGATTCTCCTAATGAAATTCTTCTTTTAGAGGGTTCACTCTGGCGTAAAGGTGTGTTACAGATTCTTGTGCTGACACCAACAGTGTCTTTTGCTCTCTCTGAAGTGTTTTTGCTGATCTCTGGAGGAGGATTTCACACTCCAGAAAGAAGATGATAGAAGTTTTTCACATCCTAATAAACCAAGTCTGTCTGCAGCCCATCCTGGAGAGCAGGTATTGGCACTTGGCTCTGTGCTGCTCGCCAGTTACTTGATTGCTGTGTGGGACAAATTGTTTCTCATTTACAAATTTACTGGAGAAAATGAACAGAAACTGCTTTTTGAGTGGGATTGTAGCCAAAGACTTGGCTAAGGTCGAATTCTGTTGTCCTGTATATCAGGAATGTTCCAGATGGAGCTGTTTGGTCCAGAATCTCTGTGGTGAGCTGTGGTCCAACAAGCTTTCTGACCACAGTGTGTGGCTCATGCAAACTTTCATCATGTGTAACACCTTGACACCTAACTGTGACCTTCCAGGACCTGGAGGGGCCCACAAGACAGATGGAGAGAGACTGTTTACAAGGGCTTGGAGTGACAGGACAAGGGGGAATGGCTTCCCACGAACAGAGGGCAGAGTTAAGAGGGTATAGAGGAGATACTGGGAAGGAATTGTTCCCTGGGAGGGTGGGCAGGCCCTGGCACAGGGTGCCCAGAGCAGCTGTGGCTGCCCCTGGATCCCTGGCAGTGCCCAAGGCCAGGTTGGCAGGGCTTGGAGCAACCTGGGCTAGTGGAAGGTGGTGGCACTGGATGAGCTTTGAGGTCCCTTCCCACCCAGAGGTGCCTTGGAGAGAGTCTTGGAGTCTCCCCAGCACCCAGGGGTTTGGGCACTGAGGCTGCAGTGGGAGTTTGCTTGGCAGGTGTTCTTGCACAGGTGAGCACAAACTTTCTGGGAGAATCATGGGTGTAATCCCAAGACATCATAAAGGCACAATTACAAAAGCTCTACATGCCCTTTTCTGCTCACTGCAAGTCTGAGGCATCAAACTGTTTGTAAAGTCTGTCTGAAGACTTGTAATTCTAAGTGTGATACAGCTTTAGATCTAACTGCTGGGATGTTTGCTGAAGCCTTAAAAACCACTTGTTTCCATCTGACTCTTAGCTCCTGTGAAAGCCAAAAAGTGGCCTGAAATCTCTTTTCAAATGGGGCTTTCCCTTGGTGTGTAAATATGAGTAGTTTGGCTGGTGGGGCAAAACGAGGGCAGACTAATCTCCGTTCACTCTGCTGTGCTTCCTGCAGCTGTGAGAACATTCAGCCATTTATTGAGGAATTTCTGCAGATCTTCACCTCGGTGCTTCAGGAGAGGAGGTGAGTCTGGCTGGCAAGAGGCCCGAGGGGGGTCTCAGCTCCTTCCTCTGCCATTCTTTACAGCAGAATTGCCTGAGGCAGCATTACGAGGCATTTGGGAGTCAGAAATCATTGTAAGTAGTTGGGAGAAGTGCAGTGAGAGGATTTCAGCCTGCAGCACAGACCCTGGCACTGAGAAATGCTGTTCTTCACTCCCTTTCATCCAGCCTCTCAAAGAAGAGAAGAGCAATTTAGCCATTAGCTCCCTTGACAAGTTAGCCTATGTTTACTGATCTGAGCTTTCCAGCTGGGCTGACCAGACCAGGAAAGTATTAAACACTAGTGCTGGAGATGCAAAGGAAGTGGCAGAACTGGGAATTCCATCTTGTCCTCCTGCCCATGCTGGCATTCTGAGCACGTTCACATGGTAAAGCAAATTTTCCCTGTAAGGCAGCACTGGGTTCCAGCCCTCACACCTGAGGAGTGTTGCTGTGGCGTAGTGGGACCAAAACCAGGCATGGCTGGAATCCGGCACTGGGTGAGAGGTTCTCTGTTCCTACCTGAGCACTGAGGCAGTCAGAGAGGCACAGCAGTGGTAATTAATTGGGCTCAACTGATTAAAGTTGCTCCTGTGTTTTCAGGTTTCTCCGTGACTACGACGAGCTGTTCCCTGTTGAGGACGACGTGAGTCTGCTCCAGCAGGCATCCTCTGCACTGTATCCTTTCTCCCACCTTGGGCTTTGCACACCTGGCTGCTCTTGGATTCCTTCACACCAGTGACATTTCTGCCTCTGGTTCAGCTGAATGACTGGCAGGATCTACTGGAAAGTTTTCCCTTAGAAAAGAAGGGAGATGGGGCAGTTGTTGCCCAGAGAAGCTGTGGCTGCCCCACCCCTGGAAGTGTCCAAAGCCAGGCTGGACGGGGCTTGGAGCAACCTGGTCTAATGGAAGATGTCCCTGCCCATGGCAGGGGATGGGATGAGATGAGCTTTCAGGTCCCTTCCCCCCCAAACCATTCCGTGGTTCTGTGAGTGCTGATGTAGGCACAAGTTTGGAAGTCGATGACAATCCCGTAGTTACTTCAAGGTGATCCCTGAACGTGTGCATCCAGGAATGTCCTTAATGCTGTGCTCTCAGAGACGAGACCAGGACAGCCTATATCCTCCAAGCAGTGGAAAGTGCCTGGGAAGGGGTAGACAGGAAAAAAGGACAAGCTGTTAAAGATCCAGCAGCATCCAATGGAGCTTCAGCCATAGTGGAGAACACCCCTGAGGACAGAGAGGATGCGGGGGCTGCGTGTGCCCTGGAGGATGAGGTGGGTACAGCTCTGTGGTGGGGCTGGGCTCTGCTCTTCCTGGGGCTCTGCTCTTCCTGGCCTTCTTTTATCTGTGAGGACAGGCTTGATTTGCTCAGCTTTGGGGACAACATGAGATTTGGTGTCATTTCTGACCTTTGCTGGATCTCTGTGCAGCCTTGGGAAATGAGAGCTGAAGCTACACCAGAATCCTGAGTTATCTCTTAGCAAATTGCTTCCAACTCCCATGGCTTGGGTTTTCCATTGCTGGGGATTATTCAAATACTCTGCTTCATCCCTGCAGTTCATGTGCATATTTTTGAAATGCAGAGCTCGCCTGTTATTTGAGGAAGGGATTCTCCAGAGTGTCCTTGCTGACTCAGGGGCTGGCAAAAGCAGCTGTGTGCCCAAATCTGTGTCAGAAACCTTGTGTAGTTTAAACAGCTGGTTTCTCTTTTGGCTCCAGTCTTGGACTTCTGAGTTTAAACCCTGACAACCCAGAGTGCTGCTTTCCCCCCTGTTTCTGAGCTTGCTGCCTGCCCTTGGCTCTGTCCCTCCCCAGTCCCCACCAGTTGTGTTTGGTGTCCGCAGTGTGCAGGCGCTGCGGCTGCGCCCGTCGCCCGCGTGTCCGGCGTGGAGCTGGACTCCCTGATCTCCCAAGTGAAGGATCTGCTGCCAGACCTGGGTGAAGGATTCATCCTGGCCTGCCTGGAGGAGTATGGCTATGACACGGAGCAGGTGATCAACAACATCCTGGAAGAAAAGCTGGTGCCATACCTGGATAAACTGGACCGAAGGATGCAAAGGTGTGGGACAACCTCTGGTTGTTTCTGTCTCAATTCATCTTACTGGAGGCTCAACACTTGTACAGCTCTAAGAATTTGCATCTTTGGGGTAGAGAACTGCAGTGAGAGCTTCTCTTTGTCACCTGTCACCAGTTTTCTGGCCTCATTGTGTCCCTGCAGAGGAGTGGCACCTTTGCTGTTCAGTGCTGGAGTAGAGCAGGTGCTGGGTTGTGTTTTGTGACAGGGAACAAAACCCCTTGTGCATGAAATGCTAGAATACAATAGAATAGAATGCTGCACAGTAGAATATGTTGCCTTCAAGGTTATTTTGCTGCAGAGTTTGGTGTCACAGGTGTGAAAATCCCAGCTGTCCTGCAGGAAAGGACATTTTCAGAGGAGCTAATCCAGCTGGCATTCAACCCACAGGGTCAAATATGGTTATTTAGCAGGCTGCTGTTTTGTGAGTGAAGTTAGACCAGAGAGAGTTTGGAACTGGCAATTCAGATCCATTTTTATGTTCCCTCTAACAAACTTGCCAGGCTTGTCCTGCTTCCCTGGGTTGGACAAGGGATGAAGGGCTTATAGCTGGTGGCAGGATTGAGTTGTTGGAGTTTGCCTGCAGCTGTGAGTGTGTGTTTGTGCTGCACCAGCAGTTCCTGACAGAGCATCAGGGTGTGAATGTGCTGTTTGTTCACATTTCATGGAGTTATGGGCAGACTGTCTCACTGTTGCATTACAGGAAAGCATCTTTATCGGAAAAATGATATAAAAGATCTTGGTTTTGCAACAATCTTTGTGTTCCCGCAGTCAGATCTGCTGACTTTGGCACAACTGGTGCAGGATGGGCTTTAGGAAGGATTGTTTTTTCTGCAAAGCCAGCAAGTTCCCCAAGATAGAGCTGTTTTGATTTTTTTTTTCCTGCCTTTTGCATCTTGAAACAAAGCTGCTGGTTCGATAGGAAATGTCGAATTCTGACCTCTGCTGATTTATAGGGGAGCACAGCAGCATCTGCAGCTGCCCAGCTGAGCTGTCTGCACCACCAAAATGAATGTCAGAAGTACAGTCTTTTGACTTATAAATTGAACAAACATAAACCTGGAACCCTGAGAAAGATTTAACGAGGGAGATAAATATCTTGAAATCAACAGCAACAAATTATTGGAATTTTTTCCAGCATGTAATTCATCACACTTAGTGTTTGTCTTCACTGAGTCACTGTGTTGAGACCAGGCAGTCTGTTGAATATGCTGTTGTGTTGCACGGTTTGATAGGCTCTGAAATGAACAGAGGAATTTTCTCATGGCTTTCTGTGAGCTGCTTTAGTTTCCCCTCAAATCCCAGCTTTGGGAAGTGCAGCGCTGTGCTCGTGGCAGAGCGTGGCTGTGCCCTGTGACCCAGCCAGCACCTCTTGGCATGCTCAGGATTGCTTTGGGACTGACAAAGAATAAACCAAGGGCTTAGGGGAGGGAGGGGATTTCTCTTCCTCACTTCACTTCTGTTTTTATTCTCTCTCCTTGTTTTTGTTTAACAGACAGCTGAAGCCAGACCCTACCCCTCTGGTCAGCTCTCGCTGTAACGTTTTCCAGAACGATGAGTTTGATGTTTTCAGTAGGGATGCAGTGGATGTGTCTCGGATCCAGAAAGGCAAGAGGTGAGTGTTGGCACCCAGTCATTAACTCTGCCTGTCAGGAGGAACAAACACCTGGGAACCTGCACATTTATCTCTCCTACAGACCTCCTGCAGGAATGTTTTGGCAGGGGGGAAGGCTTATCAAAAATGCTTCCCACCTGTTTGTCTGGGAAAGTAAAATGAAATATTATGAGGGGGTTGGTTTCACTTAGTGTTTTTCCTAATTGGCTTTCCTGTGTCTGCTGCTGGAGATTGCTCTGCCAAGCTCATTTGTAATGTCAGGCTCTTGCTCCTTGGGCTTAATGTTAAACTTGCACTGAACAACAAACCTTGAAAAGCACCATCCCCGAGCCTGGGATTGTGACTCAGAGCTGAGAATAAATAATGATTTGGTTTAGAGCCAAGGGAAGATTCAATATCCATCTACTTCAACATCTGATAACATTCAGTGCCTTAGACTACCTCTGTTGTTCCTGCTGCTGTGAAGCTTCTTGCAGAAGGGCACTTGGACTCATGGAGTAGTTTGGGTTGGAAGGGACCTTTTAAGGTCATTTAGTCCATCTCCCTGCAATGAGCAGGGATCTCCCTGCCATGAGCAGAGATTTCTACAAAACCCCACCAGTTTTCACTTTGCTCTCTGCCTAGTTGGGTGTGTGGTGTTGGCTCCCACTGCTGCCAACTCTGTCGTGTGGTTCCCTTGTTCCAGATTCTTTTAAAACAGATCACAGCATCATGGAATGGTTTGGGTTGGAAGGAACCTTAAAGCTCATCTTGTTCCAGCCCTTGCCATGGGCAGGGACACCTTCCACTAGACTTCAAACACCTCCTCTAACCAGCCAAGGATGATCTTAATGTTGGGATATATTTACACAGCAGATAACTAAAAGTCTGCCTGGAGTTGGAGCCACGTGACCTAAGAGCTCCCAGTTAAGGTTTTGGTTGCGAAGTTGCATCAAACTCTGGGAGAAAACCACTTTTGTCTCCAAGTCCAGTGGCCCAGCTCCTCAGGGCAGGGCCCCGGTGCTGACCCTGTCTTGGCTGGGCAAGAAAGGAATTTCTTTTCTCTCTGGCCAAGGCAATGACTTTTGTTGTGTCCACAGCTGAGAATTCACAGACAGAACATCTGCTTTCTCCTCATGGTGTTGCCTTGCTCTGTGAGACAGGTGCATTGTACAGATGTGTTGGGTTATCCCTGATTCCCAAAGCCTTGCTGGTTATCCCTGATTCCCAGAGCCTTGCACGGGTGTGCTGGGTTATCCCTGATTCCCAAAGCCTGGCACAGGTGTGCTGGGTTATCCCTGATTCCCAAAGTCTTTTTCGGTTATCCCTGATTCCCAAAGCCTTGCTGTGGCAGCTGGTCAAGGTCAGAGAGCACCGAGTTCAGCACAGAGCATCCAGTGGCTGGAATACCCTGCTCGGAGCTCCCTCTGCAGATCGCTGGGAGAGCTTTGGAAGCTGTAAATCATCCCTGAGCTGGGCTCTGCTCCCACGGCACTGCCCTCCAGCTGTGCCTTCTCTCCAGTGGAACCATCACTCCTGGAGAAGTTCTCCTCTCTGCTGCTGTAGTTATGGGACCTCTTGGGATTATCCTCTTGCTGCTGCTTTTCCTGGTGTTGTTCACCTCCCTTCATTTCAGAGCATTTGGGAAAACTCTGCAGGAGTCCACACATGTTAGTTGTGGTTTGAGTAGTTTAAAACCTGGAGCTCTGCAATACCCAAAGATGACCATATCCAACTGAATGCAAGGAATAGCTGCAGTACCTTGTCTCCAGGATTTAACATTCAGCACTCCATAAATATGAATGGCCTCCTTTCAGTGCTGAAAGTGTCACTCCCTCAGAAGATTTTCCACCAACAAGATGCTTGATGGTTCACCCCTGCGTTGGGGTAACAGGGCTCTCCAAGCTTAGTCTGAGATCTGCTTTGGATTTGAACTGTATCAAATATTTAAATTTTTTCTCTTTCTAAATACCTCTTGCTCACCAAATTCTCTAGTGTTCAGGGTCCTGTTGCTAAGCCTGGTGTGACCATAGTGCTTAAAGTGCCAGAGCAGATTGTTCTAGCACCTCTCAGCATCAGCAGCTTGGGACAGGCACTGTCCTTGAGAAAGAGAAATCCAGCCAGGGTGAGGAGGGAATCAAACACGAGGAAATGAATGTGCCAGCACAGACTCTGCTGATCCTGAAAAGTGATGGCACTTGTCTGTGCCTGTCCAGCCCTAATTGTCAGCTGAATCTGTCTCCTGGAGCCAGAGCATGTCCTGAGCTCCCATGGGACTGGAGGAGCTATCCCACTGTTTTTCCTGGGATTGGTGCCCAGACCATTTCATGCAGCTCCTCTGCAGTCATCAGACCAGCTCGACAGGAAGCAATTACCGAGTGCTTGGTTCCAGCCTCAGCTGAATTCCCACAGAAGGTGTTATCCCAGGGATCCCGGGATGGGTGAACTCACCCCGTGCTTGGGAGGGCATTGTGCAGCTGAATGCAGGCAGTGAGTCATGGGCGAGAGGGAACCACCTCCAGCTGTAAACTTCCTTTGTTTTGAGATTCCCAATGAAAATCGGGCTGCTGGATCACATTCCCTCAGTCTGTCCCTTCCTGAGTTGCTGCCATAGCCTTGGATGGGTCCTTTCTCTGATAATATCCACGGGTGCTGGGTCCTCCCAGACTCTGGGGGCTTCAGGTTGTCCTGGGAATGCTGGACAGTGGAATCCCCTGACGCTTTGCTTTAAGTATGTTCTTGTCTGGTCTGAAAAATGGGATTTCAGAGTTTGTGCTTGTGCAGCTTGAGACACTCAGCAGCTGCTTTTTAATCCCTCTGTTTCTTGGTCTTCCCTTCTTTAAAATGGCTGTAATTTATTTGCCTTCTAAATTTCAAAAACAAGCCCTTGCAGTGCTCTGAGAGGTTGAATCCAAATCACTCTCTGCTGTTTTGTTCTATGCCTTGGTGGTTGTGTTTATTCTCATCCTCACCTGCTGCACTGGTCATTTTTTGGCTCTCCCCATCTACGTTTGTCCTTTTCCCCTTGCACTTGTGCTCCACTCACATTGGCCAAGTTTCATCTGGAATGGAATTGTATTTGAAGGCTTCCTGTCTGTCTCGAGTGATAGTGGTGGTCTCCAGTTCCTGCTCTTTTTTAGTGGCCAAACAGCCCTGGTACAAATGACCCCCCCTGGATCACTCCATCCAGCTCTGGGGCCTGGCACAGGAAGGACCTGGAGCTGCTGGAGTGGGAGCAGAGGAGGCACCAGGATGAGCAGAGGGCTGGAGCAGCTCTGCTGGGAGGAAAAGCTGGGAGAGTTGGTATTGAAAAGTCTGGGGAAGAGACGGCTTCGGGGTGACCTAATTGTGGCCTTCCAGGACCTGAAGGGGCTGACAGTAAAGATGGAAGAGAGACCCTTTACAAGGGCTTGGAGGGACAGGACACAGGGAATGGCTTCCCACTGCCAGAGGGCAGGGCTGGATGGGATATTGGGAAGGAATTGTTCCCTGGGNTATCCACGGGTGCTGGGTCCTCCCAGACTCTGGGGGCTTCAGGTTGTCCTGGGAATGCTGGACAGTGGAATCCCCTGACGCTTTGCTTTAAGTATGTTCTTGTCTGGTCTGAAAAATGGGATTTCAGAGTTTGTGCTTGTGCAGCTTGAGACACTCAGCAGCTGCTTTTTAATCCCTCTGTTTCTTGGTCTTCCCTTCTTTAAAATGGCTGTAATTTATTTGCCTTCTAAATTTCAAAAACAAGCCCTTGCAGTGCTCTGAGAGGTTGAATCCAAATCACTCTCTGCTGTTTTGTTCTATGCCTTGGTGGTTGTGTTTATTCTCATCCTCACCTGCTGCACTGGTCATTTTTTGGCTCTCCCTGGCTACATTTGCCCTTTTCCCCTCACATTTATGCTCCGCTCATGTTGGCCAAGTTTCATCTGGAATGGAATTGTATTTGTCCTCCTGTGAAGGCTTCCCCTCTGTCTCAAGTGACAGTGGTGGTCTCCAATTCCTGCTCTTTTTTAGTGGCCAAACAGCCCTGGTACAAATGACCCCCCCTGGATCACTCCATCCAGCTCTGGGGCCTGGCACAGGAAGGACCTGGAGCTGCTGGAGTGGGAGCAGAGGAGGCACCAGGATGAGCAGAGGGATGGAGCAGCTCTGCTGGGAGGAAAAGCTGGGAGAGTTGGTGTTGAAAAGTCTGGGGAAGAGATGGCTCTGGAATGACCTAATTGTGGCCTTCCAGTACCTGAAGGTGCTGACAGTAAAGATGGAAGAGAGACCCTTTACAAGGGCTTGGAGGGACAGGACACAGGGAATGGCTTCCCACTGCCAGAGGGCAGGGATGGATGGGATATTGGGAAGGAATTGTTCCCTGGGAGGGTGGGCAGGCCCTGGCCCAGGGTGCCCAGAGCAGCTGTGGCTGCCCCTGGATCCCTGGCAGTGCCCAAGGCCAGGTTGGACGGGGCTGGTGGAAGGTGTGAGAGTGGAACTGGATGAGCTTTAAGATCCCCTCCAACCCAAACCATTCCACGATCCGATAAACCAGCAGAGCAATAGGTGGGGTAAGGAGTGCTTNAGCTCTGCTGGGAGGAAAAGCTGGGAGAGTTGGTGTTGAAAAGTCTGGGGAAGAGATGGCTCTGGAATGACCTAATTGTGGCCTTCCAGTACCTGAAGGTGCTGACAGTAAAGATGGAAGAGAGACCCTTTACAAGGGCTTGGAGGGACAGGACACAGGGAATGGCTTCCCACTGCCAGAGGGCAGGGATGGATGGGATATTGGGAAGGAATTGTTCCCTGGGAGGGGGGGCAGGCCCTGGCCCAGGGGGCCCAGAGCAGCTGTGGCTGCCCCTGGATCCCTGGCAGTGCCCAAGGCCAGGTTGGACGGGGCTGGTGGAAGGTGTGAGAGTGGAACTGGATGAGCTTTAAGATCCCCTCCAACCCAAACCATTCCGCAATCCGATAAACCAGCAGGGCAATAGGTGGAGTAAAGAGTGCTCGTGGCACTGGGGGTGAGACCTGCGTTGCTTCACCTTCCACTGCCCAACAGGAGAAAAAGCAGCTTCTAGGGAAGGTTTAACCCCCTGCCTTTCCTCCCCCTTCCCGGCAGGAGGGAGAAGGACACGACGCGGAGCTTGGTGAACGACAAGCGGCTGGTGAGGGAGCAGAGGGAGCGCTACAGCCAGTACAGCGTGGTGGTGGAGGAGCTGCCGCTGGAGCCGGGAGCAGCCCAGTCCTACGAGGACTACGAGGACGAGTACGACGACACCTACGATGGGAACCAAGTGGGCGCTAACGACGCGGACTCGGATGATGAGCTCATCTCCAGGAGGTGAGCGCTGAGGGGAGAGGGAGGGAGCTTCGGGAGAATCACCGGGGAATTCTCCGGCTCCCACAAACCTGGGGGATGCTGCTTTGGGTTTGGTTCCTCCATGAGAGCTTCAAACCACCCCTTTCTCTGTGATGTGCAAGGAGGGAGGTGTGGGTCTCCCTTCTCCCATGGGTAGGGAATGTTGCCATGGCACGTGCCCGGGATGTTCTCCAGCTTCCACTTGGCCGTTGCCTCAATTAATCAACAAATCCAAGAGGGAAATTTCCCAATGTGTTCAAACTTGTACTCAGCAGTGCCTCTTAGAGAAACCACCCTGCAGCAGGGACAAATAGCTTGGAAAAACCAGTGGAGCTGGGCAACCTAAAATGGCTGGTTAGCAAAGGAAAACCTGAAAATTTGGGAAATTTTACAATGAGACTTTTCCCTGCCAACCCCCTCTGAGTGCTGACAGCTGGAATTGAGTCCTTGATGGGGTGCACAGCACTCTGTGCCATGACTGACAGCTGCACACAATTAGCTTTTGGGAAGCAAAGGGTTCGTGGGGATGAGGGCTGCAGAATATTTATTTTAGAAAACATGTGGTTTAAAAGCTGCTTTGACTTTTCTGAAAGTGGCCTTTTGAATTCTGATGTATTATGAAGATGTCACCATTCCTAACCTCAAACCAAATCAAAGCTTTGAGGTTCTTTTGTCCATTTTTTCCCCTCCTAAAATGTTGGGAATCAACAATCTAAATTCTTTTTGTGTTTTGCCTGTAAGAATGTGGCACCCAGGTCTTTTCCCTTCTTTCAGGTCTCATTGCCCCTAGAAACAATTATTGGATGTCACTGCTGAAAACTGGATCTGTTGGTTTGAAATAACAAGGGATTTTTCTGGTTTTACATTTATTTCTTTGACAGTGGAATGGTGGGTCTGAATTCCAATGGGATTTAAACACAGACACATATTTATGTTAAAGAAGAGTTATAGGCACGTGGTAAATTCTGCCTCCACCCCCAGGCCCTTTGCTCTGCATGTCCAGGGTGATTCATAAAGCCTGATGAATTTCTCCAGGGGTTTCCCCCTGCAGGAAACTGGGGCACATGGATGGAACTGGGGTTCCCTGGATGGCCCTGACCAGTCAGAGAGGGTTTGGAGCCCAGCACTGGCTGAGCATTAATGTTTCTGTCCAAGTTTGTCTTGTACAGCAGATGCTCCCTGGCTGCTGAGCCAGGATACTCCTTAATATTGCCTTGTGGCTGTGTCTGGACGCCCCTTTCCCAAAGGAAGCAGTTGTTTCTGTGGAGAAATTCCTTGTGAGGTTTCAGGGTTGTTTTTTTAACTATTATTATTATTTTCAGTGACAGCTTCATAGTGAACATTCCCCAGTGAAGAGTGTGTGTTTGCTAATTGCCCGTAGGAATGTGGTATTAACTCCTGGGTCTCCTGGTTTTTTCTTCAGGAAAATAAAGCCCATGAAATCTGTAGATTCTCATTTTTAAAGGGATAATGCAAACCAAAAAGGATGTGCTGCTCAGAGAAACGTTTGTGGCTGTGCTGTTTTCTTTTCTAACTTTTTTTTGTCTTAATTCCCAGGCCATTCACAATTCCCCAGGTCTTGAGACCCAAAGGACAGGAGGAAGGACAGGAGACAGAGGAAGAGGATGAAGAGGAGGAGGAGGAAGCTGAAAAGGAAAGAACAAAGGTGACATTTAGCTGGAGTTGCATTAAGATTTACCATATTTCTTCCCTGCTTGGCCTGCAGGTGATGTGGAGCAGATTTCCTGTTTCAGAGAGGGAATCTTTGAGCAGCAGCAGGGACTGAGCTGCTGCTCAGTGGCTGCTGGGCTGTGACGTGTCCCCAAGGACAGCTCTCCACTGCCTCCACTGTGCTGGAGCAGTGACACTTCCTCCGTGGGGAGCTTTAGTCTGCTTTATCCCAGAGACAGACAGTGCCAGCAGAGCACTCTGAGGGTCACTGGCACTCCGTTTCCATGGATGTGCTGGGAGTAGCCAGGGTGTGGGAAGGTTTTCAGGCAGGTTTTGTGCCGGGTGTTGTGTTTAGAGTCCCTGACACCAATCCTGCTGGTCCAGAGGTAATGAGCCAGGAATTGACTCTGTTCCCAACAGAGTCCCCTCCTCTCCGGGCTTCTGCACAGTGCTGATGAGTTTCCTGACCTGGTCCCTTGCTTCCTTGTAGGACCACTTTGTGCAGGACCCGGCTGTCCTGCGGGAGAGGGCTGAAGCCAGGCGCCAGGCATTCCTGGCCAGGAAGGGGTAAGTGAGGATCTCCCTCTGGCTCTGCAGCTGTTTTGCTGCTGACTGGAATTGTTGAGGGTGTTCCTGCTCCTTGACATTCCTGTGTTTCAGGGTCCTGCCACAGTGGGGTGAGCTTCCTCACCCACCCTTTGCTTCACTGCTGGTTGTTTCATCCTATTGAATAGAGATGGCATGGAATCATCGAGTGGTTTTGGTGGGAAGGGACCTTAAGGCTGTCTTGTTCCACCCCCTGCCCTGGGCAGGGACACTTTCCAGTATCCCAGCTTGCTCCAAGCCCCAATGTCCAGCCTGGCCTTGGGCACTGCCAGGGATCCAGGGGCAGCCACAGCTGCTCTGGGCACCCTGGGCCAGGGCCTCCCCACCCTCCCAGGGAACAATTCCTTCCCAATACCCAATCTAAATCTCCCTTTTTTCAAAGCCATTCCCCCTTGTCCTGTCGCTCCAAGCAGCAGAGCCCTGTGCTAGACAGGATCTTGGAGAGCACAACTTCCTGAGCTCCAGCAGCTCCCACGGGGATTTTGAGAGAGTTTAGTAGCTGTTTTTAGCTGATGGGCTCAGTGTGTGGAAGGACACAGCCGTGGAGTGGCTGATGCTGCTCCTGGGCTGCTGTGGGAGCCCTGGGATGAGCCAAGACCCGAGGGCTGAACCCCTCACACCCCGGTGTTTGTGGGGGTCTGGGATTTTGTCCCCAGGAGTGCAGTGGGCCTGTTGTGATGTCCTGTTCTGTGTTCCCCAGGCACAAGCACGACAGCTCTGCCGTTGTTGGGAATGCCAAGGGCCACGGGCAGAACCGGGAGACGGTGCAGGAGCGGAGGAAGAAGGAGGCAAACAAAAGCACCAGAGCCAACCACAACCGCCGGGCCATGGCCGACAGGAAGCGCAGCAAGGGCATGATCCCCTCCTGAGCAGCTCCCGGGGCAGGGGCTGCACATCCCCAGGCCCCTGCCCAGGAGGAGGCTCCGTTTTCCTTGACGTTCCCTCTGCTCAGGGGATGGACGTTGTGTGCAACACCCGGCGCCTCGGCTCGCACGGAGCTGCATTCCCTGTGGGAGTGCTGCCCATTCCCGGGAAGGAGCTGCCCTCACTGTGTGTGCCAGGGCTGCACCCAATACATGGGACAGGCTGCAGCAGCCCTTCCTGCCCTCTTGTACTGTTTATAATTCGCAGAGTTTTATTTTCATACTGGCTCCTTTTGCCCTCCCTGCCCACCCTGGCGTGGGCAGCTCTGAGAGCACAGGTTCCATGGAAATGCCTTATCCTGAACTTGAGTTACAGACTGTCCCAAGCTGGAAGGGACCCACAGGGATCATGAATCCAGCTCCTGGCCCTGTCCAGGACACCCCAACAACCCCACCCTGGGCATCCCTGGCAGCGCTGTCCAAACGCCCCTGGAGCTCTGGCAGCCTCGGGGCCATGCCCATTCCCTGGGGAGCCTGGGCAGTGCCCAGCACCCTCTGGGGGAAAAACCTTTTCCTGACATCCACCTAAACCTCCTGCCACAGCTCCATGCTGGCAGGAAAAGGCTCGGGCTATTCCCACTGCTGACAGACCCACAGGGGTTCAGGTGAGTAAGACCTTATGGATTTCTGTCCCTTGAGTGAGGCCTGTGAAAACAGAAGGTACAAATAAAGGCTGTAGATGTTTTAGTTGGTTTTCTAGGCTCTTACAGACAGTATTGTTGAACTTCCTGGTATCCAATTAGGCTTTGCTTGGTTAATTTACTGGTTTATGTGCCCTGAGTGCCCTCTCCCCACCATGCTGTGTTTTCTGGCACTGCAGCAGTGCCTGTGGCTGTCACCCCCACAGTGAGAAAATCAGCACTGGGTTGTGCTCCAGGGCAATCCCAGTGCTGCAGGAGCAGTGGGGTGCTGGTAAAGTGGTAGCAAGGTGGTGGTAAAATCCACAGGCTTGTACCTTGGTGCCTGGTGGTGTGCAGAGGGCAGGGGTGGCATTGGAGCTGCCGGGGGGCTGCTTGCAGAGGAGCAGAAATGCAGCAGAACAGTCCCTGCCATGAAAGGAGGGGAAGCCCTGAGTGCTCCAACGAGATTTTTCTTTGCCTATCAGTGCTGCCCAAACCTCCCAGTGACAGGCAGAGAAAAAGGAATTAAATTTACCAGCATCCCCAAGTGCTGTATCCAGGGAAATCCCCTGCTGGGAAAAGGCTGCTCTCCTGCACCTCCTGCTCTCTGCACCGATGGCTTCAGCTCCTCCTGCTGCCCTCTGCAGTGCTGTCCCCTCATCCTGTATTCAGCTTTGGTTCTTGCTGCTCAGAGCCCACAACTCTCTGAGCTGCTCAGCCTGATGTGGAACGGCAGCAGAGCACAGGGAGCTGGCACTCACTCGGATGGGATTGTCCTGGGAAAGCTTAAACCTTCCTCTTAACCATCCCCATAAAGCCCAGCTGGGACTGGGACAGCTGGAGTTGGGTTTGGCTCCAAAAACACAAGCGTTTAAGTGCTTGTTGTGTTCTCAGAGTAAATGTTTTACCCCCCTGGCACTCGTTTGCAAACCCAACAGAGCTGCTGTGAGCACCAGCTCTAATGGGCTCTGCCTCAGCCATTGCTGAAACTCCTCCTGATTAGTGCCAGTGAGGAGGGAGAGATGGGGCTGCTGGGCTGGGAAAGTGGGAGGAGAAGGAGTCACTCAGCCAGCTCTCCCTGCAGCCACCTGAGAGCTGAGGCATTAACGGAGTCATTACCCCAGGCAGTGCCCAAAGAAGTGTTTGAGAGGGCCAGGCAGGGCTGGGCTCTTCAGGGAGAAGGGAATGACTCTGCTCAGGGCAAGAGAAGGTTCAGAGGGGAGGAACTGGACAATCTTAAAAGTCCCTTCCCATCCAAACCATTCCATTCCTCTGAGCCAGCTGCTGGGGGGAACTGGGGGATCCCTCTCCCCTCCCAGCACCTTCCCTTGGGTCAGCCGGGATGGAGGCAGGTGTGTGACCCACAAACCTGGCATCCCTTCTGCTCCTCAAGCCGTGTGAGGAGCCAGAAGGCACAGGAATAATTAGGAAAGGGATCTCCAATCTCAGCCCAGCAGAGCTGGGCACACCCAGCCTGCTCAGAGTGCAGAGCACGTTCCTCCCTGTTAGGGCAGGGGTGAAGCAGCACCTGCAGCTCTGAAAGGTGCCAGGCCAGGAACCTCCAGCAAATCTGAGCTACAAAAGGTGCTGGGAATGATTTTAAGCCCCTTTTCTGTGGACAGACCAGAAGCAGCAGACAGCTTCTCACCCTTCCCAGGCAGATGCCAAGGGTTCTCACTGAACCACAGCTGCCTAAGTGCTCTCAAACCCATTTTAGGACAGTGTGATTCCTGACAGTGCCTTGGAACTAAGGAACAGGGCTGCTTTTAAGGATTCTCCACCTCCCAGAGAAGGAGGAGTCACACAGAAGCCAAAGGATGAGTGAGGTGAACACACAGACACGAGACAGGACCAGGAGTTTTATTAGAACACAGTGAGGTGAGTACAGCAGCAGAACTCCTTGAGTCCACGTTGCTTCACATCATATCAGTAGGTGGCTGACAGCATCTGGCTCGGGGTTGTTCCATTGGGAGCCCATTCCCAGTTTCAGGAGGCTGAATCCATCCCTGCAGTGCCTGCAGCCACCCCCAGCTGGCTCCTGCTGCTGAGCTGCTCAGTTCTCATACTTGTGCTTGATGTGTTTCCACAGTTTCTGCATGAAAAACAAGCAAGAAAAAAAATCAAGACATTTTAGGCAGTTTCTCAGTGGTGCTGGGATAACAAAATCCAAATTATCCTGCCTGGGGAGGTGGTGATGGAGTCCTGTACTGGATCTGGGGGACACAGGAGGGACATGGGGGTTCCTGGCTTCTAATCTGGACAGGGAGGAAGCTGCAGAGATTCTCCTTCCCCTGGTCTCCTGCTCTGGATTAGTGGCCCAGAGACATTGCCTTGAATTCCCACCCACACTGGAGAGGGCAGTTCTGCTCCTGCGTATCAGGGATGTACAGAACAATCCTATTCAGAGAATCATGGAAGGGTTTGGATGGGAAGGGACCTTAAAGCTCATCCATCCCACCCCTGCCATGGCCAGGGACACCTCCCACTGTCCCAGGCTGCTCCAAGCCCCAATGTCCAGCCTGGCCTTGGGCACTGCCAGGGATCCAGGGGCAGCCACAGCTGCTCTGGGCACCCTGGGCCAGGGCCTGCCCACCCTCCCAGGGAACAATTCCTTCCCAATATCCCATCCATCCCTGCCCTCTGGCAGTGGGAAGCCATTTCCTGTGTCCTGTCACTTCAGGCCAGGGCTCCTGGAGCCCCTGTGGGCACTGAATGGGGCTCTAAGGTCTGCCCCGAGCCTGCCTCAGTATCCTGCAGTCATTATCCCGTCACTGCTGTACTTAGGAACCTAAGGACGACTTGATCCCTTTCACCCAAGGTTCCCGCTGAGGACACCGAGGCCACTGGCCCTTATCCCCTCCCTCTGCCAAGGACAGATCGGCCAAGCAGGGGGACTACAGAGCACAAAACAAGCTCCTTTTACCGCTCCCGCTCCCCACCACCTCGCGCGCCCCTTCCAAGCGGCCAGAGAAGCCCAAGGGCACCCCGAAGCCCCGACCACCGAGCGCCACGAAAGCCGCGGAGCCCCCTCGGGCGCGGCCGAGCCGCGCTGACCCTCAGCGAGCCCTGGGGCCGAGCCGCGGGCCCGGGNATGTAGGCGGTGCTCTGTAATTCGTGCGCGGTGCCGGGCGCCCGTGGGGCATGCTGGAAATTGTAGGCGGTGCTGTGTGCCGTTGTGATCTACGCATGCGCTATTGCCGTGGGGTCTTGTGGGAGTTGTAGTCGGTGCGGCGCGGGCCTGGCCGGAGGTGGGTGAGCGTGGCGGGGGGTGCCGGGGGGCGCTGAGAGGGGTGTGAGGGGTCCCTGTGAGGGGTCCCTG
>VYXC01003665.1:133348-150809 GCA_013397175.1 Platysteira castanea | reverse complement strand
CTGGCCGGAGGTGGGTGAGCGTGGCGGGGGGTGCCGGGGGTCGCTGAGAGGGGTGTGAGGGGTCCCTGTGAGGCTCCGCTCGTCCCGTCCCTCCCGCCTTGTCCTCAGAGCCTCTGCTGGGCAACCCCGGCCTCTCTGCCCGGCTTTGTGCGGTGAAACCGGCCCGGCCGTGGCTGAGGCGGGGCTCAGACGGGGCTGGGGCCGGGGGACAGCGGTGCGGGGCGGGCTGAGGGAGCAGAGACATCCCGGGCCAGCCCAGCCCTGCCCTGCCCTGCAGTGCCCTGCCAGGGTGTCCGGCCAAGGGTGACAGGGACAGGAAAGGAGTTCCGGTCACTGCCCTCAGCTCACCCCGGAGGGGGCGTAGGAGGGGATTTGGGGTGTTTTCTGCTGTTTGGGGTTGCAAAGAGCGGTTGATGTCAATGTCGGGGGAGTGGGAGAGGGATGTGGGGCTCATAAATCATGGAATGGTTTGGTTAGAAGGGACCTTGAAGCCCATCCAGTTCCACCCCTGCCATGGCAGGGACACCTCCCACTGTCCCAGGCTGCTCCCAGCCCCAGTGTCCAGCCTGGCCTTGGGCACTGCCAGGGATCCAGGGGCAGCCACAGCTTCCCTGGGCACCCTGTGCCAGGGCCAGGGGACCCTCTGACAGCTGCTCCAGAGGCCTCGGGAATAGTGGGACCTGGCCCCATGAGGCAGAACAAAAGTGGGAACGTTACCGTTTGCTGCCCTCTCTTCGTGTTTCTCTCTTTTTAACCTCAGTGAGGGCAGAGCAGCTCCGGGGTGACTCCAGCACGGGTGGGAGAGAGGTAAATTGGGATTTAGGAATGCAGAACAGACAGGGAGGGCGCAGGGGAATCCCAACACTGAAGCTGTTTGCCCACAGGGCTGTTGTTAGACGAGTATCTACATGAAATCCCAGAGCAGACCCTCAAGTGACGCTGCTCTGTTGTTTTGTTTGTCTCACCCACTCAGAAGTAGCACAAGGTCTGGCTGCAGAATCATTTCTCCTGATTTATTTATATTTGTTCCCTCCTGTAGTGACTGTGGGGATCCGTGGGATTTTTCTGGGTTAGGGCAACCTCTGCTTGCTCTGGAAGTGTGGAAGGTGCCTGGCACATTTCTGTGTGTAGTGTTACCCCTTTGGAACCCCAGAATATCCAAGTGGGAAGGGACCCACAGGGATCATCCAGTCCCACTCCTGGCCCTGCCCAGACACCCCAACAACCCCACCCTGGGCATCCCTGGCAGCGCTGTCCAAACACCCCTGGAGCTCTGGCAGCCTCGGGGCCGTGCCCATTCCCTGGGGAGCCTGGGCAGTGCCCAGCACCCTCTGGGGGAAGAACCTTTCCCTGCTCTCCAGCCTGAGCCTGCCCTGGCCCAGCCCCAGCTGTTCCCTTGGGTTCTGTCACTGGTCACCACAGAGCAGAGCTCAGAAAAACTCAATTGTTATTTTTCAAATATAACTTCTCTGGATTATCTAAAGACAAATTTCCCCAATTGCCCGTTAATTGCTGCCACCAGGATGATTTGTGTATGGTCAGGTTGGTGTTAATCCCAAATCAAGCTCTAGATTTCCAGTGGAAGGTGTCCCTGCTTGTGGCAGGGGTTTGAAAGAGATCTTTTAGATCCCTTCCAACCCAAACCATTGTATGATTCTATGACAGGACACAGGGAATGGCTTCCCACTGCCAGAGGGCAGGGCTGGATGGGATATTGGGAAGGAATTGTTCCCTGGGAGGGTGGGCAGGCCCTGGCCCAGGGTGCCCAGAGCAGCTGTGGCTGCCCCTGGATCCCTGGCAGTGTCCAAGGCCAGGCTGGACACTGGGGCTTGGAGCAGCCTGGGACAGTGGGAGGTGTCCCTGCCCATGGCGGGGGTGGCACTGGATGAGTTTTAAGGTCCCTTCTACCCCGAACCACTCCACAATTCCATGATTTCCTCCGGGTGTGATGGAAAGCAGGATCTGTGCCTCTGTCATTGGGAAGGTGCTGGCAGACTCTGCTGCCATTCCAAGTCTCCCCGCAGATCTGAGCCCATTTAAATTGGCAGCTGAGTATCATAAGCCTGACACTTGGATTTAATTAATTCACATCTGCCTGGATGTCCAAAGTGGCTGGAATGGCCCCGAGCCCGGGCTGTGAGAAAGCAGGAAATTGAGGTCACGGCCCAGCAGCACCTCCTGGGGTTCGGTGTGGAGAGCAGCAGCTCCCCCCAGACAATGAGCCTGTGCCCCTGCCGGGGTCACCTTCCTCCCTCTGCCCGCTGAAACGCCCTGGAGAGTCCGAGATAAAATCTGCAGCTGATGCAGAGCAGCGCGGAGTGTTCTGGCAGCAGCTGGAGAAGGGAAAATGTAGGATGGTGCACAGGAGATCTCGGCTGGAGTTGTCCCAAGGCTGAGGGACGCACCTTGGAGGTGCCTCACAACAGGCATTGCTCACCCAGCAGGGCCCCAGGAGACACAGCACGGCATTTCTGTTATACCTTCGTACAACACAGAGCCCTGCGTTGGGGTTTTTTTGTATTTGCATTTATTCAGGAAGACTTTTAAGCTGGCACAAAGCCTGGCTGGAAGCGTTTATGGCTGCGGTGGGTCCAGATCTGAGTGCCCTGATTCAGTCGCAAATCAGGGGCTGGAGATGCTGAGAGGAAACGGCCGAGCCGAGGCAGTTCTTTATAGAACAGCTACATTTACTTTATTTCATAATGACTAAGATGGATTTAATTAGGAACCATCTCTGTTTTCAGCTGAATAATGCTCTTTGTTTACTGCTGGAGCCGTTTGGGGAGATGGAAATAGGTTGGTGCTGCTCAGAAGCAGCTTTTTATTCCTCCGGACTCGCAGAGCGCTGGGAAGTGCTGGTGCTGCAGAGAGTTGGCAGAACCCAGCGAGGTATCCATGCAGTGGAATCCTTGAAAAGATGGGAGTAAGTGTTGGGTATAACCACTGAAGGGGGAAGTCTCAGGGAGAATCTGCTACTCCTCTAATTGATTTTTGCATTTCGTCCCCTGCAATGGGAATTGCTTGGAGAATTTGGGAGCAGGCAGCCGTGGGATGTGGGATCTGGCTGTCTGGAATCTGTAGGAGCTTTTTGCCCGGCTTCTTGGGGGAGGAGGGGGAAGGAGCTTCTGCAATTATTGCTGTCGGAGTGATGAAAGAGAAAGTTTGAAATACGATTTCAAAGGCTGGCTGCTGCTGGGCTTCCGCAGGCAGAATTCCCTGGGAGATCTCTGGAAACTTGTGTGGGACCACTGCAGAATCTCATTTGTTTTCCCTGTTTGCAGCATTCTCTTCTGCAGAGATGGAGTGCAGGAGCCAGCAGCTGAGACAGGGAGCTTTTTGTGTCACCAGGAACTCGGGGAGACTATGGAATAACATGTGGAACAGGGATTTTTCAGTATTTAAAAGCAGACCCTGCCAGTGGGCCAGACGTGTTCCCTGTGGATTCCAGCAGCCCCACCACAGCGCTGCAAACCTGGCTGCAAAACTCAGGGATGCAAAAACCGAGGGAATTTATGGCTCCGTGCTCATTAAGCAGCACTTGGGTTTGGATTCTTGGGCTGGAGGAGGGTGGTTTCAGACTTCAAATCCTGCAGAGCTGAGTTGGGATCAGTATGGGGGTTTGGGGTCCCAGCACACATGGCTGGGACATGGCCAGCCCTCACCCCTCAAGGAACGAACCTCAGCACAAGATTTCCAGTTCACTTGGAACATCTGAACATTTAACCTTCAGTGTGGAGGTTTTCAGTCCAGTTAAAAAAATTTCAGAAGGTTTTCCCATCAAATGCTGTAACTCATGGAGTGAGGGCTCAGAGATTTCCAGGGGTTTGATTTTGAAGATGTGGGGAGCAGGGGAGGGAAGGGAATGTGCTGCTGGTGCTCATGCTGGGATGGATGTCTGGCAGGAGGCCTGGCAGCTCTGCCTGAGCTGGGCACGCCGGGCTCTGAGGGATTGCCTGGTGCTCTGCTCTTCCCGCTGAGCCGGAGGAATCGGCCGGGAGGCTGTGATTGATTCCAGACCCATTTTATTTATAAAATCTTTATTTTTCCTGCCAGTCTCCATGCCATTTTTTAAATGCATTCGGCTGTCAAAGTGTCAAAACCTGGAGAATTGCTTTTGGAGTTTATCTCCCAGTCCATCCATCTTTGCCATTCATCAGGTGCTTTTATATCCCTCGGGAGAGAGCTTGCAGCTCCTTCAGGGTGTCTGTTGCCCCTCCAGCAGGGACATCCAGTGGGAACAGGTGCCTGAAGGATAAAGCTGATCCCACCTGCTCTGCCGGTGGCTCCAGGCCCAGCCTAGGTGGGAGCTCCCAAATTCTGTTGTGATCTTAGTGCTGTACTCAAGCAGACACACCTCGGTGCCAGAGGCTGGGGAGGACGAGGAGAGCAATCCATGATGTACAGGAAAAAACAGGTGGCTCAGTGGATTGTAGGAAATGCATCCTGTAGTGTTTGTAATGCAGCTTCCCACCTGCAGGACAGCTGAGGTCAGCTTTGGTTTTATCTTTGAGGATAAAATAAATTGCTTTGCTGAGTTTCTTTCTCACCTTGCCGAGATGGACACCAGGGAGTTTCCTTCCTCTTTTGTGTCAGCTCTTGGAGGTTGTGCTCAAGGGTCCCCAGGACCTACAGCTCCTCCTGTTTGCACCTTGGATGGTTTGTGCTGCACCTTCCCTGGAGCCTTTGGCTCTCTGGGATCTCTGTTTCCTGTGGTCTGAACTGAGGGAAGGAGAATCCTTCCAGCAGAGCTGTTGTTGCTTTGGCTGACAGAGATAAATGCAGATCCAAGCCTTTTCTCCCATGTACAGGCAGCAGATCCTGCCCCAGCAGCCTGTGATGGACAAGGATATAAACTGTTGGGTCTCACCTCTCTCTCTGTCTGCCAGCCCTAAGTGATTTGAGTTCTCCTCCTCTGGAAGCAGGCGCTGTAAATCCTGGATCCTCCATTCCCATGGCTGGGCGCCGAGGAGCTGCCTGGTGATTCCAGGACATGCTGATGCTGTTTTGCCAGGAGAGAGATGGGGAAAAGGTACTTCTGTGACTACTGTGACAGGTCCTTCCAGGACAACCTGCACAACAGGAAGAAACACCTCAATGGAGTGCAGCATCTCCGGGCTAAGAGAGTCTGGTACGATTTATTCCGAGGTGGGTGCTCCCAGCTGTCTGCCACTCCCTTCCTGGGACTGGGGAGGTGATGGATGAGGTGGGGGAGTGGGAATAGAAAATAAATCAGCACTGATGGTTTATACACTCCGTGTGTCTGCGAATTGAGCACTCGATGCTGCTGCCTCAAGCAGTCTCAGAGCTGAAACCCTCCTGTGTGGCTCTGAGCTGTCTCAGCAGGCAGTTCCAGGTGTGTTAGTGCCAGCCTGAGGAGTGTGGTGGGAATGGGTCAAACTGGCTGTGAAACCATTGCCTGGGTGTCCCTCTGCTTCCTTCTGGTCCTGGACACGAGGGGATATTGCTGTGCTCAGGATCTTTACCTGGCCTCATCTCTTGTCTCCCCAGATGCTGCTGCTATCCTGCAGGAGGAGCAAACCAAGAAACCTTGTCGGAAGTTTCTGCAAACAGGTGAGCAGGTCTGAGGTGGAAATAAGAGCCTGGGCTCCAGCAGCTCCTTCCAGAGCCAGCCCAAGGCTGGAGGGAGGGGTTTGGGCCAGGGTCTGGTGTCCAGGTGTGATGGAGCCTGGGTTTGCCTGCACAGGGACCTCGTGTGGGTGGCTCTCATGGAACTCTGTGGCTTTTCCCACAATCATTAAAGTTGGAAAAGACCTTTAAGATGAGCAAGTCCAAATGTCAATACAGCACCACCATGTTCACTATTAAACCACGTCCCCAAGTGCCACATCCACACATTTTTTTGAACACTTCCCGGGATGGTGACTGCACCACTTCCCTGGGCAGCCCGTTCCAATGCTTTCCAACCCTTTCTGTGAAGAACTATTTCCTAATATCTAATCTAGTGAATTTTGAAATTGAAATTGAATTTTCAAACCTCCCAATTTTGTTCCAGGACAGTGTGATTTTGGGTCCAACTGCAGATTTTCCCACATGACAGAGCAGGACCTGGAGAAGCTGAGTGCCCAGGTTCAGGGTGAGTCCTCCAACAAGGAAATGTCCAAGGATCTCCTTGGAGGGAGAGTTGCTGCAGGGGGGTGTGAGGGGTTGTGCAGGCTGTGATTCCCTGCTGCCTGCACGGAGCCAGCCCAGCGTGGAGCCCTCCCTCCTGCTTCCCAGTGCTGTGAGAGCCTGCAAGTGCTGCAGTTTGTCATGTGCTCCTGCTCTCGAGCTGCTGGCACAGGCACAAACCTGGAGCTGAGCAGTGCTGTTACCACTTGGCAGCAAGAGTTTGGAGTGCGCTTCGTGAGCCCTTGGGGTTTTGTTCAGTCAGGGAATAAAAACTGTCAGCAGCAGAGGGCACTGGTACATCACGGCCCCTTAAATTTATGGATTTGATTTCCCCCCACCTTGCTGCTATTACCAGGGAGCTGCTGCTTCCACCCGTGGGAAGAGCTGGTGGGAAGAGCTGTCCTGCTGTCGGGCTGTGAAAGGGGTCCTGGATCCAGAAACAGCCTCTGCTTGGGTGGCTTTGGATGGAAGTGAAGAGTGGGCAGAGGGTGGATGGCAGCTGCTCCCTGCTGGGAGTGTGCAGAGCACTTTTGAACTTTCTCGTTCTGGGACTACCATTCTTGGAACTACTTTTCTTTTAGGGAAAAGAGGTGGTAGCTGTGTTTTCTCCATAGGAGTCATTACTTTAGTGGTTAAAGAAAATCACAGAATCACAGACTGGGCTGGGTGGGAAGGGAGCTTACAGCTCAGCTCATTCCACCCCTGCCGTGGGCAGGGACACCTTCCATTAGACCAGGATGATCTAAGCCCTGTCCAGCCTGGCCTTGGACATTTCCAGGGAGTGTGAGTGAGATGTTGGTGAGAACCTGTGGAATGGTTGAAATCCCCACTGGACATCACCTAATCCCAACCGTGCTGAAAGCTGGGGGAACTCAAGCAGGATGCTCAGGACCACGTCCGGTTGTGTTTTGAATATCTCAAGGCTGGAGCCTCTGTGGGTGACCTGATCCACTGTTTGACTAGGTTCACAATAAAAATGTATGTATTTTTAAATATTTAGAAGGAAATTCCTAACAGAAATTCCTGTATTTTGGTTTATGCCCATTGCATCTGTACTGGGGAGCCCAGCACTGGGCACAGCACCCAGATGTGGCCTCCCAGTGTGGAGCAGAGAAGAAGGATCCCTTCCCCAAGCTGGTGTCCCAGTGCAGCCCAGCATGGAGCAGTTCACATGCCCACATCCTCGCTGGAGCCAGCTGTTGTTTTGCCAAGAGTCTGGCAGAGCCAGGCTGAGGTGTTGGAAGTGTGGGATGTGAGATGGGGGAAGTGCGTGGGGTGGAGCCTCTCCTGGCCCTCGGAGGGATCCCATTTGGGGAGGAAGAGCTGAGGGGAGCCAGGGGGAGGCAGGCAGGCAGCACGGAGCTATTCCAGGCTGTGCTGAGAGTGTGTAAGCCCCCGAGGTGACTCTGGATCCATCTCTGAGCGCCGCTGGCAGTCGATAAAACCACGGCGGGGACGGAGCGCTCCAGCCCTTCCCAGAGTCACCTTCCAGCCAGAGCCTCTCCCTGACCCCTCTCTGCTGGGCTCCCGAGGGTGGCACGGAGTGACAGGCACAGGAACCTGTAGCATTTCCAGGCACTGGCTGTTCCTGCAGGAGAAGTGGGAGCTCTCTGGAGCGGAGCGGGGAAGGCTGGCAGCTCCTCTGCGCTCGGGCAGCTTTGCTTGCCAATTACACTTGTTATTGAGTATTGACTTGTGTCAAATGGGTCGGTGTAAGTGCAGGATTGGCTGCTGAGAGCCAGTTCCAGGGAGATTACTGGGAAACCTTGCATTTGTGTTCCGGAGTCAAACATTTCATTTACCAATTAGCCCTGAAGGAGCGATGGCCAGGGCACAGGGGGTACTTGCTTGGAGAGTTCAGTCCTGCTCACCTCTCTCCTGGCATGGCTTTGTGCATCACGCAGGCTCTGATCAGAGGGATTTGGTGCAGGGAAAGGCTCAGCAGGATTTGGTGGAGGAGAGGGACAGCCTGTAACAGACGGGATGGAAGGATCAGACGCTGTCTGGTGAGTCATGGGGACATTTGAGCATTCCTTCAGCTGCCAAAGCACCCGTGGCTCAGGTGCTGGGGCTGGGGGCAGAGTTGAGGGCAAGCTCATGTGTGGCTGAGTGTGTAATTCACACAGGATCCTCCATCAGTAATGTCCCACATGCATTCCCCCTCAGGCTCTCTGTGCCATGAGCCATCCCAAGGCACAGCCAGCGGGATTGGAGCAATCTGGATCAGGCTGCCTCTCACTGACCCAGCTGGGAGATTCTGACAGGTTTGGAGCCAGGGGTGGCCAGAGTTTTGAGATAAGCCAAGAGGCTGGAAGCTCCAGAGCCTTCCAAGCCTGGACTGACAATGCTGGGGGTGGCCAGGCTGGTGGGGGCACTCTCCTGGTGGGCCCACAGTGCTGCTTAACCCCCCTTTCCTCAGCTCTGGTGCAGGCAAAGCCTTGTCTGACTGTTCTTTTAACCCAGCTGAACTGTAAAGGCACTTTTTTAATCATGTAAATATTGAACTTGTCCCTGAGTCCCTGTGAGCATTTGGTGTTGGTAGCTCCGTGTCAGTGAACTCACCTTGATAATGAAGCATTTTTATCACAGCTGAAGGAAACGTGACATTATCCTTAACATTTGGCCTTTTCAGTGCTGGGACTCCACCCTGTCGTTTGTGTAAGTTTTGTGGGTTAAGCAGGAAAATTTCTGGATGATTCCCTGTTCTAGAACAGCTTGGAGCCTGGCCTACTTTGGCATCAGCATCTCTGCACCCTGTAGAATAACCTCATCAAGAAGCAACAGTTTACACCTTCAGCGAGGAGGGAGCTCATATTCCCAGCTGTTCCCCCATCAAAGCATTAGCCTTCTGCATCTGCTGCATCATTCATCAGCCAGACACTTCCAGGCTGTCATTTTAAGTACAGTCATGTCAGGAAAAGTCACTGTCAAATTGCCATCTCCTTGCTCTGAGTTATTGGCTCCCCGCTAATCCGTGTCCCTGGTGCGGGCGGGATCGACCCGGCTGGGTTCCAGTGACTCCAGCCAGCCAGGGCTGCCAGGGGAGGGCACAGCTGGGTGAGTGTTTGCAGGATGTCCATGAGGTTGAAAAGATCTGAGGGACCCTGCTGGGGTGGCTGGAGTCCACTGGTTTAACTGGGCGGGGAGCAGGAGGAGCGCTCACACTCGGCTGCAGGGCGGTCGCTTGTTGGGCTGCTCCTATGGCAGGGGCTCCTCAGCCTCATCTCAGCCATGCTCTGGTGCTGTTCTTGTGCTCTGGAGGAGTTGGGGTTCCACATCACCCACCAGAGAGGCAGCTGAGGGATTTCCTGTGCATCTCTTTGCTGGGTGGGAGCTGAGGGATTTCCTGTGCATCTCCTTGCTGGGTGACCCACCTGTACTGGGGGTTCCATCTCTCATACAGCAATGCCTTTTTCAAGAGGAAAACCCATGGGAAAAGCTGCCTGGGGAGAGAAGATAAATGTGGACCCCACTCTGGCATCATTAGAGGCACTTCATGACTACAGATGCTCTTTTAATGGGCTGTAATTAGGCCTCGAAGCAAACACCACGGTGAGGAGGAGGAGGAGGGGGGAAGCACCTTCACACCTGTCTGTCTGCATGGCCAGAGGAGCAAGGACTGGTAAAGGCCTTTCAGAGCTGCTTCTTGGAATACCTGTTGGCATTCAAGGAGTATTTCCAATCTCCGAGTGCGTTTGGTGATCCCTGGGTGGGATGTGTGTGCTCCAGAGGGACATGGACATCATCAAGGTGGGCAGAGCCAAGAGTTGCCTGTCCCTGCTGCCATATTCCCTGAGCCTGAGGGATGGAATGCTCCAGAGCAGCAGCTCCTGGAGCTGTGAGAACAGGGAGGCAGCTGGATATCTTTTATAACGTGGATACCTGGGGCCTCCTTTGGGGCAGTGTGAACCCAGAGTGGTCCCTCAGCACCCAGTGAACTTTTCTGGATGGGACCATGAGTTGTGGCTGCTCCATCCCTGCTGTGGTACCTTGGGGCTCCCCGCTCTGAGCAGAGAAGCTTCAGCTGTTTGTGGTCTGTTCTCTGTTGGGGCCAGGAGTTGGATGAAGAGGAAATCGCAGGGGTACACAGGGGTGGGAGAGGTTTTCCTCTCTGATTTTCTTCCCTGCCTTATCGAAGCCTCTCACAGCCACTGCCTGTCCCCTTGCCAAGGTGGGATGTGCTCAGGAGGTGGAAAAACATGGAACAAAGGGAAATAAGGTGCTCTGGGTTGCTAGGTGAGTCTAACCCTGAGCGTGAGCAGTGCCCAGCTCTCCAGGCTGAGCTTCTTGCCTCACCATTCCCCCACCTGGCCAGTTGGTTGAGTTGACCCCAGGTAGCTCTACTGGGGCTTAGATCTTTGGGAACAACTGGGGGAGACCAGAACATTCCTGTCTCCAGCCTTATCGGTGGGTTCAGAGCAGCACCCGGCCATCAGGACCACAGCGGGCTGGCTGTGGTGGCACTGGGCACATCGTCACCCCGCCCAGCAGCAGCAGCTGAAAAGGCTGAGTGACAAATGATCCATCTGGCTGCTCATTGTGTAGCACATCCCTGCCATCCCGATTAGTATTCAACAGGCAGATGAATAATTGGTTGCCACCAGTAGGATGAAGTGATCCTTCACTCTGCCCAAGCGCTATTAATTTCACACCCCGTCTGCAAAGGTATAATATTTTCCTTAAACGTGTGACATATGGTGGGCGGATGTGGAGCAGGCTCCTGGGGGACATGGCTGCAGGTGCCTTGATCCCTAAATGGGACCAGGGATCCCCTGGAGGGATGGATGAGCAGGGCAGAGGGAATGACACGCAGCTGCCTCTGCTTCCTTTTTATCATCACCAGTATTTGGTTTTCCGTGTTCCTGCTCTGTTAGGTGGGAAGTTTCCACTGGGCTGGAGTTGGGATCGCTGGGAGCCTGTCCTCATCCCTGGTGTGCTGGCAGGGCTGTGGCTGTGTCAGACTCCTGCTAGACCTGTTCACCACCAGCTGCCCCCCTGCAGCTGCAGGGGACCAGGGAGCTTTTGGGCAGCTGGGCGTTTGTGCCACGCTGGCTCTGTGCCGTTCTCCCCAGCGGGTACCTGTGGGCAGCTGCCCCACACAGCCCTTCCAGAGCCCTTGGAGGGGTTGAAGTCTTGATTCAGTAAACAGCAGGGGTTTCCTGCTTGGTTTCCTTCCTCATTCCTAACTTGCGTGAGAAGTAGGACAAGGAGTAATGGGTTCAAACTGGAAGAGGGGAAATTTAGGTTAGGTATAGGTTGGACTCAATGATCTCTCTTGAACCTAATTGATTCTGTAATTCTGTGATATATGGAAAAAATTCTTCACTGTGAGGGTGGGCAGGCCCTGACACAGGGTGCCCAGAGCAGCTGTGGCTGCCCCTGGATCCCTGGAAGTGTCCAAGGCCAGGCTGGACAGGCTGAAGTAACCTGGGATAGTGGGAGGTGTCCCTGCCCATGGCAGGGGGTGGCACTGGATGAGCTTTAATGTCCCTCCCAACCGAACCATTCCATGATTCTAAATGCAGGAACTTGTCCCCTGGTTCTGCCCCTGGGCTGGTGACAGCTCTGCCTGGGCTGTGCAGGGGTTGGGGACTCATCAGGCAGCGAGCTCCTTAACCAGCCCTGACAGCAGCTCCGGGATCCGTCTGCCGGCTGGAACGCGCACCCAGAACCGTTCAGACTCTGCCGAGCTGCCACGGCCGCATCGATCCGGACACTGTCCCTGTCACTGCCACCTAGCCGGGCAGGGGTGGCACAGTCGCTGCTGCCAGTTGGAGGGACACGGCTCTGGAAACAGCTCAGGGCCAGCCGAGGCTGTTCCAGGCGAGGATGAGGGTGATCTGCCCCCAGGGGAGATGTCAGACTCCCCTCAGTGCCCAAACTGCCACCGTGCTGGCTTAGCTCTTGTCCCCTGCTCTGCCTGGCTGGAGCTGTCACCAGGGATGGCTCCAAGCATCAGATGGCAGGAGGGCAGAGGAGGAGGAGGAGGAGGGGCTGCCACAGGCATGGTGCACCCTCTCTCCACCCTGTAAACTGTGCAGGGTAGTGAGCAGCAGGTTTAATGGAGTGAAGGGGTCTGGTGGCCCTTTCTCTCATGGCCCTCCCTCTGATCCAGCCCGCTCTGATCTCAATCTCTCTCTCAAGCAGGGGAGAAGAGGCTGAAGGAGCTGCAGAGGGAGGGAGCAGACATCCCACCTGGCACCATCGAGGACTGGCTGGACAAGAGAGCCCAGAGGCTGAGTGCAGCTCAGAGTAACAGGTACTGGGGACTGGGGATCATCCGGGGGATCCCAGCAGAGGGGGGTCCCACAGCAGGGCTGGGATAGCGGAGGGTGCAGGGATCAGAGGTCCCAACACCCAGCCAGCGCTCGTGAGGGGCACGTGTGTGGTTCCAGCCCTGCCTGCCCCTGTCAGGGAGGTGTGCACAGGTGTCCCCGTGTGCCAGGGGACACGCTTTGGGAACAAAACCCCAGCAGAGGGGTGCCCCTTGCTCTCTGCAGAGTGCACAAACACACCTGGAAGGACAGAGCCAGTGCTGTGCTGGGTCATTAACGCCCGGGGTTCAGTGGCAGGAGCCTGCTTTCATCTGTTGACAGCTCCCCCATCCCCTGCCTGCCAGGGAGGGTGGAATTGGCTCCTCCTCACAGTATCCATTTGGATTCGGGCGCCGGCTGTTTCCTCGCTCACCTGACTGTGCCGCAGGCTTAATGGGATGACATTTGGGCAGGTGCCAAATCTCTCTTCTGTTCTTTCTCTGTTTGTTCCGTCCTCTCCGTGTTTAAACTGGGCAGGATCTTCCTTCTGGTGCTTGTCTGAGCTTGTTGCTCTGGGATTGTTCTGTCCCTCAGCTCGGCTGCCCCTGGCCTGGCAGAGGTGCCCACATTCCTGTCCCCTACACGGCACCTTCCCCATTTTCTTTGTCCTGCCTGTGAATCCCTGGAACTTGGGGTAGATCACTTCTTACAGAAGATAGCCATCACTGTTTCCAGAGGAATTTCCAGACCTTTAGAACTACTTGGTCATACCCAGAGGAATGTTCAGACCTTCAGAACTTGGTCCCTGCTGCCTCCATAGATGCACAAAATGAATTTCCAGGGTTGTTGCTCATTTTCCAGCCTCCCTGTCCCTGCAGGCTCTGCTACAGGAACTAAACACCAGCTACTGGAACTTCCCTTCCTCTCTCCAGCCTTGCCAATGCCTCTCCTGATCATCTCTGTTCTCCTCTTGTGCCCTCCAGCCCCTCATTTCACAGGATGGAGTTTTACCAATTGCCAAAGGAAACATCAAGTGTGGATTTCTATCAGAAAAGGGTCCAAGGCCTCAAAGCTTCCAAGATTGCCACAAGTTTCATGAGTGTGGAAGTGGGTAGAGGAGAGGAATCCCATTAACACCTTCAGAAAGGAAATATTCTTGACCTTGCTAGGCACTGGAGAATCCATGTGGGACAGCCCCTGGGAATGCTCCAGCTGTAGGTAAACCTTTGATAGGGCACTTGTAGCTCATGAGACCCCAGGGAATTGAGTTTCCAGGCAGCATCCTCCCTATTGATCAGTCCTGCTGCTCAGGGAACAGCTCTTAGGTGATGGCTCTGCTGTCCCACCTTGCAGCTTTGCCTCTGCTCCGTATCCACCGTCTGCCTGAGCCACAGCACTGGGGAAATGACACCAAATATCCCTGCCCAGAGGGGCTGGTGTGTGTCCTCACGGTCCTGCCTCATCCTGGGCTCTGGAGAATCCCCACTGAGGGGATAAACCTTACACCAAGTGACTTTGCTCTGTGTGAGTTGCCTGGAAAACGCTCCTGGAAAACTACTCCTGTAGTTGGCTCTGGGCCACGGCCCCGCAGGGAGAGGAGGGTGCTGCTTCTCCCCGGGGTTATGTAAAGGAGTTTGATTAGATTTCTTCTGGCATAACAATTAAAAAGATTCATCAGGATCGGAGGTAGAGGCCTGAGAAGCTGCAAGGCTGCTGTCAGGGCTTGTGTGAGAGAACAAATGAGCTTCCTGCACTTGGGAATTAATGGAAAAGGTGCTTTTCCCATGAATTTAAACGTGCCTCGGTCAAGCTGGAGGCAAGGGAGAGATGGTTCTTGCTCCTTCACTTCTTCATCCCAGTGTGGTGTTTGCAGGGGCCTCCACCAGTGAAGCTGAGGAAGAGGGGCAGGGGCAGAGTGATTCCCAGGCTGTGGGGTGGGGGAAAAACCTCTTCCCTCTGCTGAAGGGTCCTCTGGTGAACACACCCCGCTGGTTTGGCAGCTCCTCCGTTTCCGAGGGGTCCTTGTCCTTTGGGAAGTGCACAGCTGGGATTCAGGCTGCTCGGAAAGAAACATCTGCTCATTTTGTTTGTTCTCCTCCCAGCTCAGCTGTGTGAGGAGTGGGGATGGAGGGGCTGGGCCCAGGCCTGCTCCCAGCACCCGGCAGCTGCTCCTGCTGAGCCCCTCTGGGGGGGCTGGGCTGCTCCCCCACCCCCGAGCCCCTCACCTCAGTGCTCCCACCTGAGCTTTCGTGGCAAGCACTGTGTTAGGAAGCACTGCTTGGATAGGCTGGGAATGGCCACACAACTGTTCTGGTGCTGGATTTGGGGTGAGGGCGTGAATGATCCCATTTGGTGATAACCAAAACCCTCCTCTGCTGCCCCCTTCTCTTTGGGGGCTACTGGAGGGGGCACAGGGAAGCCCAGCATGGCCTTGGTGTCAGACTGAGACACTGCTTCTCACCTCATCCCTTTCCATCTCCCCTCGCAGTGCTCTTCCTGAGAAACCAGCACCATTCCAGTACCCTCCGGGCTGGCCACCAGTGCAGGAGCTGCCCCCGTCCCTGCAGGCCCCCCCGCCTGGGGGGTGGCCAGTGCCCCCCAGCCTGCAGTGGGGCTGAGGCAGTGGCACTCCCAGAGCCTGCCTGGGGCTGCCTGCCTCTGCTCCGGGAAGGGACAGGATTATTTATACCCACTTTGATATCAATAAATGCTCCTCCTGCCTGTTGTAGCCTCTGTGTGTCGTGTTCCTGCTGCTCCCATGGGCTGAGCCTCTCCGTGGCCTCTGGAGCGGGGATCTGTGCTCAGCAGAGCTCCAGGGGCTGTCTGTTGTCACCTGGAGCAGATGTTCCCCCTTTCCCAGGGTGGGATCCATCCCCTCAGATCACTGCTGTCTGCTCTGCCTGCTCTCAGTCCAGCTCTGTGCTGGGCTCTGGGATCCAGGCTGCAGAAGGATCCAGGCTTTTAGAACTGGTGTTTAATTTCCTCAGGTGTTTGTGCCGTGTTTGTCCCTGATCAGTTCAGGGTGTGTTTGTCCCTGATCAGTTCAGGGTGTGACCCTGCCTGGGTCCGGGTGCTGGAGCTCCCAGTAAAGAGCCTGGGGAGCTTCTCTCAGCCCTGCTCCTGCTGTGCTGGAAGCGAGGGGCAAGAAGGGAAAATATCCCAAGGTTTCTCCACAGTGAGAGTTTGAGTCATCTCTCCTTGCTGGGAAAGGGTGGGATGAGGGAGGCCCTTGGCTGTCCCAGGAAGGGAGGTGGGTGCTGCAGCTCCAGGGGCAAGGGGGGTTCCTGTCCAGCAGCATCCCGGGAGGCAGCTCTCCAGCAGCAGGCTTGTCCAGGAGGGATCCCGCTGCCAGAGCATTCCAGGTTTGGCTGGGCAGGGAGGTGCTGGGTCCAGATTCATGAAGAGCACAGGCAGGAGCCAGGTGCCTGTGGCCAGATCCTGCCTGGATCGCTCCCACCTCAGGATGCGATGGCAAATTGTCACAGGAGTGTCAGCCCCATCCTGGGACACGGCTCTGACAGCAGCAGGGACTGGGTGTGACAGCAGCCTGGAAACAGCCTGGGCTGGAGCCTGGATGAGCTCGAGGTCCAACTAAAGAATGTTTCTATCCTTCCAGGCGGGAGCTCTGGGCTTGCTGGAGAGCAGGAGCACAGGGCTTGGGCTCGGAGGATGCAGGATCAGCCCCGTGTCCCATCCTCACTTCCACATGCAGGACAGGTGGATGAACAAGAGCACCCGGGTGGCTCCTTTTTGGGGATGGATGGGAGTCCCTGGAGCAAGGGAACTCTGCCCCAATGGAGAGGGGAAGTAGGGAACCCCCAAGAGCTGTGGGATGCTCCGGAGTGGGAGCTGCTCCTGCTCTCTCCAAGCTTGCATGTGCATTCCTGTGCCCCGGCCTGGCGCAGGGGGAGAGCCCCGGGGAATGCAGAGGGGCTGCACTGACCAGGGAGGGACAGGGGCTGCTCTGCTGGTGGCAGCCAGGACACGCTCCCGGACAGCTTCTGAGGCCACTGGCACTGACAGATGGAGGAACTCCCACTCCAGTCCCTTCCAGGGATTTTTTCCCCATCAACATCAAAACCCTTCCCTGTTCCTCGCGTTGGTTGGAGCTGTGCTTTCATCAGCCCCCAGGCCTGTCCCTGCTCCATGTGCTGTGGTCCTGGTGGATTTTCCAGCTGATCCAGGAGGGGTTGTTTTACCCAACAATCCCAAACCTCAGGGCTCCCCAGATCCAGCTTAAGTTAGGTAGAGTTCTCTGGGCAAGCTCTGGAACCCAACTGTAAATGAAAATTCCGGTGTAGAACACAACAGCCACAGCCTTTCTGGGCTCCTCCTTGCTCCCAAAGAATTGAACTGCTCTGGAAGCAGAAATTCCCAATAAAACCTGAAAGGAAAGAGTGGGATCATTCCCTGCTGAGCTCCAGCCTGTCCAGGGGGAGGTCAGAGGGGCTGGCAAGGGGGATTCATTAAAATTGGCGTTTTCCCACAAAACCTGTGGGATGTGTGGCCGACGGGCTGACCCCAGCATCGCCCGGGGGATGTTGTGGATTCGTGGAGCCGTGTAACTCCCGGGGGAGGGAGGAGGCTGGGAATTGCAGGGTTTGTGGGGTGTGTGTTGCAGGGAGTGGCAGGAGGCGTGACGATGCCATGGGTCACCACCGGGGTGGGACACAGCCGGTGTGGGCTCATCCATGGAAAAAGGCTGCGGGAGGAGGACACCAGAGCTCCTTCCCACAGGGATGGCTGGTACCCGGATCCCAAGGGATGCTGCAGGGATGGACTCGCTGTCCCCGGGGTGGGGGTGAGGAGCTGCTGCCCAGTAGTGAAGCAGGAGCCAAAGTGCCTTTGCTGGAGCAAGAGCCGGAGTAATTTATCGGGAAGCTTTTAGGGAAATGAGCGGCTGCTGGGCCCCTGCCAAGCGCAGCCCCGCTGGGCTCTGCCCGTGTCCTCTGGCAGCTCTTGCTGGGAGAGGGGGGACGGGAACGGGAGTGGGAATGGGGACAGGATGTGGACTGGGGTGAGGACAGGACAGAGGGATGGAAAAAAGGATTGAAATGGGAGTAGAGATAGGGTCAAGG
>VYXC01003665.1:61054-115315 GCA_013397175.1 Platysteira castanea | reverse complement strand
CGGGGGGTGCTGGGGGTCGGCAGGCAGGGCTGGGGGTCCCTGTGGCACCCCCTGTCCCGGCAGGTGTCACCCCGGGGTCCCCACACGCAGCACCCCATGCCCGGGCCGCTGTCACCCCGGGGTCCCCGCACGCAACACCCCAGGCTGCCACCACCCCCATGTCACCCGCAGGTCCCTGCACGTGGCACCCTGCTCGCGGGCAGGCACCGTCCCAGGGTCCCTGAAGGTTCCTGGCACTGTCACCATCCCAAGGTGCCATCACCTGCATGTGGCACCCACACCCAGATGTTCGTCACCCCCAGGCCCCTGCACATGGCACCCCGGGTGTCACCACCCCGAGGTCCCCGCACATGGCACCCTGTTCCTGGCACAGTCCCTGTTCCAGGCTGTCACCACCCCGAGGTCCCCGCACATGGCATCCCATGCCTGGGCAGTTGTCACCCCAGCGTCCCCACACTTGGCACCCCAGGCTGCCACCACCCCAAAACCCCTGCAGGTGCCATGCTGGGCCAGCCATCACCTCGAAGTCCCCGGGGTGCTGCGGGGTGACAGAGACCCCACGGCCGGACCTCCTGCTCCCACAGCAGCGAAAAATGAGCCATGGATGAGGCAGGAAGCGGGGCCAGGAGCAAAGCCCTCTGTCCTTGTCACCTTTTCTGGTCAACCCCCACCCCGATGACATTTTTCACCTTATTTCTCACTTGGACGTTGATTAATCACAGCTGGACTCCTGCGCCAGGGCAGGTCCCCACGTGCCACGTCCTCACGGCATCCGTGTCCCTGTGACGTCCCTGCGCTCGGGCACACGGCAGGGGAGGCTCCCAGGACCTGGCACATCTCCCCTCCCAAATCCTGCTGTGCCCCTTCCCTGGGCTGGGGTGTCCCAGCAGACCCCGGCCCACTGGGAGATGGGGGCCGCAATGTCCCCCGTGCCTCGGTGGCATCTCTGGAGGAGGGGACAGTGGCACAGGGAGGTTGCCAAGGCTCCTGCTCCGCACATCTGGAGGTGCCACGGTGGGAGGGAAGGGGCTGGGGGCCGGAGGGACGCGGTTCCCAGAGCTGGAACAGGGTGGGAGAGAGAAAAGGGGAACAGTTGGCACCTCCCAGGTTCTCACTGGACACCAAGGATGTGTCAGAGCGATGGGAAACTGAGGCACGGCTGGACCCGCTCCAGATGTGCCCCTCATCTTGGCAACGTCACAAGAACCCCGAAAATCTTGGAATAAGATTCCTGCTGCTCCAACCAACTGCTTCGCCAAGCCCCCCCTCGCCTCCTGCAGTCGCCGCGGACACGTGCTCAGCCTCATCCAATTCACCGCTGCCGGGAATTTTCGGGCTGCTCCGGCCTCCCGTGTGCTGAACGCTCCATCTCCCCGCGGAGCAGCAGCCGGGACCCCGCTCCGGGGCTCCCAAAGCCCGGCGCTGCTCCCGCCAGCGCTGCCGCCGCAGCCGCCGGTGGATGCAACCAGCTGGGGTCCCCTTTAAGCTATTTTTTAGTCTGGAGAAATTTCCCTCTCCGGCAGCAGAAAACCACCACGGCCGCGCTCCGGAGAGAGGGATTTCAGGGATGAGCAGTTCCCGATGCGGTGGGGTCCCAGTTCCCAGAGCAGGGTCGTTCCTCCCCGGGAGTCGTGGCTTGGGGGTGGATTTTTCCAACTCTGTTGAAATTCCCTCCGCCCCTGGAGCTCGAGGTGGGGTTGGGGCACGTGGATCTGTGCCCCGCAGGGAGTTTCCAGTGTCTGATACTGCGGTTGAGATCCCAGCACTCGAAGGGGGAAATGCTGATAATGACAAGTGGCATTTTGGGAGAAACAAACCCCAAAAAGCAAAGCCTGATTGAAAATCTCCTCCCTTTTTTTNNNNTTTTTTTTTTAACAGATTAATTTGCTCCTCGATGTTAACGAAGTTCCCTCCCAATTAATTCTCCAGAGGCCCTGGGGTGGAAACTCATTAATTTCTCACCACCCAAATCCCAGCAGGAATAACTGGGCCAATTTCTGGGCTTTTCCCCTCAAATCCCCAGCGGAGCTCCCTGTACAGCGACAGGGACCTGTTGGAGCCTCCTTCCCCAGGGATGGGGGCCGCCGCTCATCCCGGCTCCCGCTCCCTTGGGATGGGAGGCGGGCGGGCGGCGCAGGGCGGGCGGGAGCAGAATTAAGTGGCTTAATTGGGTTTGAAGCCCTGATTGGGTTTTGGTTCATTAGGGATCGGAGCTCTCTCCGTGTTTCCCGGAGCCCAGCTCAGCCGCACTGCTCCCTTCCTCCTGGGGTGAGGGCTGGGACGATCCGGGCTGGGACGATCCGCGCCGGCTCCCTCTGCTCTGCCCCGCCGTCCCTGGGCTGAATTCCCTCACTGGTTTTGCGGGGAGAAGCTCCGGGATTTCCTCGGAGCTCAGCCCGAAAACGATGGGGTGGAGGCAGCGGCGCCCCAGGGATTTCAGGTAAAATCCCAGCCAGAGCCGCTGGGATGTTGGGAATGTTCCTCTTCACAATTCCTCCGTTATTTGTGAATCCTTGTCACAATTCCCCCTTTATCTCGCCCGGGGCTCGGACCAGCCTTGCCAGCAGGTCAGTGCCACCTCTTCCCGCTGTCCCTCTGTCCCTCTGGAGACAGCAGCACTTTCCCAACACTCCCAGGTGTTTTCCTAATTAGCTGATCCCGCTAACGAGGCTGGAGAAGCTCGATCCAGGCCTGGTGTTCTGTGGTTTATTTGCAGCTTCAGAGCGATCTCACTGCCAAGGGCCCTCGCTCTGGGTTCACATCCCAACACCAACGTCCTTATTTCTGTCAGGAATTTGAGGGGATGGAAAGGGAAAAGGGCTGAAGTGGCTCTGGCACAGGGATGGGATTTATTGAGCTTTAATTAATCTGCTCCTCATCTACTCCTCCCCTGGCAGCGCTGAGGGGCCCTTCTGGCTCCCCCCTGCCCTCTGCCCAGCTGAGACTCCTGGGCTCCTTCCTGCCCTGAGGGATGAGGTGGGATGGGGCAGGGATGGGATTGGGATGGGAAGGGATGGGATGGGATGGGATCCGTGGGATGGGGAGTGAGGATGGGGATGGGATGAAGATGAAGATGAGAATGGGATGAATATTGGGGTGGGATAGGGATGGGATTGGATGAGATGGGGATGAGAATGGGCATAGGATGAGGATGAGGATTGGGATGGGGATGACAGAGGGACAGGGAGAGCGATGGGATGAGGATGGGGACAGGGTTGGAAGTGGGATGGGATGAGATGGGGATGAGGATGGAGAAAGGGATCCCTCACAGGAGTGGGGAGGGGAAGGGATGGGATGTGGCTGGAAATGGGATGGGGGTGGGATTGGAGGTGGGGTGGGGATGCCCCAAAGCCATGGAGAAGTTGACAGGGATGAGGAAACCACACAGCTGGGGATGGAAAAAAACTGTGCCGGGTGCCCTCAAATCCCCCAAGACAACCCCAGGAACCTCCTGACAGCCTCAGGGGGCTGGGATGGGGATTGGCACCACAGCGTCCTCCGGACACTCCCATCGCTCCCCCGGGCACCGGAAGGGGACGTGAGCGCCCCGGGGGTGTCGTTGTGACATTTTAAAGTCCCTGGCACCGAGCCCTCGGAGGCGCCGGAGGCATCAATCTCCCGGGGCCGTGCTGTCAGGTGGGTATTTAGTGAAATGTTTCCTAAATGAACGCTTGATGGGAGAAGAGGGATGGCTGCGATGTCCCGATGTTCCGAGCCACAAGGTTATCCCGGCCGCCGGCTGCCAGCTCCCGGTGCCCGCTGGAAGCCCGGGAAGGGCAGCGGAGAGAGCCCCTGGGGAGGGGTCAGGAGCCGCTCCCACACCGGGATGCGCTTGAACAAATCCCACCCGTGATGGGGGAAAGGCCGGGCACAGCTCCAGGCAGCTGGGGCAGGTGGGGAGGGAAGGGGGAACGGGAAAAGCTCCGAGAGCTCTTCTGGATTTGGGTTCTAAAGGGGGGGAATAGCCCTGCCAGGGGAAGAGGCAAGAATTCTTCTTAGGGGGGGATTTTTCTTTATGGAAAACCGGGAAAAATTGAGATGAGCCTGCTCTTAACACCCCTCCGAGAGGATGCAGCCCGGGATGCTGCGGGCAGCGGTGCCTCCGCTTGCTCCTGCCAGGAGATGGAGCAGGAAACAACTCCCAGAGACCTCAGTCAAAGATCTCCAAACTCATTAACAGCATCGGAACCAATGTTTAGGAAACACAGCCTGCCCAGGGAAGAGAGCTGGAGCACTGGGTGCGATCTGGCTTTTCCGAGAGGAAAGGAGGTGGGTCCTGCAGAGAATTTCGCCTCCAGGACACCGGGCCTGGCTCTGCTCCCATCCCGCCGCTGGTACAGAGTGACAAGTGACATCAGCTGCATCTCTCCGGGGTGCTGTGACCTGTTGCAGTGGGATGCCCCGTGAGGCCAGAATCCGGTGGCACCCGGTGCCAGGATGCCAAGATCTGGTGGTGCCTGGTGCCGGAATTCCAGGACCTGGTGCTTCCCAGCGCCAGGCTCCAGCGGTACCCAGTGCCAGGATGACCAAAGAGGGGCAGCAGGAGCGTCCCTGCAGGGCTGCGACAGTGCCTAGCCCCTGTGGCCGGGCAGAAGGTGATGGCAGTGGGACTCCCGCATTCCTGCTCCAGGAATGGCAGGGATGGCAGCACCCCGCTGCCTGGTCCTGCACCCCAAAACCCCACACGCGGCTCCAGGGATTCACCCTCTGCTCCCCGGAGCAGCTCCACATCCATTCGATTCCATAACATCCATGTATTATCCCTTCCCGGGGCTGAGTGGGCAGCTCCGGTCCCGGCCAGGGGTTCCGGCTCCGCAGCTGCGGCTTCCCGGCACAATAAATCCCTGATTGACCCCGCACAACACGCGGAGCTTGCCAGGTCTCCGTGGGGAGCGGGGCGGCCCTGGGTGCTCGTCCCCACCGAGGCTGCCTCTCCGCTCCCTCCTCCCTCTTAAATTCATTTCCTTCCCCTTTTTTCTCCCTGGAAGACAAAGCTGGAGGGACGCAGCCGGCAGCGCTGTGCCAGCCATCAGCGGGGATGGATGAGGATGGATGGGCACGGATGGGCACGGATGGGGATGGATGGGGATGGATGGGCACGGATGGGCACGGATGGGGATGGATGGGGATGGCGGGGACAGCGCCGGGCTGGCAGCTGGCAGCCGAGGGGGAATAAGGACCCCCTGTCCTCCAGGCACCGTCCGAAAAGAGCAGGATCCTGCCGGCTGTGACCCCTGCGAGCAGCGTTTTACCCCCTCGCCTGCCCGGACCTGAGGGTGCCCTGAGCACCCGGGGTGCCTGCGGGCAGGGATGGGGTGTCCCGCGGGCCGCTCCTCCAATTCCCAGCCCGTGGTGGGTGGGCGGAGGGTGACCCCGCAGAGCCACTGGGGTGCCCTGGTCCCCCCAGGTCCAGCCCGTCCTTGTGGTGGCCCATGGCCAGGTGCCACCGTGCCGTGCCCTTGTGCTCGCACCTTTCCCTCGTGCACACACCCCCTACACGTGCAGGAGCCCCCCAGCCCTGCCCAGTGTCCCCCTGTCCCCACAGTGACCCCTCCCTTGTCCCCCGAGGCACCCAGGGCCGGGCAGAACCCCCGGGGTGCAGGGGGACAGCGGGAGGGTGACAGAGCAGCAGCCCATGGGTGTGGGGAGGCCACACCAGCAGCCCCTGGGCTGCACAGCCCGGCCACAGCCATCCCTGCCTCAGTTTCCCCATCCACCCCCTCTGCCCATTCCAAGCTCTTTTCCTGCAGGAGCTGCTGGCCAAAGCCGTGCACATTTTGGGGGGGCTCTGAACCAGCACCCTGACTCCCCAGCCAGGGCTGCTGGCCCTGGACTTGCCACCCACGGTCACTCTGTGTCCCTTCTGTTCCTTTAATCTCCAGCTCTTAACATTTTGTATTATTTGTGAGAGTATTTAATGGTTTGGAAGTGAAATAACGTGAGTTGAGGAGACTTCGGGGACCCCAAAGTGGAAAACCTCTGCCAAAGCACTCCCAGGGTGCTGCCTGGGACTGGCCAAATCCCCGATTTCCTTCCTCAGGAACCCATGGCTGGAGAAGGGGCTGGAGAGGTACATGGCAAAGGCTTCTTGGTGGTCTCTTTTCCTCGAGCAAAGTCAGCTCACACCAACCCACACCCGCAGCTCCTGTTGAGTTCAATTCACTAAAAAGGGAAAAAATCAGAGTGAAACTTCCATTGACAGGAGAGAAATGGTCTGGGGTGTGCCAGGGAGGGCGGGCAGGGAGCTGGCACCGGGCTGGGAGCAGGAGAGGCAACGCTGGGAGTGTGCAAGACTCTGAGGGTGCAAGGCTGGGAGTGTGGGAGGCTGGGAATGTGCAAGGCTGGGAATGTGCAGTGCTTTCTGCAGAGCCCCTGGGAGCAACAGGGACCCCTGTGCCAGAGGTGGCTCCATGCTGGATCCATCCCTGGCTTCACCGAGTGCATTGTCAGTGCGTCCATCCCATCCCATCCCANTCCCATCCATCCCTGCACATCCATCCCTGCACATCCCATCCAATCCCATCCATCCCTGCACATCCATCCCCTGTGCATTCCCAGTGTATCCCCTACCCTGGCCTGTGCTGGACAAAGCTCTTCTGGATTAATTTCAGGATGCAGGCAGTGCAGGTGACACACACCAGTCGAATTCCTGTCACCACAGGCCACGTGGGCAATCAGGTCACCCTCCACCTCCCTCACCGGCTGCCTTCAGCCTCCCCAAAACTCCCGCGGGTATCCCACTGGCATCCCTCTGCCAAAAGAAATCCCATCCCTCCCCCCTCAGCCCTGCTTAAAACAACAACAACCCAAAAAATTCCCCCAGCCCACCCGCGGTGCTGGGGCCGAGCTCTGGTCAGGAGCTCGGGGGAATCTCCCGGGATTTTGCTGCCGGAGCGCGGATGAAAAGCACATCCATCACCGATCCCAGCGGGGCCGGGGCGCCGGGAACAGCCCCGGGAGTCGGGGCTTGCTGGGCTGGGCCGGTTTCATCCCTGATTAATTATAAAATTGAGGTCAGTGCAGCACATCCTTTATTTATTCCAAGCAGGACGGGATTAGGAAGCATCGGGGATGGCAAACACCGGGCTCAGCCCCTCTGGGCACCCCAAACCCCTCTTCCCTCAAGGAGGGATGCCAAGAGCCCCGAGGGACCGGGGACAGCGGGACCCTGGAGCCATCCCGATCCCGCGGGAGGGATCCCAGCACTGCAGCCGTGCTTCCCATTAATCCCGGCACCATTAACTGCGGCAGCCGGGCTCGGAGCAGCTTTTCCCGAAGAAAAAAAATGCAAAGAAGCCTCAGCTCCCCTCCTAGTGCTGTGAATTTTTATTAAAACAGGAGAAAACAGTTATTCCTTCGGAGTACAACAGTCCAGGGAATGGGAAAGCGGCTGTGCCGGGCCACAGCCATCCGAACTGCAGCCACGTGCAGGGAATCGATGCCACGGTTTAAATAAAAAGGGTTGGGATGGGATTTACTCCACGCCAAGCCCCGGGCGGAGCCTCCGGTGGGGCTGTGGGTCCGGTGAGGTTGTGGGAAGGAGGAAATGGGGGTCCCGAGGGGGTGTGGGGGATCCCCAGGGCAGCACCGGCTCCGCTGGAGGGTGAATCGCAGCTGGAAGAGGATTCCACCCGAGCGGGGGGGACAGGATTTGGGACGGAGACAGGAAAGGAAGGTCAGGGCATCCCTGTTCCCCCCGCCGGGGGGGTCAGAGCAAAGGCACCCGCGATGGGACAGGCAGGAGCAGGCAGCCCCGGGCCCAGCCCGGGAGAGCGGCATTCCCGGGGGGCTCCGAGGGGCTGGGATGCCCTGGGATCCAGGGAAAGCCCAGCCCGGAGCCCCCGGAACCCCCAGCCTGAAGCTGCCCGGGTTTGTCACAGTTTGCAGGAACAATAAGGTTTCATTTGGTTGGCACTAGCTGTTCTCCCGCTCCCTGTGCCCAGCAGGGAGGAGGAGGAGGAGCCCTTCCTCCCTCCTCCTCTCCCCAGGGAAGCAGCCAAGGATCCCCCCAGCCCCAGGTCCCTGTTATCCCGCTCCCTGCTCCTCTCCCACCCCAGCGGGCGCTGGGAGAGCCGGCGCGACGTTCCTGATTTACAGCACTCCACTGGAACATGCTCGGGATCCTAATGGAGCTCCCGGCAGCGCCGCACGCACCGGAGCCGAGCCGGGGCTGCTCCGGGGCCGGCACCCGGAATTCCAGGCTGGCACCAGGGGCTCTGGGAGCGGAGCAGGGCTCCAGGGCCGGCACCCGGAATTCCAGGCCGGCACTAGGGGCTCCGGGCTGGCACACAGCTCCAGAGCCAGCAGGAGAAGGCAATCCAGAGGGATGTCATCCCTGTCAGGGAGCTGCTCGGGCACACTCCTCCCCTGGCTGCCAGGGTGGGAAGGCACGGCCACAGCCCCAACCCCGGGTCCAGGGAAAAGCCTGGAGGGCCGAGCCTGGAAGCAATGCTAGAAAAATGAGGAAAAAAGCTGGAAAACCCAGGAAAACCAAGTGTCAGGAGGAGGAGGATGAACGGATGCTAAGCTAGAGAGCATCACACAGTCCGTGGGCAGCCGGCCCCAAGTCCATCGGTGTGCAGAGGCTGGAGCAGCCGGTGGGGGCCGGGGTGATCCCTCTGGGAGCCCCCAGCTCCAGGACAGGATCCGGCTGGGTGGGAGCCTTGGGAAGCAGCAGCAGTGCGGAGCAGTCGTTTCCTAGAGCTCCTCGAAGAAGGCCACGCGGGACTTGGTGCTCTGTAGGGTGAGCTGGAAGAGAGCAGAGGGCGATCAGGGGGCACCCCAACCTCCCATGGGGCACCCGGCCCAGCGTCACCCCCAGGAGGGAGCTGCTGCCTGGATCCTTCCGAAAATACCAGGGAATGTGGAAGCCGGGGGTGCGGAAGCCGGGGGTCGTGCAGCCCCCACCACAGCAAGCACAGCCCAGGGAAAGCGGGGACAGAGACTCAGTCAAGGTCGTCGGCGTGGCTGAGGCTTCCAGGATGTGGGACACACGGGGGAATGGATCCAAGGAGTCGGTCCTGGGGTCCCTCACAAGGAGGACATCGGGGGGGTGTTGGGAAGCTGGAGGAGAAACACCTCCATGAGCTGAGGGAGAACCCACAACTCCGAGTGCCACCGGACACGTGTCCCCTCTGTCCCTGCTCACACCCAACCCCATCCCAGCACATGTGACCCATGCAGCCACCCCGGGACCTCATCCTGGCCTCGCTCCACCCGTCCTGCTGGAGGACAGAGCCAGAGAGCCCTCACTCCCAGGACTGTCCTTGCAGGAAACCCTTGGAAAGCTTCCCTCAGCCATCCCAAAAGTAACACCCCACGGAGCAGCCGTGAGCCCGTCTGTGAACGGGCCAGAGGAGATAACAGAAATCTCAGCGGTGGGGAAGAAATCCCAGGATTTACAGACAGGCACCCGGCAGAGGGCAGCGGGAGCAGTGCCACCTTCCCGCCAGCCGCTGGATCGCCAGGAGTTTGCCAAAGCAGCCGGCTCCTTGCCAGGGCTTGGCTTCAGCTGGATTAAGCACGGAGCCTTCCGCCGGGAATGCCGGTTTTGCTGAAACAGGAATCCTGGGATCACCTTACAGCGAGTTCAGCCCCTCAATGGAGCCATCAGGTGTTCTCCCCCTCCCCGCTTCTCCCCCATGGCTTTTCCTCAGTAATTCCTTCCCAGCTCTAATGCCAGTCAGAAAAAAATCTGTATTGCAGAGGAAATTTCTGCAGGGGCTTAATAATCTTTCTTGGCTGCAGCTCCCAGGCCAGGGCTGGCTCTCCTCCGCCTCAGCATCCCCCTGGCTGCTCCAGAGTCCCCTCCAGAGCTGGATGGAAGCTGGGTGAGGTGGGACAGGGATTCTGTGTGCTACAGGCAGCGTTCTTCCTCTCTAAGGCTCCAGAGGGAAAATAAAAAGGAGCAGAGAATCCCAGGCTGCTGCCAGACCCACTGCTGGGGCCAGCTGACATCCCTGGAAGTGTTCCAGGGCCTAAAGGGGTCCAAAACAGCTGGAGAAGGACTTGGGACAAGGCCTGGAGCAACAGGGTAAAGGGGGAATGGCTTCCCACTGCCAGAGGGCAGGGATGGATGGGACACTGGGAAGGAATTGTTCCCTGGGAGGGTGGGCAGGCCCTGGCCCAGGGTGCCCAGAGCAGCTGTGGCTGCCCCTGGATCCCTGGCAGTGCCCAAGGCCAGGTTGGATGGGACTTGAAGCAGCCTGGGACAGTGGAAGGTGTCCCTGACACGGCAGGAGATGGGAGTGGGATGGGATGGGCTTCAAGGTCCCTTCCCACCCAAACCATTCCATGATTCCATGATCTACCTGCCATCCATCTCCTGCCCAAGGCTGTGCCTCCGAATCCATCCCATCCGCAGCCTGGCTGGGGAAGCAGAGCCTCCCACCCTTCCCCAGGAGCTCACTCCTCACAGCACAGCGAGGGAGATGCCCCCAGGACCCCCCTGGCAAACCCAGTGCTCTGCTCAGAGCCGGCTGCAGCCACTGACGGAGCACAGGGAAGGTGTTTCCCTCAGGCTCATCGAGGAATGTGACTGTTTCGAGCCTGGCTCTCTGCCTGTAGCTACACACAGCTCTCCATTAATCCCCCAGGTGTTTTTGGGGTTCTGGGGTACCCCGAGGGCAGCCTGAGCCCAAAGCTGTGCCTGTCTCAGCCTGGAGATTTGGGAAGCGGGCTGAGGCAGATCTCTGGAGCATCCAGTGCAGGTACAGGGAGAAAGGAGAGCTGCAGCCCTGCTCCTTCACTGGGTGCTTTCATCCTCAACATCCAAAGGCTCCTGGAGAGGCTCAGTGGTGCTTTTTTTACCTCTCCAGGGAATGTGAGGCACGGGAAGAGCAGCCACACAGGGAGTGGGAGCAAAGGTGGGGCTTGAGGAGATGGGGTCCCATGGAGAGGTGTGAGCACGGGCTTCCCAAGAGGGCCGTGCCCTGTGGATCACTGGCTCCCAGCAGTGGCCACATTTTGTTACCTGAAAGGCAAAGACCACAGGGGTTCCTCCCTGGGAGAGTGGGCAGACCCTGGCCCAGGGTGCCCAGAGCAGCTGTGGCTGCCCCTGGATCCCTGGCAGTGTCCAAGGCCAGGCTGGACAGGGCTTGGAGAAGCCTGGGACAGTGGGAGGTGTCCCTGCCATGGCAGGGGTGGCACTGGATGGGCTTTGAGGTCCCTTTCAGTGGGGACCAGGACCAGGACCGGGGCTGCCCAGCAGCTCCAGGCAGCTGCCTCCTCACACCCGACTGCAGCCAGGCACCGGAATCGACCGAGAGGAAACCAGGGCTGCTCCTGACTGCACCCGGACTCTGCACCGCCCGTGCCAGCAGGGAGAACTCTCCCCCTCCCTTTTCCCTTTGTTTCTTGTTGTTTCCCTCACTGCGGAGCACAGGCAGGGCTATCCTTGCTCCCACTGGGAGCAGCACACGGACCAGTCCCGAGGGATGTGCTGGGGGAAGATGGGAAGAGCCGAGGGCAGCTCCCGGGGCATCCTGACTCATCCCAGCCGGTGCCACGGGAGCCGGTGGGCACGGGGAGCTCTCTGCAGGGAAATCCCACTCCCTCAATTGGTTTTCCTTTCTTTTCTGCACTGGGATGTGAAAGCAAAGAGGAGAGCACCACCCTGTGATGGCCTCTCCATCATCTGTGGGGGGGGGAAGCTTCCAACACCTCCAAAAACTCTCCGCAGTCTCCGCATCCCCTTTCCCTGGCCAGGCGAGGAGAAATAAATATCCCTCCCCGTAGCGTAACGCTGTGCAGGGTGATTAAGAGGGAGTTACATCCTCGTCAGTGCGGAGAAAAGGAAAAAAAAATTGATTTACAAGCAGTATTATGATAATCTCCTTCCTGCAGGAGGGAGGGTGGGCTCCCGATGCTCTAGCAGAGCCATCAAGGAAAATTTAGAGGGAGAGAGAGGCAGCGCAATTAAGAGGCCTGAGCTCAGATGAATCAAGATCTGAGGAAGGGAAGAGAGGGAAGAGTCCCGCTCCCCGCAGTCCTGCGCCGGGGCCCCTCCGAGCCCGCTGGACTGATTTGATTTAGGAAACACAAACAAACCAAAGGAACCCAATAAGAGCCTGGCAGGCACAGGCGGTTCGGAGCAGGTAACCCAATAACTGCAGGCACAGCACTGCTGGGGCTGGGCAAACCCAACCCAGGGCAGCCCCCCGAGGCTCCCGAGAGCCCCCGGAGCCGGGGCCATCCCCACACACCAGGCAGGGGAAGGGGATGCAACTCACACCAACCTGTCCCCAAGCCTCCCCCAGCAGGGAGAGGGTTAAAAAGTCTCATTTCCTTGCTGTTTCCTTGCTTATCCTGCAGCCTGGCCAGGCTGGAGGAGAGGGGGACCCTCACCCTGAGCGATGCCAGGATGTTTTCCTGGGAATTAGTCCTTGCTAATCATCACCCAGTGCTCCACACACTAAACCCTCTCTATTCCCCACTCGCTGCCCGGGTGCCTTTCTCCATCCCTGCCCATCCCTGGTCCCACCGGCCAGGTGGACCTTTCAATTCCCTGTGTTACTTTTGAACCCAAACCCTCTTTTCCTGTGATTCTTCCCCTTTCCCTCCCCGCTCCTCTCTCACTCCCACGCTGCCGTTTATTCTCTCCCGAGCACAACTGTCCCCCAGCCCCCGACGCTTTGATGAGCCCGTTTGAAAGGAGAAGATGACGCTCCATGTGAAGGAAACGCTTTTCAAAGGCTGCCACAGAAATAGCTGATAGGCCTGACGTTTCCTACTTTCCTCTCGTTCCTTGTAAACAAGGAAAAGAGGCTGCCGTGTCCCAGTTTAACTGCCTGGGAGTTTCACTTCCCAGCTCCGAGGAGAAGCGGGAAGAAAACGAACGTGGAAGGGATGTGGCCTCTCACACGTGGGGGTGTGCGGGCAAGATCCACGTGGGATGAGCCTCCATCTCCTGCTGCACTTGGAAAATGTGTTCCCAGAGCTGCTCTGCCCGCTGGGTATCTCCCAGCTCCCACCTGCACCCCAGCCAGGTGCCAGGCTGAGTGAGAAGCTGGCAGCCTCACTCATCTTTTCCAACCTCACAGCTCCCAAGGGAATGGGAAACGCCGGTGCTGCTGCTGCTCCTGGGACGTCCCTCGCTGGTGGTGTGCCCGTTCTGCCTTCCCTTTCCAGCTGGATTGGGTTATACAGCTCTGCAGGAGACTCAAGAGCACCTCATCCCTGTCCCAGGATCCGCAGGGAAGGATGGCAGCTCAGCCTGTGCTGTCCCACCTCGGCTCCCTCTTTTTGCCCTTCCCAGAGCACTCCTTGAGCTGGACCTTTCTCTCTCTGCAGGATGAGGCAGCAGGGGCACCACAGCATCCTCCATCTCCCCACCAAACCACTGGAGCAAAACACTTGTTCCAGGAATCTGCAGTTCCAGAGGGGGAGAGGTGAGGAAGGGAGTCCCCAGGAGGTGACAGGGACCCCACAGGAATCGTGAAGTCCTTGAGGGCCACGTTTCAGTGACCCCCAGCACGCTGCTCGCCCGGTGCAGGTGGGAAACAGGGAAGGGGCCCAGTGCCAGCCTCCCAAACTCCTTCCACCTGTCCAGGTGGTGAAGGAGCCCCGTGGCATTTGGGGGTGCCACGTCCTGTCTGCACGATGAGACACTCAGGCAGCAGTGCCACCACCAGCCACCCGTGTCCTCACAAGGACAGACCACGGCCCGGCCCAGAGGTGGTGGGAGGGGAGACAAGGCTGCAGGAGTCCCCTTGGCTCTGCCTCACCACCCTTCTGTGCTTCCAGCTGGGATCTGTTCACTGCCTAAATCCAGAGGGGACCTTAAAGCTCATCCAGTGCCACCCCCTGCCATGGCAGGGACACCTCCCACTGTCCCAGGCTGCTCCAAGCCCCAATGTCCAGCCTGGCCTTGGGCACTGCCAGGGATCCAGGGGCAGCCACAGCTGCTCTGGGCACCCTGGGCCAGGGCCTGCCCACCCTCCCAGGGAACAATTCCTTCCCAATATCCCATCCAGCCCTGCCCTCTGGCAGTGGGAAGCCATTCCCTGTGTCCTGTCCCTCCAGCCCTTGTCCCCAGTCCCGCTCCAGCTCTCCTGGAGCCCCTTTAGGCCCTGGCAGGGGCTCTGAGCTCTCCCTGGAGCCTTCTCTCCAGGCTGAATCCCCCTAGCTCAGAGAGCATCTCAAAGCATCTCCACAATGATCATTATCCAAGCCAAGGGCAACACTGCACCACATGCAGGATCAGAGCCAGCAGAGGAGCCAGCAGGATCTGCACGATACCCATGGGCCTCGAAAGCGATCCCTTGGGATTGAGCTCAAGCCCTGGAGAAGCTGCTCTCAGCCACGTGAGAGCCTGGCAGGAGAGGCCACAGCTGCCTGTGGAAGGACCAGAGGCTCAACGACAAAGCTGCTTGTCTGGGAACAGGCGTGGAGATTTGCTCCTTGCCTGGATACTTCAAAGGGCTTAAATCCCAGTAAATAAGCATGACTGTGCAAGAAGAAAGCAACTGGAATCAAAGCCCTGATTGTGTTTTAGCAGCCTGTCCTGGGAGCTTTCCTGCAGCGGAGGAGATGAGGAAGAAGTGGGTTTTTCACCCTCTGCCACAGCCTGAGTGACAAACCCTCCTGAATCGGAGCCAGCCCGAGCCACAGCACCAGCCCACGGCGGGGAGCTACGGAGAAGGGAGAGCAGCTTCCAGATGAGGTGTCTGTGCTGTGCCCACAGAGCTCATAAAAAGGGATTAGCATGTTAACCACGTAATTAAACATGAAAACTTAGCAGGCGCCTTCAAAGGCAGGCACCAAAGCCCAGAGGTCACACTGCAGCGCTCGCTGTGCAGCTGCTTTAATTAGGGGGGCTCCTCCCGGGCACTGGAGCGCTCCCAGCTGCTGGAAGAGTCTTTCCACAGACTGCCAGGGCTTCATTTCACCTCCACAGGCTGCCACGAGTGGATTCCACCCCAAATTCACCTGCCATGGAGCTCTTCAAGCCAGGTGGGACGGGATAATGGGTTTCATCCACGGCCACTCTGTCTGGAGATATCCAACACCTCCCCCAAGGTGGCCCAGACCTGCTGGGTCACCCCTTTCAGCCTCTTCCCCAGGGAAGTGCTTAACATGAGAGCAGCCTGTTTTGGGGAACACCTGCAGCTCCCCAGAGCTGGCACAAACCCCCATCTCCAGGGATTTACAGCCCCTGGAATGGCTGGTGCAGTGAAGGACAGCACAGACCTGTGCTGACTGCTCCTGGGTAAAACATCCTCCTGCCTCTGCTCCCGAGCTCCAGAGGTGCTGGGGAATTGCTCTCTCTTTTCCAAAAGCACTTCCCACCAGCTCTGCCACCTGCGAGTGCTGCCATCCCAGCACTTCCTTAAGTGCCACCGACTCCAAGCTCCCAAAACCCCGCAGCTGTGCAAGAACTTTGCCCTGGGGAAGAGCAGGAAAGCTTCCCCAAACTCATCCTCCCGAAGGAGGGAGTGGATGCTCAGCACACACACAGCCTGCAGATCGAGGGCAAATCCTTGGAGGAAAGCAGGCTCTGGGAAGAAGAGACGTGGCATTAACGGAGCAGGACCCCCTGGGCGGGAGGAGGTGAGGCACAGACAGAGGCAGTGCAGGGAGATGGACAACTCCTGTCCCCAGGTGTGCCAGCAACCTTCCCCTGATCCAAGAGCCACCTGCAGACACCAGTTGTCCTCAATCCTCTGCTTTACCTTCCCGGGACACTTCTCAAACAGGCAGAGCAGCCTCGTGCTGCTCTGCTCCGAGATGGAGCTGCGCATTTTTAGCCTGTTTTGACAGCACTGGCAGCAGAGCTGATGGGGTCTGGCTGTTTGTTTGGGGTATTTTTTTCTACATCCCGAATTTCTTTCTGCAGCAAACAAGGGGGGAAGGTGCTGGTTTACTTCATTAAAAGAATCTTCAAAGGCTGCCCTGCACCTCCGATAGATTCCCAACCACCGGTGCAAAAAAACAGGCGTGCTGAATTATTTAAGTGCCTCTACCTGCACTCCCCCTCTCAGGTTGCCAACTCAACTCCTGCCAAGAAAGATGCTTCCCAGCACGGAGGATCAGGTGTAGGAACAAATGCAGAGAGGCTGGGAGTGCTCCCGAGGGAGGGAGAGCTGGGCTGGACGGGTGACCACGGGCAGCCGGTCCCGCCGGGGCGCAGGCAAGCTCATGCACGGGTTAGTGCCACAGCCAGACCCCAGCACCCCCACGCAGAGTACCTTGGAATAACCTACTTGGAATTCTCAAATGCAGATAGGTCTTCTGCCCTGGGCTTGAGGCTAAACCAGCAAAATAAAATGAACAACAAGTAATAATAATAACCCCCGTGTGTGATACAAGGGCAGGCGATTTGTGGGATCTCAGGGCTTGCCTGGAGCAATTGGCAGCTTCCAGGTGAGGCAGGGAGTTGGTGCCATTGAAGTATTGCTGGACTGATATTCCATTCCAGTGCCCTGTGTTCTGCTTGCCTTCACCACGGCAAAGACAAAAGCCTCGCTGACCTCCCAGAGCAGAGCAGGCTGGAATTTCCCTCTGATGCCCCCACTAAAGGTCTGGTATTTGGGAACCTCTGCTCCTTGCTGAGATGCAGCAGCCAGGCAGCCTCTGCTCCCTCCGGAAGGGAGGGGACAGGACAAGGCTCCAGCTTCCAAGGAAGGCAAAGTGACAGCCCTGTGACAAGCCCTGACAGACGTGGAAATGATGGCCCAGCCACCCTCTTTAAGGGAGACAAATGGGACCGTCAGCTCTCTATGAACTCCTCCCTGTCAGAAGGGAAAATTTAGCAGTTTCTGTTCAAACCAAGGACTTGGAACACAGAGACAAATCCTACCAAACCTACTGGGAGCAGAAACGCCTCCAGATTCTACAATGACAAAAGGGGGCTGTGAAGATTTTTATTTTCTCTGCTCTGGTGTGACAGGAACCTGAATAGCTCCAGGCCAGCATGGGGAAACCAGCGAGTGAGCCCCGCTAGATTCATTTTCCTGCCCCAATTCAGTGATCACAAACTCCCAGCCATGAAAGTCGGCAAGAACTGATATTTCCAAATCCTTTCAGACGTAACTCTTGGCTGGAAGTAGTAAAGAGAGCAGGGTTTGCTTTTTCAAGCCTGGAGCTGTTACCACAGCCTGCATCCCGTGCCGTACGGATTTGCAAACCCTTCCCGAGGACAGCTGCTAGCAGAAAGCCAGCCAGGAAAAAGCCTTTGCAGGGAAAAAAGCCTTTGCAGGTGAGTGGGGCTGATGCCACATCCCACCAAACCCATCATGGATGTGCCCCCAGCCCCTCGTTACAGAGCCCAGCACTGAGCCAAAGGAAAAAGATGGGATGTAGAAATAAAGGGGTTTTGTTGTGAGCTTTCAGGTGACCCCTGGGTCAGCAGACCCAGGCAGCCCGAATTTTTGGCTGAAGTTCCTCACGTCAGCCCCATTTCTGGAGGCAGGTGGCTCCAGGGAGCAGAGGTCTCACACCCGCTGCCAGCAAAGGCTTTGCTGTTAGTGACTGAAGCTGCACTACAGGTTTCTCTAGAGGGATTAAAAGAGAGGAAGAGCTTTGGGCTTTTTCCACTGAGAGCTCCTAAGTCAGGAGTATTTCTGCCCTCATTATTCACCAGACCAGCTCAGTGCTCGTAGGGAACGGCTGCAATAGGCAGGGAGGGCTTTTCCTGTTCTCTAGGGATGCAGATCCCTTCCAACAACATCCCTGCACAGCTTTGAAGGCTCAGCAAGACCTTCAGCCCTGGAGATCTTCACATCCCTCCCCACAGCACTGGAGAGACCAGGCTGGGTCAGGACACCAGGACCACCAGAAGATGGAATTCTCTGATCAAAGCTAAGCAGCTGGGGAAGAAAGCCTAGACCCAACAATCTGATTATCAAAAGCAGGGTGATTTTAGGGTTCCTTATAAAGGGTTTCATCAAGAGAAATACAAACTGGGCCCCTCTGATACCTTTTTAATAGTGTTGTGCTTGCTGTTGCCCCGGCTGGAGTTCTCGTTGTGCAAAATATCCAGAGCTGTCTCTCTCTCCTTGAGCTTCAGTGCCTCGATCTCTGTCTTCAGCTCGTTGAGCTGCTCCTGCAGGTGCTTGCTCTTCTCCATGTACTCCACCCTAACACACACAGGAAACAGCCCCGGGTTAGCACTGACCAGCTGCACGTGGTGATGTGACACCTGATAACAGAATTATAATGGAAACAGCTTCGCTTCATTATTTTTAGCGTGTCGAACTGATAATATCAGTTTATAGCACACACTGAGCTACTCAGAGCAATTATTTGTTCCTTATTAAAGAGGACCCAGACAGCCAAGCCAGCAATAAAAGTGTAAGTTACATTATTATACAAAATTAAACCCAAGCTGGGTGGTATTTTAAGCCTCCCAGTTTGCAAGTGAAGCTGACACACGTTTACACCACACAGTGGTTAGAGCAGCTACTTAGGAGAGCTCTACAGCCCTGCACCCCTTCCCAAACCTGCTCCAAACCCAAATCCACATATCTTCCCCTGAGGAAGGACCCTGATGTGCTGACTTGTGGTGTTTTAGAGGGATTTAGCTCATAAACTGTGTGGGAGCAAGCGCTGTCCCCAAAATATCAGGTATCTTGTAGACACACAGCATCCCTGGCAGAGAGAAAGTCTCTCAAAAACACAGAAAGAAAGGGAAAAAACCCAATCCCCAACACCAGCCATTCCCAGGACTTGTCCCGAACTGCCTTCCACCATGAAAAATCAACTGGAAAAATCACACCCTGAGTTTTGTACCTGGGATTAACCCCCTGAGCCAGGTCAGAGGGCCAGCAGGGTAATAGGAACCCTCTTCAGTGCCAAAATTTGTAGAGAGGTTTATCCCAGCACCCGAGGAAAGAGAACAGCCCCAGAGAAGAGAGAAAAAGCATCCTATTGCTCTCAGCATTTGGCAGAGGCAGCTCTCCCTGCTCAGGAGAGCAGCATGACCTAGTTAGCAACCTGGGTACAGCACCAGGAATTATCCTGTTATTTTCAGCTTCCATCTTCTTCCTTCTGGCTTTGGGAAAAGTTTTGAAAAGTTCTTAATCTCCTGTCTCTAGGTCTGTGATTTCATACACGGGAGAGGGCACTGAGCAGAGGCAAAGCAAAGCAGCCTCTGGGACCCAGGGGTGTGTCATTCCAGCCTCGGGAAGTTTTGGCCGGAGCGGGATGACAGAGCCACTGTGGCTTTGATCTGCGACCCAATCGATGAACAAAGCACATCATTACTACAGAGATTAAAATCTGATCTGCTTTGATTTCTGCTCAATTGGTAATTTCGAAGGCTACACTTACACCCTCAGGAAAACACAAGATCAAAGCTCATAATCACATCCACACTTGCTGGCGAACACTTTTTATACAGGAACGTGACACAAATGCCAAGGAAAAGGGGTTAAAGCCCTAGTGCAGGACCTTAGCACACCCCAGCTATCATCACATTCCCTGGGCACGCTGCAAACCCTCAAGCTCAGGGCTCCAGCACTCAGCCTGTTCTTAACTCTTTCCACCACCGTGGGCAATTCCGGCCTGAGCAGGACCAGGATTCCCACAGGGAGAGGAACTGCCTGGAGCAGGGCCCTGAGCTCACCTGTGAGCAGGTGGCAGGGACAGGGCTGTGACACCAAGTCCCCACCAGGGAAATGCTCANGGTCCCAGAGCTGCCCCAGCACTGCAGGTGCCCTGGCAGTGCCAGCTCAGGGGACAGGCACTGTCCTGCTCCTGCTGCCACCCCAGGGCTGGCACAGCCCAGGTGCCCTCGGCCTTTTCTTGGCCACACCTGGCTCACATCCAGCACAAATCCCAGCCCAGCCTGGACTGGATGCGTGCCACGTACTTCTCCTTCTCGATTTCCATGGACAGCCTCTTCATGTCCGTATCCTTGAAGTCGAAGGAGAGGCTCTCGCTGATGAGGTTGAAGCTTGGCAGGTCAGTGGGCAGCGCTGTGGTACTCGAGTTCATGGACTGCTGAAGAGAGAGCACAAATTAATCACTCTAGGCCACACAAGTGCCACTACAGCAAAGGTTCTTGGACGCCGATGTAAAATCAGAGCAACGCTTGAGTCCACAGTCCCAAGCACCAGATCAGCCTGGAGATGCCCCTGCTCCAGTCCCAATTTGCTCCTCAATTCAAGCCATTTCTCCTCCAGGACTCTTTGCAGCACTAAAGAGGAGACAAAACACCACCTGCCTTCAAAATCTATTGACAGAACTTGGTAAAATCGAGGGTTTATCACTGCTATGTCACTTTTAAGTTGGACAGAAGCTGCCTCTTGGGAGTCATCTGTCAGCTATTTAACATCCAATCAGGTTTATAAAGTTCAAGCTGTGAACAGGGACAGTGTAAGACCCCGTGTGACAGCAGAGTCCTGCACTCCACAGCTCCCCAAAGCCTGAGCAAAGATCAATGTGACCCCAAGGACGCCGTTCCAGCAAGGTCCACAGAGATGCACCAACACATTTTTATCTCCTCAGTAACTTACAGCTCCAAAAGTTTAGAAATCACTTCTAGATTCAGCTGGAAATGCTGAGATAACACAGCAAATCACTCCTGGAACACCTGAGCAAGGATTTGGGACTTTCTTCCTCCTGTAAAATGCTTTGCTATCCCCCAGTGACACACACTGCCAGGCCCTCAGATCTTATCTTCTGCTAAAAAATGACCCTTCTTCCTCTCAGTCAAAAATTCTGTCACACCTCTAACAAATGGGCTCATTAGGAGGAGAGGAAAAGCCTGGTGGAGTCACGGCTCTGCTCCTGCAGCTCGCTGGATGAGGTGGCAAACAGGGCACACGTCAAGGGTGGCACAGCGGCATCAGGTGGGGCTGAGTCACAGCTGCTGCCAGCCTGCTCAGCCCTGCCCTGGGATAAGAGAAACCCAGCCCGGCATCCAAAAGATCCCCCACCTCCCTCCAGGATGCTCCTTCTTGCTTCAAGGGATTCCTGTAAGGAAAACAACATGCCCAAACCTGGAATGGCACCGCTGGGTACCTGCTCTAATAAACGAGAGCTTGAGCTTCGCCTGGTTCTTTCTTCCCCTCATTTCTCCTATTTGGGGTACTCCAGGCACTGTTTTCAGTTAGCTCCACTTCAAGCAAGACCTGCAAGCACTGGGGTGACAGATTTACTCTGCACAATAACCTGCCTGTTCCCTCAGCACCAGCCTGGAATTCACAAACAGCCAGGGCTCCTTCCCGGGTCGGACAGATCTGAGAGGGACAACATTTCATCGAGCGGCGGAGCTGGAGCACAAACACCTCGTACAAGCATAAACAAGGTGGTGCCTCAAACTGCACTTGGCCTGGCTGGAGCCTTCCAGGTGAGTTAAGACCCACATGACAAGGAAACCCAACTCCTTACTCCCCCCTTGCTGCCAGCACGGAACAAAGGCACATTAATTCTGGAGCAGGCGCTGGAAGGGACAGCTCGGTACCTAAATTCCAGTCTCGAAGGAAAGGGGACAGGTCTGCCAAAGCACTTAACTGATTTAAATACTTGCATCCCATTGACATTCAAGTCCCTTCCCTGTAAGGCACACAGGTGTTCCCAAAGCCCTTCCCACGTGAGGTTCTCCCATCCCTGCAGCGCAGGGGAGCCAGGAGCATCCGAGCCAGCCTGCTGGCCTTCAAATCACCTTTAGCTTGTTTTTATTCAGCACAAGCTTTGTTGGGTTTTGTTTTTAAAAACTCCCAACAGCAGCCGTAACAGTTGAGCAGGAATTTCAGTTGCTGCAGCCATTAAGGCCTGAGCCAATTCATCAGGGTTGCTACGGCCACTTCCTTCCCTCCCCTCGGCACAGCTCTGCCACGGAGCAAGGAAAAAATCGGTGGAGAAGTCAGAGAGCAGCAGGAGTGAGGAAGAGTAAGGAAAAAGCAAAGAGTGAGCAGGTTCAGGGCTCTCAAAGGCATGGGCTGGATATTTGGAGCAAAGCATTTAACAGAATCATGGAATGGGTTGGGTGGGAAGGGACCTTAAAGCTCATCCAGTGCCACCCCTGCCATGGGCAGGGACACCTCCCACTGTCCCAGGCTGCTCCCAGCCCTGTCCAGCCTGGCCTTGGGCACTGCCAGGGATCCAGGGGCAGCCACAGCTGCTCTGGGCACCCTGGGCCAGGGCCTGCCCACCCTCCCAGGGAACAATTCCTGCCCAAGATCCCATCCAGCCCTGCTCTCTGGCAGTGGGAAGCCATTCCCTGTGTCCTGTCCCTCCAGCCCTGGTCCCCAGTCCCTCTCCAGCTCTCCTGGAGCCCCTTTAGGCTCTAGAAGGGGCTCTGAGCTCTCCCTGGAGCCTTCTCCTCTCCAGGTGAGCACCCCCAGCTCTCCCAGCCTGGCTCCAGAGCAGAGGGGCTCCAGCCCTGGGAGCAGCTCCGTGGCCTCCTCTGGACTGGCTGCAGCAGCTCCAGGTCCCTCCTGTGCTGGGCCCCAGGGCTGGGACAGCTCTGCAGGTGGGGTCTCACCTGAGCGGGGCAGAGGGGCAGAATTCCTGCTGCAGAATCCTAGGAAGACGTTGCAGCAGGTGCTGTTATTTCTAATCCATGGCCACAGGGTGATAAAAGGGACAGGGAGCATTTTCCATATGTGTTTCCTCACCTGGAACCAACTGCAAAGCCCTGCTCCTGCACTACAGCAATTTCCTGCCGTTAACAGAGGCAAGCACCACGCTGGCAGCACTCATCCCTCCCAGCCCTCTGGAACACAGAGCGAGACGGAGCACCCGGAGGGAGCACAGAGCAGGTCAGGAGGTTTCCCCCGCAGGGAAAGCTCCTCCTGGTGCTGCCACTGCCTTTACTCTGCTGCTCAAGAATTTGGGCAAGCCCAAAGCAGGCACTTGGAGCTCCCGCAGGATCAGAGGGGAGGTGATTGCCTTTATCTGGCACCTGAAGGGCACCGAGGGAGGCCAAGAGCCGTCGCCAAGTCCGTAAGGAATGAATCGTTCTCTGAGCCCTGACGGCCTCAGACTCAGATCCACATCTCACTTCTCATGCATCACCTACCAGTGACATCATAAAAGCAGCCTGGGCTTCAAGGACTAAAAAGACACTGAAACAAGCTTTAAAGAACCAGGAGTGGAGACTGGAAAGTTGAAAAATAGACCTATTTAACTGTTTCTTTTGCCTTTTCTGCAGCACAGAGTTAGCTTAGGGATTGGACTCGATCTTTTAAGGGTCTTTTCCAACCTAAATGATTCTACATCCATCCACTCCCTCCTTCCTCTCCTGCTCCTGGAAAGTCCTGCTTAGCTCCCAGTGTCAGGGCAGGACACAGCACAAGTCTGGGACCATGGAAAAGAACAAGCCCAGCGTTACACCCTGGTTCAGGAAGAGAAGAGTTGGAATCCTGCACCATTCATCACAGCTGCCATTTACCTGAGGGACACGAGTCTCCCAAAATCAGCTTTCAAAACAGGGTTTCTCCACATGCTGGCAATCCAGGGAAGTGTAACAGAGGATGGAAGGGCCCAGCAAGGTGTTTTCACCTGGACATGGACATGCTGGTCACACCAGCGTCCTCCTGACCTTGGGAAACAACAGCCATGGAGTCTGCACAGCACAGCCCTCATCCCAGGGCAGGGAGAGACGCAGGAGGAGCAGCTGCATGAGGGGACCCTGCCACCAAAATGGGGAGGAAAAAAGCATTTCCCTTCCCAGCAGGCACTGGCAGCTGTGCCCGGAAGGCCAGGGCTCTTTAGGGAAGGCAGAGGACACAGCCCCATGTGTCTGAAGTGGCAGCTCTGCCTCCAGGCAGATGCAGCTGGAGGGGTGGAGCTGAGCTCCGTGCAAGCCCACAACATTCCCACTAATGAGGCTCTAACTCCCCAGGAACAGAGAGCAGAGCCACCCAGCTGCTCCCTGCCCAGGGATTTCGGCACAAGGGCTGCGAGCTGGGGCTCTGCTGGTTTCACTAAGGATGGACATGGCAACACGAGGCAACACAGATGTGAAAGAGCTGCCCAAATTCCACACTGGGCTGGTGTAGCCACGCAGCAGAGTTTCAGTGAGGACAGCTCTCCCTGTGCACAAGTTAAAGCCAGAATTAAGGAGCTGGTGCATCCCAGAACTCCAGTGACTTGTACAAGAAGGAGCACTCCAAAGCTGGGCTTTATCCAGCACTCACTGACTGAGCGTCCCAAAGCTGAGAGCACCTGATTATTTTCCATCACTGTTATTTTTAACAGCTTTCAAATATTCTTGCAGGGAACTCCAGGGAATCGGGATGCAAAGTTGCTTCATCTCAACCCTTCTCCAATCTGCTCCTATGAAGTTTCCAGAGGAGGGGGGAAGGAGCCTGCAGGTACAAATTCAAGCCTCGGTGCTGGCGTGTCTGTAACTCCCACATCAAGCCTATTCCTGATGCCCTTCCCCTTCCCCCAGGCCAGCAAGGAACACTGGCAGGTGTGAGCTGCAGGGATGGGGGCACCTAATGGGGTTTGCAGGCACAATTAGGGAAGCAGAAGAAAAGAACTGCCAGACAAGTCAGAGCAATGGTCATTTAGTCTGGCATTTCGGTGCCCGGCAGGAACAGGGACCAGATGCTTCAGAGGAAGGTGTGAAATCCTCTTAATGGACAATTATGGAATAATCTCCCTTCAACTAAGTTTTTTTCCAGCGCATAAAGGTCCAGTTTATGCCCAAAGAATGAATCTACAGGTTCTGAAGAGTGTTTATCCCACCTAACAAGAGTAAGGACATACTTAACCCTATTTTTAAAGGTTATTGATGAGCTGCTGCACTCCACACGTGCTGGCAAAGTGTGGCTCTGAAACGGCTGCTAAATTGGTTTAAAATTTGCTGCTTTAATTTCCCCAGCAGCTCCTTTGCTCTCGTAGCAAGAGGTGGGTGGAAAAAAAAAAAAACCCAGCATAGTGAAGTTCTGCTGGATGAGATGCAGGGATGAAAAGGGCAAGCACTGCTCAGGATTTCTGAGCAGCAATGAGACAGCTCAGCCCCCTCCACAGCTGGGATAGAGAAGGAGGCTCCTCCAGGCTACACAGGAGGGCATGGAACTGGGAATTACAACACAGATCTCTCTTACTGTGTAGGAAGACTTGCTGGTGATCTCCAAGAGTTTCTGCTTTGCTCGGCGCTCTGACTCGCGAGCCTCCTGCAGGTCCTGCTTGAGCTGATCAGCCTCCTTCGCCCTGCAAAGACCAACAGCAAACAGCAAATGTCAGACTGGAGCCAGGAGGAACGAGAGGATGGAGAAGCAGGATCACAGTGTAGGAGTGGAAGAGGTAGGAAGAGATGGAGAAGGGCTGTGTTCATCCGAGCAGAAGGGCTGACACCCAGCAGGCTCTCACAGGGAAAGGAGTAACCAGCCGGAAGGAAACAAGGCTCATCTTTTACTTGGTCACTGCCACATTCACCGTGGGACCTGGGCTCGGGTAGCAGGAGGGTGGAAACATCAGTTTTAGCAAGGAGCAAAGTCTTTGTTCAAGGCTAACCCGGAACAGAACTTGTGGCTGGAAAGGAGAACTGAACAACAGTGAGATAAGGAGAGAATAGGGAATGTAGATCTACCATCCAGAGGAGGAACAACCCCCAAGTGTTACTAATGTTGTCAAATACTTTTGGGAATGCAGTGGGGGATTGCAGAAAGCACCCAAAAGCAGAGCTGGCTTCTGGAGAGGGAAACCAGCTGGGCCCAAGGGCCATTTGCTGTGGGACACGTGGGAAGCTGAGGGAGGATAACTCAGAGGGATAACTTGAAGGAGGTGGGAAGCAAAGCAGAGGCAGCTGCAAGGTTGTACCCTCTGACCTCCTCTCTGACTCCTCGGCCATTTTCAGTGCCAACATCTCTGCCTCCAGCACCTTCTGCTCCATCAGCCGCTTCTCCTCCTCGGTGCGGATGGCCGTGGCCTTGATGCGCTGCATCTCCTGCTCGGCCTCGGCCGCCTTCTGAGCCAGCAGCTTGGCCTCCTCCTCCGTGATCTGCGCCTTCTCCGCCAGCAAATCCGCCGTCTCCTCCGACCTCATCTGACAATTCCAGGACACGAAGCCATTAAGCACAGCCAACGTCTCCCCAAATGTGCCCACAGCCCCCGAGCAGGGCCCCGAGCTGCTCGCTCCGACACGCTCCATAGAATCCCTCCCTTCCATGAAAGCCTGCAGCCGTCTGCCGCCAAGGCTGGGATGTGCCCAGGCTCCATCCCAAATCGTCCTCTTTGTGCTCCTCCCAAGCAGCCCAGCAGGATGAAATAGCTCCATCCAGCCTGCTGCTCACTGGCCACCGGCAGCAGTTTGGGAGCAGCCTTAGGGCAGTCATGGTGAGCTTCCAAAAACGCTTCTGCAGTGGAAAGAGTGAGGAGCAGCTGCAGGGCTCGGGAAACGGCCTCCCAGGGACCTACCAGAGCCTCGTTGGCCATCGTTGCCTCCTCCTTCAGCTGCATCAGCCTCCTCTCCAGCTCATCCCTGGTCCTCTCAGCCTCTTCTCTCATTTGCTTCTCTCGCGCCAGGCGCTGCCGTTCCATCTGGGAAGAAGGGATTGGGGAAAACACACATGAGGAAGGTTTTCCACGGATGAGAAAGAGTCATAGTTGGGGTCAGAGCACTGCTGCCCCCTCTCTGCTTAGCGACAACGGGAACGTCCGTGGACTGGGGTGACCTGATCAAAGAACAGAACCATGGAATCACCCAGGTTGGAAAAGACCTCCAAGATCATCGAGTCCGACTGTTCCCCCAGCACAGCCAAGGCCACCCCTGACCCATGTCCCCAAGTACCACATCCACGTGTGTTTTTAACCCTTTCAGGGATGGTGATTCCACCACTGCCCTGTTTGAAGCTCCCTTGAAAAGTGCCATTCCTGAGACAATTCCCACCCTCTGCTCGGGCTGTCACTCGCAGCATGGCCACAGAAGCTGCCTGCAGGTGATGATGTCCCCACACAGGACCCTCCTAGGCTCAGTCACAGGGCAGACCAGGACAAGTGGGTCTTGAGATCTCCAGCTTAACTCTCTGGAGTGTCTTACAGCAGGACTGGGCTTAAGGACAGTCCAAGGGCATCTCCCAAGCACCACAGCACGTGGCAGGAGGCTGAAGGACAGGGATAGCTGCTCCTTTTGATCAGATATCCAGCCCAGCATCCTGGAACCTTCACCTCCACTCGTTTAGAGGGAGGTCACACAGAGTGCAACCACCTCTGGCAATTCCTGGATGCAACAAACCCTCTCTGTTTGCAAGGACCAGCAATGTTTCTCCAGGAGGGGAAGATCCAAGCCACCAGGACCTGCCAGCTCTTCCCAGAAGATGCTGGGAGGGTTGCTGTGCCCAGAGGCTGCCTCTCCAGTAGCCAAGAGCCCAAGGGAGCCATTGGGCTAATTAACACACTGAGTTTAATCCCTGCAGTCCCACAGGAATGGGGCATTATAAATACCCACGCTGCAGCCAGGACAGGAGACCTGCTGGGTTTAATAAGGGAAGGAAGTGAGACAAGCCACATCTCTCTGCTCCTTGGACACCAGCTGTGCTCTGAAAGCGGGACGCCCACTGTTCCAACCGTTCTGCTTCCTTCTATTAAAGGTTCCCCTCATTAATTACCATTATGATCTGCATCCCGCTTAGGACTTCCATTAACAAGAATTCCTGATCTAAAAGGGTTTTCTGAAACCATTAACAACTGTGGATGCTGGGGAGGCAGGAGGAAGCAGGGCAGACAGCACGGTGGCTCGCTCAGGACGGGAGCCTGACCTTTCCCACGGAGCCCAAGTGCTCTGGATTTGGGAGCTCACATGGAGCCATGAGCTGCTGCCCCCTCCCAGTGGCCCCACCTCTCCCAGCAGCCCAAAGAAGGACAGGATCTTGGGTCTGGTGTTATCCAAACCCATCAAAAACTCAGACTGTAAAACTTACAGACTCATGGAATCGTTCAGGTTGGAAAAGCCCTCTAAGATCAAGCCCAACCATTATCCCAACACCACTGTGTACACCACAAAACCACATCCACTTTCGAACTCTTCCAGGGATGGTGATCCCACAAGTTCCTGGGGAGCCCATTGCAATGCCTGACCACCCATCCCTGAAGCCACCAGCACTTGGACACAGCGCTGCTCCTTCCCAGGACCTTCTGCTCCACTAAGGACACGGCTTAGTGAACACAGCGGTGCTGGGTTGATGGATGGAGATCTCAAGAGTGCTTTCCCAACCTTAATGGTTCTATAGCACCAACTCTGTCCTGACCAGAGCAATCCCTGTGGGAAGCACAAAGCCCCCCTTCCCCAGTGGAGCTTGTAGTGACTCAAGTCCTGTCCTCTCCTGCCACTCCACGAGCTCCAGGAGGGAGAACTGCTTCAGGAGGTGCCTGAAGGACAAGTCACATCCCACCTCCAGCTAAGTACCTCAGCACCACACAAACACCAAGAGAGGTGTCTGAAGGACAAGCCATGTCCCACTTCCAGCCCATCTGAGCACCTCAGCATGACACAAACATCAAGAGAGGTTCCTGATGGACAAACCATGTCCCATTTACAGGTCAGCTGAGCACCTCAGCACCACACAAGGATTGAGAGGTTCCTGATGGACAAGCCACGAGCCATCTCCAGCCCAGCTGAGCACCTCAGCACCACATAAGGACTGAGAGAGGTGCCTGAAGGACAAGCCAAGAGCCACCTCCAGCCCAGCTGAGCACCTCCACCCCACACAAACACCTCTGTGGCCATGCTCAAACCCAGTAACGCACCAGACCTGTGCCAACAAGCCCCTGCTGGGTGGGTGCAGCGCCTGCTCTGGCTTCTCCTGCTCCTCTCTAGTGGCTTCCCTGCCAAAGGGCCATTTATATTCCGAGCACCGGTGCTCAGATTAGCTGTGTGGGTTTCAGTGAGTAGAAAAGGTCTACGAGCAGAAAACAATGATTCATACAATTCAATTTGCTGATCTCTGCTCGTGGGCTCCACGCCACTGCCTCCGCCGCGCCGCGCCGGCCGCCCGGGCTGACCCGCGGCACGGAGAGAGGCCAGCCTGGAATTAGCATTCCAGGCTGGAATTAGCATTCCAGGCTGCACAGCCCGGAATGCCGGCGTGCCTTCCATCACCCTGCAATCAGAAACGAGGCAAAGAGCTACGGCAGAGCACGGCTCCCCCTCGCAGCCCCTGATTTATCAACTGTCCCAACACGCATCTTGCCACGCACTCGTAGACACCCAGGGCAGCTCTTCCCTCCTGTCCTCTCAGTTTTGTTCCCAATTTGGGGGCTGGACTCAGGCTGCCATCAACCTGCAGAGCCAAGCTGAGATGACTGCAGAGCTGGGAGCAGGCTACTAAAAAGTGTTCAGCTGGACCTTCCCTCAAAGCTGCTTTGATGCTGTTCCAGAGACCTGTCCTTCCCAAGACCATCTGCATTTCTGATTTTGGCTCACTGCTTTTGGGACATGTGGCTCACCTGCTTCCTGGCCTTCTCCTCCCTGGCCTGTGCTTTCATCTGCTGGACCTCCAACGAGTCTGCCTTCCTCCTCCTCATGAAGAGGTCGTGGTTGCCAATGCACAGCTGAAGAATCTGTTCCAGTCAGGGGTGAAGAGCAGAGAGAAACAGCTGTACACGTGATGGCGATGAGGTGGTTTGTATTCTTGACACACAAAAACACTAGAATTGCTTTGATTTGGTGCTTGTTAGTGCTTCTACCCACTGAGCTCCAACCCTGCGAGCTCTTGCAGCCGTAGGAGGGGCAGGGAGCCAGGTCCCACACCAAACACCAGCTCCTGGGTTTAGCAGCTCTTTGCAGAGACCAATTTTCTGTGCCTCCAGCACAGCACGGGTGTTGTTTTACACCCACCCTAAAAAGGCAAGAGGCCAAATAGTGAAATAAAAATGGCTACAGCTCTGCCCGGTTCCCTGGCTCTCACTGCCCCCTTTCTTTAGGCTCAAGATTAACTTGCACCTTCTCCCCAGCATATGTTTAAGGCACTGAGATTATAAAATAAATTAAAATGAAACAAAAGAAAAGGAAAACTTTCCACTTGGACAAACAGAAGGCTTATAAAAACTTGCTTGGGCATCTCCAGATACCTTTGCTGAAGGGATTTGAGCCCCAGTGTGGTTTTCTCTCTGGTAAGGACCAGGGAGGTGGCAATGCTAGAGGAGAGTTAGCACAAGGTGGGCACACAGAGGAGTGAAAAGATTTTTTTGGCAATAAAAGCAGGGTTCTAAATCTGGATTCTTTTCTAAAGGACTGATTTACATGCTCTCCTTCCATTTCATAAAATCACAATCAGAATCCTGGAATGGTTTGGGACCTTAAAGCCCATCCAGTGTCACCCCCTGCCATGGGCAGGGACACCTCCCATGGTCCCAGGTTGCTCCAAGCCCCATCCAGCCTGGCCTTGGACACTGCCAGGGATCCAGGGGCAGCCACCACCCAGGTCACAAATGGCATTTCCCAAGTCACAAATGACTTCTCTGGAGTCAGAGGAGCTTTCAGCACTGTGAACCTGATGATGCAGGGAATGAGGAAGCCTCCCTTCCTATGGAATGTGAAGCACAGCCAACAACCAGAACAGCAAAGGTCCCTGTGAGACCTAACAACAGATCTGAACCCAGAACATCAGCTAAAGCCAGCCTCCAACACGGACAGCTCAATGCAGTCCATCCTTGTCCAAGCAGAGTGTCCTCAGAGGGGGAAAGGCCAGGACTCTGGTAAAGGTGCCCCCCAAAACAGGGAAAGCTACAACACAGGGCAGAATGGGAAAGATCCACAGGGGAAGAAAGAGGAACTGAGCAAAGCTGGGAGTTGTATTTACTAAGTGCTTCCACTATTTAGGTCAGCTGAAAGCCAAGAGCTCCGAAAGGGAGCACAAAACAGGGGAGGGGGAGAGGTTCTGTGGAGGAGCTTGTCTTGAGCCTCCCCCTCCCCTCCTTCAGCAAGCAGTAACTGCTACAACCCCATCACAGCCACACAGCAGCAGCTCCCTCTCAAAGGAAAAGCCCCAAAAGCTCGCTGTCTCACACTCTCTGCAGAACCCACTGCTGCAGGCAGTAAAAAAAGACTGTCTGTGCACTTACCAGCTTATTCACACGCAGCTTTGATGAATTGAATTTAAAAACATCAATCTTTTTGTCCAATGGCTTAATCGTAAACTGAAAAGGAAAAAATAAAGAGGGAGAGAGTTATCAGAGAGTGGTGCATTTAATAAAAACGCAGCTATAAAATTCCTCCTGAAAGCTTTGGCTCAGAGCAGGTCAGCAGGGTCAGACGCACGGCTCAGAGCCGTCCCCGTGGCTCTGAGCCAAGCAAGAGGACTCGCATCAAAAGCAGCCAAGGAGACAACTGTTCCTCCAGTCGGGAAAACACGGGGGCCTCAGGAGCTGGTGTCCTCTGCAGAGAGCCCTGCAGAGGTGGGGTTCAGCTCAGCACCTCCCCAGGAAAGGAGCTGCTCTCCTGGGAGCTGCAGGGAACACAGAAACCACAGCAGGAACTCAGGATGCTTCCAAAGGGAGGAGAGAAGCAGCTCAGCTGCCTGATGGAACCACAGAATCATTAAGGCTGGAAAAGCCCTCCAAGATCATCAAATTCAAGTGTCAACCCAACACCACTGCGTTCAGCCTCAAACCATGTCCCCAAGTGCCACATCCACAAGTGTCTTGAACGCTTTACTTGGCAGTCTGGGCCAGGATTTGACAGCCCTTTAATGAAGAAATTTTCCCTAATATCCAACTTAAACCTCCCCTAGCACAGTTTGAGGCTGTTTCATCTCATCCTGTCACTTGTTAACTGGGAGAAGAGCCCGACTCCCACCTGGCTGCACTCTCCTGTCAGGGAGTTAAAAGGGCAGGAGAGCTGCTTAAGGAACACAGCAAGGAGTTGGTGCCCTTCCCACCAACACCCCCACTCACAAGAGCTCCCCAGAAGAATTTGCCATGCACTTTCTTCTCCAGAACTCAGCCGTGTCCTAAGACGTCCCCACAATTCAAACTATCATTCCCTGGCTCTAATTTGTATTTCCACTCCATGTGCCAACCAACCAGCTCTACCCATGGCCCGGCTTCACCCTCTCCAAAGCTCTCCCACAGTGGCTCTCCTGAGAGGAGAGTGGTGGCACAAATCCCTCAAGGGTTTTGGTAATGCAGCCCTTGGATGGCGAGAAGCCTCTGCACTATCACAAGGGTACTTGAAGAGATGGAGTGCTCCGCAAGATGGCATTTTTAGGAGACATGCACACATTCCATCACTCCCCCACACGCTACAGAAATAACAGGCTGAGGAGCTGGAGCAGACAGAGTGTGTCCATTAGAGTGGGAGATCTGTCAATACACGGCCCTGCCTGCAAAGGGCCCTGCCCTGGCACTGCCTCGCTCTGGCAGTTTAAGAGCCAATCTTTTAAGACTTTCACAAGAGCAGACGTGCATGAACGTCCCTGGATTCGGGCTCCGGCAGAGCCCCCAGCAGTCACTGAGAGCAGCAGCAGGAATGTGCTGGGAGAGAAGTTTCAGCTCCATGTGAACAGTCCATCTCTGTTAGCAGGGATAACCCCCAGTGCGGTGTGGGCAGAGCTGCTGCTCCCCGTTTGTATCAGGTCAGGCCTGCTCGTGGGCACCTGATTACACAGATGACTGAGCTGATGGAAGGGATCCGTCTTTTCCCCCGGAGAGAGCTCTGCTACAGGCCTGTGGCAAGGCCTGCTCATGAAGGGGTCAGTCCCTGGACTCTGGGGAGCTCCCACTGCACTGTCACAGGCAGGGAAGCTTCGGAAGTCACTCAGTGCTGGGCTTTTTGCAGAGTCGTGAAGCTCTTTAAGGAGTAAAACAAGTGGAGACCATTCCAGCACGGATTTACTGCTTATAAAACTTCACAAGACATGCAATAAACGCAGCTGATGAGAAACCTTTAGCTGCTTCCCTGATCAATATCATGTTTAGATTAGAAAACCATTTTTAATTAAGAAGTTAATTCTCTTCCTTACCATGAAGGCAGCTGGTTTCTTTGAGCAGCTCTCTCAGACTTACAATGGAGCTGTTCAGTCCCCTCTCCACAGCCAATTGCACTTCTGTTCTCAATTAGGTTTGGGGGCCAACAATCCCAAAGACCCATATTTAGACTGGATTTAATAAATAACTGTCCAACAGTGGGCTTAAATTGCTCAACTTCCTAAAAAGATTCCAGCTGCTATGCCAAGCCCAGCAGCCTGAAACCCAAGATGATGTAATGAGATGGCAAGAGCTCTTCTCCCCAGGAACACATCTCCCTGTATTCCATAATACAGAATATATCCACAGTAATAAATACTGTAATATATTCAGTAAAGAAAGGATTTTAACTTCTGAACTCTGGTATTTGGGCTAAGCACACCAACAGCAATTTGGGGTTTTTGAAAAGATTATTACATAGAAGGTTTAAAACCAAAGAGGAGCACCAGCTCCCCAGTGACCCCTTGCACGCCCACTCCTGCGAGGTTTCGGGAGGGCTTGGATTAAGGTTTCAACTGGAGGAGTTGAGCTGTCCTTAGCTAAGCTGGTGAGAGCAAGCACAGCAGACAGAGAAGCCAAGAGAAATCATTTTAAATCCCAGTTGTGTTCTTACTGCTCTCAGGGAAGAGGCGAGACACATCCATACCTCTTTATCGCTGTATGAGATATTCCGGATCTCGTTCCAGGGGAAGGAGATTTTAGGGGTCAACCTGTTGTCTGGGTCATAAATGTGAAGACCCAAGGCATCAACTCCAAGGAGCAGCTCTGTGCCCTTTTTATTCTGCAGGAGGAAAGGAAAGAGCAGGAATCACTGGGAGAGTCAGACATGAACCACTGTCCCCTCCTGAGCCAGCCCAGAGCAGTGACCCAGCACCGGGTACCAGGAGCTGCTGCCTCCCCCCAGCACAGCTGGGCCTCCCCAAAGTGCCACCTCCCAGCCCTCCTGGCTCTCCAGGAGATGGAGATGACACCGGCAGGAGAACAGGAGCCCCAGCCCACCCAACTCACCCTGATGGCAAAGTAGTTCACGCCATACATCTCCAGGTCCTGGGCTATCTTCAGATACTCCATTTCAGCTTCATCTCTGTCGGGCAGGAACAGTGTTTGGGAGGATCAGAGAGGGGCATGGCTGCTCCTGCTGATCCTAAGCACTCACCGGGCTTTAAAGCCTGGACTGTCTCTATCACACAGGTCAATCCTGTCTTTGCTGGCAGGATCAATAAAGTCCAAGAGCAAATCCCACTCTGCAGTTGCCAGCATCTGAGTGGCTGCTGAGATGCAGCACTCCAGGCCTGGCTTTGTTCACCTCCCAATCCCTTCAGCATAAATAGGAAACCTCTGGCTGGGATGTTACTGTTTCAGATCCATGGCTTTAGGTTTATTCCCCAAAAGGAGCACTTTGCCACCTGAGGCAGTCATACACAGTTTGAATCCCTATTTCTTCTCCCAGCCCCAGAAGCCTCCTGATCCCTGATGCAGCTGAGTCCTTACTTTGCATCATTCCTAAATTCTCTCGAGGGCCCTGACAGTGACCAGGGGAGAGCAGGGCACATGCAGAGCCATCAACAAAAGCTGAGCTCTTCCCGAGGCTGCTGCAGAGATGTACTGGGATTAAACTGCTGGCAGAGCCCATCCAGCGCCTGCCCAAGCTGCCCAAAGCCTGGTGACTCTCCAGGGGAGGGGACTGGCCCTGCCCCAGCACAGCAGCACAGGCTCACCTCGCTCTGCCCCGGTGCTCCGCGTACCAGGCTGTTATCCTCTCCTCCCACATCTCTGGAGTCATCTGGTACAGGTTTATCACCTGGGATAGGTGGGAGGCAGAGACCAGGTCACAGTGCTGCTCCGGGCTCAGCAAGAAAGCCAGAAACACCAAGACAGGTGCCAGCACCACGTCCAGCCTCGCGACAGCCTGGACACCGACTCCCCGGCTCCGCTGAGCTCCTTACCCGCTTGGGAAGCAACTCCTCCTGTGCCAGGAAGCCTCTCTTGTGGACATTGGGGTCGTAGTCGCCGTACTGGGAAGAAGCACAGACACGGTGCCCACTCCACGTTAACAACAAGGGCAAGTCAAACACTTCACCCCCTGACACCCATCCCTGAGACAGCAAACACGGCCTGCTCACCCCTCCACCCCACTAGCAGAGAACCTGCTGCTCTCTGAGGTGAATAACCTGGGTTTCTTTGTCGTTTCATTGCTAACAGAAACAAAGAGCTTCCTTCTACTCATGCAGCAGAGGTGGGAGAAGAACTAAACTTCCCACCATCACAGAATCAAGGCTGGAAAAGGTCTCCAAGATCAAGTCCAACCTGAACACCCATAAGGTCCTCAAGAGCCACATCTGCTCAGTTTTGAACACTTCCAGGGATGGTAACTCCACCACTTCCCACAACTTCAGCTGATGACCACCACCAGTTGATGTCCTCCATCAGTCCAGCTGGACTAGATGATGGCTGTCTATTCTATTTTCATTATCATGCCCTAATTAACACTCCTCCTAGTGCAGGGCAAGACTCTATAGCTGAGAGGTCCTTACAGTTCCACAGGCAGTGGAACAAGGAAAAAAGACATGGACAAAGACCTGTCCCCAAAAATTGATGGATAGCAGCGATCCAGGTTAGGCAGATGGCAGTTCCTCTGTCGCTGCTCATCACCCTAATGAATAAATATCAAAAAAATTAGAGGAGTTTGACAGACTCCTCTCAGGCAGGTGGTGGCTCTTCTGTCAGAGGGTCTGTTGCTCAACTGGGTCATGGAATCCAATTCAGATTTGTTAAGTGCATCCACTAATTACTGGTATTTGTTTAGATTTACATCTCTTTGAGCAGCATATAAAGTGACTGAGAAAGAAAACCGCTTATTAACAGATTGAAGAGCCGCGTGTCCCTGCGGTGCATGTGAAAATGAATTTACCTCCTGCACGGCCTCAGAGGGCAGGAAAACGCCGGAGAACGGCTCCTCCAACAACCCAGCCAGTCCAGGAGGAGAGGAACAAAGCATGTGAGGCACGTACACAGAGTGCTGTGACTTCCACTCACCCGGCAACCAGGCCTTCTGCAGGGACAGAGGTGACAGTCCCCGACTGCACGAGACACGGCACCGTTTGCTCAAGCTGCTCATTCTGCGAGCGAGGCAGCCCTTCCCTCCCCGCTTTTCTGAGCAACCTCAGCTCAGGAAGTGCAAAACGGTGACAATTTTTAAACCCAAGGCCAAGAGGCACCCGGTGGTCCTGCAACAAGTCAGGAGGCTTTTCCTCTCAGCCTCCTTTTTGTGCCAGGACCATCGTGCACCGAAACCAGAGCTCAGCATCAAAAGTCTACACACATCCCACCTCTCTGCTTGGGAGACAACACGTGGGGATTAAAGACATAAATATTGATCTGGAGCCAATGCAGATGTGAAGGGAACATGTAACAACAACCAACACCGACTCAGACTTCAATTAATAGAACAAAACCAGCCCGGATTTCACCCAAGAGGGTGCTGAGTAGCAGTAACTCTGCCTTCCAAGGTCTTGAAGCTCCTCAGGATGCAGCACTTTGCAGGTACACAGCCCTTGAGCCCCCCCACAAAGGAAGCAGCCCTAAAAATGTTGCACTGTCGAAGGAAACAACTCCAATAACCTTGGAGAGGCAGCAAGTAAATCATTTTCAGGTGATGAAAATAAGAGCAAATAGGATTAACACGATTATTTTCTGTTGTGATCTTCCGTGGAGATCCAAGACTAAGTATGGATTATGTGACTTTTCATGTGCTGAAAAATACTGCCGTGTCCCAGAGGAATATTTGTACTAAGAGGGGAGTCTGGATGAGAACATTAATTATTCACAAGTCAAAAATCAACAAATGGCCTAAGTATTGCAGAATTTGTTGGCTTAAATGATTTTGCAAACGTACTTTCTAAAGGCCTTTTCAATTAAATCGTTACTTTCAAACTGTCAGGGAATTTCAGCTCCTGTTAATTGAACTGTATGATTAATATTCATGATGGGGCATGGAATTGCCTTTACCACAATCATATGCCTGGCTTAGATTGTTGGATAAACACAGGCACGCTCAGCTCCAAATTAACACCAAGTATTGCTTGTTTTGGGGAAAAACAATAATAATTAAAGAGCTGTTTGCTGTGCTACAAGATCTGAAGTGCTGAGAGAGCTGCAGCGACCCGCATTTAAGGGGCAAAAAATAGAAGAACCTCCTGGATGTTCCCAATTTTTTTTTCACTGGATCCCACGTCTTTCCCAGCTATTTAAAACCTGAAGCACCTCCAACCTCGGAAAGCAGTGTGGGTGGTTTGAACAGGGCTGGAGGGGAAAGCACATAGTAATTCCCCAAATGAACACAACGAGAGAGAAATAAATAAGCTGTTATTTTTACGACCCCCCTGTTTCCTTTGCTGTCTCAGGTTGGTGTGGATGGACCAGCAGCACCTGGCTGTCAGTAAGCGGCTGCTGGATGCACACACGCTGCTGTGTCAGGCTATTATCCCCCTAATCATGCAAATCAGCACGTTATTAGTGAAATTACTGCGCTCACTGCCTGCTTTCTTGTCCAGGAAGGACATCGTGATCCTATTTAACTGGAAGGAGATGACCTGCAACATCTTTCTTCCCAGTTCCCTATCAAAGATGTGGTTTCAGCTCTTTTGCCTTTGCTGGGAGTGAAAGCACAGGGGGAACCCCAGGCTGGAGGGGCAGCAAGGAAAGGCATGTCTGAAGAAAAGCCCTTTAGTGAAGAGCAGAAAAGTCATCCCTCCTCCACCTTCTCCTGATGTCAGCACAGTCAGAACTGCTCTGACTCCATGTGACCTCCTCCCAGTGCCCCAGAATATCCAAGGTGCCACGGGGACAAAGGGGATGGCACAACTGACCTGCACTAAGTCACAGCCTGTTCCCCAGCACGTGAGCAGGAGCTGTCCTGGCCAGGAGGTAACAGAGCTCAATATTTACCCAACGTTTATTCATTTTGGCAGCAGGAAAAATCATTCCCTACGTATCCTCAGCTCAGGTCAACAGAGAGAAAGCTAAGGAGGTGTTTACTCATGTACTCTAATAAGAGTGATGAATGTTTCACATAAACAGAAACATTTCTAAAAGCAACTTTTCTTTGCCCGGCTGATGAGTCTCTTGAACAAAACATGGTTTCATCAATACTCTGATTATAAGGAGAAAACACCAATTTCTAGCAAATTCAAACACTCACCATCAAAGAACATGGCACCCAGGGCTCTATTCAGAGTGTGGACTGAAGGGTTATGAGGAAACTTATACAGCCATAGGGAAAAAACCATTCTGGATCAGGACCTCTCTTCAGGCCACAGGGCCAAACCCCCTCTCCTGCACTGCCAGCAAAGGTGGTGCCACAGACCTGCTCCTCCTAAACCTCTCCACAGCCGTGCTCCTCAAGGACAGCTGGACTTGCCAGACCCAGGGCATGGCCACCTGCCTGCAGTCCTGTGAGCCAAACCCTCCCAAAACCCCATCAGAGTCAGCACCAAGGGAGCTGCAGAGATAACGTGGCTGGGCTGTGCTCAGGCTGCAGTCGCTCCTCTCCCAAAGACAAGAGCTTTGCACACGTGAGCTGGAGCTGAGCTCCAGGAGCTGTCAGTGGAGCAGCAGCACACGATGTGCATGCTCAGGGAGAAATTATGTCCCTCACTGCAAGAACGTCTGAACCCTGGGCTGCTCCCTCCATCCCAGGAGTCTCTGCCCTGGGCAAGCTGTCCAAGGCTGCACACTCCAAACTGGAAAACAGTGTCCTCTGGAATAAACCCTCAGCAAAACACCCACTCTGGGCCCAGAGCAGAATCCAGCAGAGGAACAAGGGCAACTCAAAGAACACTGACTTTTCCCTCTGTCTGGTGAGGCTAAGCACCCAAGATCAAACCCAAGATAAGGGGAGAAGCCAGGAAAAGCCCTTTCACAGTGCAGTAACGTGGATGTGGCAAGCTCTAGCAGTGACATAAAGTCATTCTCATGATGACAGGTATTCTGGGGGAGCAGCAGAGCTGGGAGTCCCACAGCTGGCTTGCCTCTGGCTATCAGTGGCAAAAACAGGGAGGAGATCCAAAAAACCTCAGGCTCAGGGAATTCACCTGCTCCAGCAGTAAGCCACACTCTGCAGGCTCTGCAGCTCATGAGCTGAGCATTTGCTAAAGAGTCCTGGAAAGAGAAAGCAAAAACTCATCCAATATCTGGAGGTAGCCAGGAACCAGCCATGTGGAGAAGACAGCAGTGCTGGTGTAGCCCCCTCACTTCCCAAGCTTTCACAGCTTTCCCTGCCTTCCCTTTCCCCAGGAAGTGGCTCCAGCACAAAGCACCTGGCTTCCCTGGATCAACACCACCCCAGCAGGCCCTTGGAGCATCCCTTGGTGCCTACCTTGGCTTGGACAGCGTAAGAGGCCAGCAGGACAGAGGCTTCGGGAGGACAGAAGATCTTCTCATCCAAAATCTGCTTCTTCACCTGCACACAGAGCAGCAAAGGACAGATACACACGGTTAGTGGAGCACAGCAGAGCAGGACTGTCACAGCAGATGGCTGCAGTTTGTTTCAACTCGAGCTGTCAACCACACAGAGTTAACAATTTTCCTAACACTAATCACAGTCCAGGCTCAGGAAGTCTCTGGCAGCTCCGAAGGGCTGAGACTTTCACAGACCACCTTTCTCAGACAGGTGGGTGAGAAGAGCTAAATTTATATGTGGAAAACGACAGCACCTCTATCCTGTTGCTAAAGGCAATGGGGGGAAAGGCCTTGCATGTAAACACAGAGATAAAACCTCCTAAGGCATGAGCCACAGATTGATAGGACATCCAGCCACGCTGCTAAATAAAAGAGCAGCTTGCAGCCAAGTCTCTGAGGGCTGCAAGCTTTGCTCTGGGATGTTCAGGGCTCACTGTGAGTCAGTGCTCACCTGTGCTGGAGGCCAATTCCTTGGATCCCAGCAGGGAGAGCTGCGGGTCACCTCTGTGGCAGAGCTTTTAGCAGCAGGCAGAGCCCCGCGCGCGCTCCCGGGAGAGCCAACGTGCAGGTCCCCAAAGCCACAGCTTCACTTCCCTGGCTTCTGTGCATTAAAAAATTAAACCTGTCATGTTCGATATTTTTTGGGTTGGCACACTTAATTTTCCTGATTAAAGACGGGAAAAAAAAAAAAAAGAAAAAGCCTACGATTTCCTGGGAGGTTTAAATGGATTGTCAGAGATGCAGGAACATCAATTTGAATTTATAACGTGCTTTGAGTCCTCAAAGTTGGGTACAACATAATCACAGCAGATATTCTGCTGCATCAAGATAAAAAACAGGAGAGTTTACAAGCTTAGATGTGCTCCTGTTTCCCAAATGCATTCAGGAGCCCAGGCTCCTTTCAGCACAGAAATCCCAGCAGCAAAGTCATGGTCTGCATTTAGAAAATGCAGCTTGAATGGCTTTTCCTCTCTGATTTTCCTTCTCAAAGATGCCAACAGCGTTTTTCCTCACCGTGGATAAAGCTCCTGGCAAATGAGGCATTTAGAAGTAACCCTACAGGGACACCAGTGCACGAGACAGAGCTTGGAAATTAACAGGAATACTTTGCATTTAGAACACTTTTGGCTCTGGAGAGAAAAGATGGACTTTGGAAGAGTGAGGAGCATCAAGAGGCAGGTGAGCTCACTTGGGAAGGGCAGGACACCCTGCAGGCTACAGAGTATTCCCAAATCCAGGCTGTCTCAACTTTGGTGTAAGAAACATATGAATGAGTGACTTTTTAAAAACTTTTTATAATTTATCTTCAAATTAACAGCCACAGAGCAGCTGAAACATCCCAGTGAGCACCCAGAGATCTCACTAGGTGTGCTCTATTCCCTGTAACCGCGCTTGACACAACTCTTCAGAGGAAAAATGTGTCAGAAAATGAATTTTGTGGCAGAAAATTGATGATGTCCCTGAAAGAGAGCTCCTGTGGTAGCAGCTCCTTGTTACCAGCCATGCAGCACTGCCACATCATCAGCTGAACCAACTTCTCAGGACACAAAGTTTTGTAGAGTAATTTAAATTAAAAAACCCAACCAAGACGTGTTCACCACAGTTCCCTTAGCTGAAGGGCAGGAGTTCCTAGGGCAGGTGGGACCATGAGGTTTCCCCTTCTCCTCTGTTTTTCCACCAGAGAGCTGATGCTGGGATTTTGTTCTGCTCCAGTGACCTGGAGGCTGTTTGGTGAGGAGGTGAAGTTCGCTGTCCAGCCTGGGAACAGCCTGGCTGCACTCTGCTCTCCAGGATGAAGCTCCCCTGCCCCACACGATGCCATCACGTCCAAAGGCAGCTGCCACCCCTCAGCACAGCTCATCCCACACCCCGCAGAGGGACACGAGCCCTTGGCTGACAGATCCGTGTCCCTGAGCCACCACCCGTGGATATTATGGATCACCTCATCATTCCTGACTGCCGCTTCAGACATCTGCCAGTCTGGGCAGGCTGCTTCCTCCACAAAAACCATCCTTCACCTCTTTTAGGAAGTTTTTATTGCTGAAGACAAGTCCCTTTGGAGAGGTGTGAACATAAGGATGTGGAGCACACTCTGCTGACCAACTCTCTGACCCTGGAACCTTCTGTTCATCCTGGCTCCCTCTTCCTGGTTATCCCTCAGGTTGGATAACACTGTATTGACTCCTACCTGCAGGAAGAACAAGTGCTGGGTGATTTCCTGGACCAGTTCCTCCTCTGCGTTCTCAGGATAAAATTTGGCCAGGAAGTGAAAGGTTTTGGGCTCCTCTGTGGGGACATCATGATCCAGGACCTGTGGGATAAAAGAGCCATTTGGTTTCTTCAAGACAAGACCCAGCCCCCTTCTGTTCAGATCAGCACATCTTTTGTCAGATACTTTTAGACATCTAGAACAGACCTAAATAGTTCAGACACTGTAGTTAAAAAAAGAAAACAAACATTTCTGACACTCCTAATGATGCAAGGGAACAAAAAAATGCAGAAACAAACAGCATGAGAAATGAGACAGTGAAGGTTGATCCTGATCTGCCATGTGCTCGCTGCCTCTCCTGATCCTTGCGGAGCGATGCTGGATCCTGCTGCGCCACCACCCGACCTTCTCCTCGTTTCCCAGCACTGAATTTATTTCAGTGGTGTTTCTCACCACCTTTCTCTGGTACTGCCCAGTTAAATGTTGGTTTAAAACCTCAGCATGAGAGGTGAGACACCCAGACCTCCCTCAGTGTCCACGACCACCTGGCTGCAGCGCTACGTCCTTTGGATGTGAACAGAGCCACATTTGACACCTCTAAAACCCACCCCTCACATATTTGGGAGGCATTTCCTCCCTTATCCCCATCTCCTTTTCACTCTGGCTTTCCTCCTCCCAAGCTCTCTGTATCTCTCAACAACAAAACAAGAGGCAACTCCACTTTTCTGCTGATGGTTTTGTGTTCAGGGGCACAAAAGAGAGTTTCAGGTTTCATTTGCTTTAGAGTCACCCCAGAGTGCAGCACCCCAGCACGGCTGTCTCCCAAAATGTCTCCAGGGTGTGCACAGATGCTGGGATGGGGCGTCTCTGCCAGTTTTTCCCACTGTGACACTCCCAGATGCCATGGGGATGGGATTTAAGTACATCTGTCCCAGTTCACCCACCACACAACCTCGGGCATTCAAAGAAAGAGGAAAGGACATTCTCCTTTGTCACCCCACAAAACTTCTCAAGGGAAATATCCCTGTCCATGGCAAGGGGCTGGAACAAGATGAGCTTTAGGGCCCCTTCCAACCCAAACCGTTCTGGGATTTTGTGAACTTTGGTTCCAACCTTCTTGTCCATTTTGAGCCAAGCCACCGTGTCCTTGATGGTGTACTGCAGCCCGAAGAACCAGGTCTCCCGGAGTCCCAGTGTCCTGCACACCAGATCAAAGAGGTCCTTCCCTTTCCACTTCACCTGCCAGAGAGCAAACAGGAAGCAGAGTTATACAGATGGATTTCAGAACTTCTCTCTGTTCAACCAAATGCACTGTTTTCACCTCACAAGGTCAATTTTAACCCCCCTGCGAAGGCATCTGGTACAGACACAAAAACACCCTAACGAGGCACACATTATCTCCTTCCATCTGATCTCATCTGCAGATCACCAGCTCCTCCCTCAGTAGGAAACGGAGATGTGATTTCCCCCCTTTTCCAAAAAGTGACACTGCAAAGTCCCTGTTTCTTGCCCTGGGGACCTTCAGGTTCATTTAGGCTCTTGCTGAGCTCAGGTTTAGGTTCCTGATGTGTTTAGGTTCCTGCCTGTTGCCAGCAGGGAATAAAATCCCTTTGAGTTGCCCCTTGGTGGCTTTAAGGTGTCTCTCTACAGGCCCAGGAAGCCCTGAACAAGCACCACCATCAGCACCAGGGGTTCAGAGAGAGGAGCCACTAAATCAGCAGTGACACAATCCATGCAAGGAGCGTGTGCATCCAGAGGCTCCGACCCTGCACGGATAGAAGAGAAAGAGAGCTCAAAAATCCCCATCATTACCACTGAAGTCAGCGGTTCTCTGCGAGCACATTTTGATAGAGTCAAACTGCATTTTCTGCTGAAAATGTTGGTGACAAAAGCAGCTGAGGAGCAGAGAAAATTGGTCCTGCTCAAGGACCGTGTCCTTCGAGCAATCCTGGAGCTGCATCCATGATGCTCCTGAAGTTTACTCATGAAACCAGGAGGTGTTGGGAGGCAGAGAGGTGAAAAGGGACATAAACCACACAAATCTAATATGCCAAAGCCACTTTGGTCTTCCATCTGCACGCTGAAAACAACTGCTGGACCGAGACATTTGGCCATTACTCCAAAGCCCTTGGGCAAACAGATCTCGCGCGCTCTCTTGTCACTACAACTCAATCCTGGTGCCACCTGGACACATCAATATTAATGCCGGGGCCGCTCCCGCTGTCACCCACTGCCGCCTTGTGGGCACAGCCAGGCCCAGCTCATCACCAAGCTCTGCCTTTCAGTAATGACTCTGTCACTGCTCTCCCCCTTCCCAGAGAGCACAGACACGCACGCTGACAGTCCCGGAATAGGACAAAGCTGATGCCACCCTCCCGAAAAACACCACCCCCGGACCGCTCGCCGCGATTTGGATCGGGCGCTGTCAACACCTCGGGGTCAAAACGCCGGGAGGAGCAAGTTTGGCAGTGCTGTAATTATAACCCCCCTAATTTCACACATTTCACTATCCTCCAGCCCCCGGGATGGGCTCCAGCTTGGCACAGGATGGCTCAGACTGCAGAAGATCTTTTCCTGACTATGATTTTAAGTGGGAGGTTAATTCGAGGGCTCAGACAAAACAGAGTGAGGCCCATTAAAAGAGCTATTTGGTACCGTTTTTGCAGGCACATAAAAGCAGGCTGCCAGCAAGAGGCTATTTCTTCACTAAACTGCTTTGTATAAAGCATTATGAGCTGTTTTTCCTTCTCTAAGACCGTATTTCAGTCTCAGCACAGCAGTGCCTGCACCAAACCTTCCCGGGACAGGCTCCTGCCCGCTCCCGCGACATTGCTCCACATCCCATGGGATCAGTGCGTTTAACTTGGAATTTCCACCGGCTGTGACTCCTCATCGAACCACCTCAGGTACCCAAACTGTGCCCAAGAGTTGACAGGACCCAAAGGTTTCCTCTCAAAACAAAAACCACCAGTTTGTTCTGAAGAGCGGCAGTGAGGATTAAAGCAGGAGCTTTGTGTGGTTTTCACCCCTGCATTTTTAACTTGGTGATGAGAATTGGGAATGGTTTGGGTGGGAAAGGACCTTTAAGCTCATCCAGTGCCACCCCTGCCATGGGCAGGGACACCTTCCACTACACCAGGTTGCTCCAAGCCCCATCCAACCTGGCCTTGGACACTTCCAGGGATCCAGGGGCAGCCACAGCTTCTCTCGGCAACCCATGCCAGGGTCTCACAGCTGGATTTCTTCCTGACACGTAATCTAAATCTCTCCCCTTTTAGTTTAAAACCATTCCCACTCCTCCTACCATTATCTGCCTGCACTAAAAACACTCTCCTTTTTTTACAAGCCCCCTTTTAAGGGGCTGTATTTTAAGTGAGGCTTCTGCTGCTGCATTTTACACCGGCGCTCTGTCACCACGCGTTTCTGTGGTGGCAGGAACAGACATTTAACGTTCCTGCACAATGCTCAAGACTCCAGCCATAACAGAGCACAGATCCTCCCCAACTGTGCTGAATTACCTTCATTAAAGATATCGATGATCAGCAGCCACCTTTATTCCACCAGACATGATTTCCCTCCACACCTCGGTACTTACAACAACGATCTGCATTCAAGTGGCATCTTTTGACAGCTGAACTCCAACTGCTTTACAGACGTCCAGGACCTCAGCCCTCCTCACCCGTACTTTACAGGCTTTGTATCATTAACTGCCACATTTTGTGGTTGTAAACTACTAAAAAAAAAACCCTGCAAGGGCATGAGGGAATGGAGAGAGCTGCTGTCCAGAGAGCCTGGGGGACAGCCAGGACCCGCTAGCCATTCATATCCACCCTGTGCCCATCACGCCATTCCCTGCACGGCACTCAAGTGACACCCGAAGCACAAAGATGATTTTACAAGCCATTCTGAGCTCCTGAAAACAAAACTAAGGAGCTCAGAGCAGAAAAAAACCTTCTCAGCCATACGCTGGGGTGGCTAGCACGATGCTGTAACAAAGTTCCATCTCCCAGCAAAAAGCTACATCACGATAACCTCAATGTGACCGTCAGGACAAAGCGGGATGCGTCACTCCAGCATCCTCCCTGTGCTGCAGGCATCACCTCTGACATTTGCAGCTCCTTTCCCATTAGCAGGATCCCAGCACGGGTGGCTGCAGGGATTCGGGAGTCGCCGAAGGGACACGGGAACGAGGTGCTTTATGAACAGGCTGTTACTCCACTGAGCTGTTTGTGTTCTTTACTAAGTACAGAGCGGTTACAATCTATCAGCAAAGCATTTTAAATTAACAGCACTAAACACTTAAAACTCTGCAGCCAGTGGCTAGAACAGAGTATTTCCAGTCCAGATTATTGGCATCATCTTTTTCTCTGGCGGAGATGGTGCATTTGGCATCTATTAACAGGGTTTGCATTATTTATTAACCTGCACTGGGAGTCATTTCCAACTCGCAGGCAACTGCGCGATTAATTTCGGAGCATAACCTCTCTGTCAAGTTTCACAACTGCTCCTCAGCTCCCGAGACGATAAAGCAGCTCCAAAAATGAGCAGAAGGGTTGTCTGGTCCCCTCATCAGGGGGTGACAAGGAGGGAGGGCAAGCCAGGGAATGGAGATGTCAAGAGGTTTAGGTGGATATCAGCAAAAAGTTCTTCCCCCAGAGGGTGCTGGGCACTGCCCAGGCTCCCCAGGGAATGGGCACGGCCCCGAGGCTGCCAGAGCTCCAGGAGTGTTTGGACACCGCTCCCAGGGATGCCCAGGGTGGGAGTGTTGGGGTGTCTGTGCAGGGCCAGGAGGGGGACTCAATGATCCTTGCAGGTCCCTTCCAACTCAGGATATCCCACGATTCTAAAAAATGGGCAGCAAGGGACAAGGGGGTGCAACCACCCTGCACGGAGAGGGTTGAGCGAGGCGTCTACACAGAAAAGAGATTCCCAAAACACTGTCAGGCTGACGCTTTCCTTCCAACACTGTCAAATGTGGTAAAGGGGAAGCAAGAGGGATGGGTTTAATTTAATATTTAGGTTCCTCACACAAGAGGCTTTCCTGGGACAACAGGGAGGTGCCCACACTCCAGGAGACAAAACCTGGCTCTGCTCAGGGGGAGCAGATGAAGATTTCACCTTCTCCTCATCACAAACACAAACCCCAGGAGCTTCAGCTCTTCCTGGGATCAGGGTGAGCAATAAGGGCACAAACAAGTGAGCAGAGGACAGCAAGGTTCAGCTGCTTCCCAGGGAAACCCACGGCAGCGGTCCCTGCACACCGCGCCCACAGGACGAGGTTAACGCACGACCTTGCAGAAATGACTCACATTTACGGAGTATTTTACTGCACCAATTTACCCGTAAATAACACAGAAAATGGCTTTATGCTTTGCAGATAATATTATTAGGTGTTAGCTCAGTGCTAGGGATGAGAAGAGAGGCAAGAGCCCCTGCTTTGACACGACAGCCAAAGGACTGCTGGGAAAAGGGGACCAAGCCCCGGGAAAAAGCGCTCAGCTTCCACAGAGCGAAGTTATTCCTGTTTGGAATCAAATTTTAACGAAAGAACACAACACCTCTTCACTGAAACAGGGATGGAGAGGGCAGAAGGGACAGAGCTGGGCCTGAGCAGAGCATCCCTCCACCAACCAGCTGGGAATGAGGCAATGGATAGGCTGTAGCTATTCCAAGTCCCTATCCCACAGGAGATGCCCAAACCACCCACCCGCAACAGTTTACAACTGAAATGGAGATGATTTTGAGACTGCAGACCACACTTATTTCTCCTTCTGGACCTGAATGATAACCCAGTGCCACAGACAACCATTTATTTAGATTTAAAGCCCATTTGAAGGAAACAGGGAATCAAAAATGTAATATTCATCCTTTTTTTTTTTAAATAAAGCGATGTCAAAATATTTTCAATTGCCACTTACTGAGTCACAAGGCAGGGCTGTAAAAGTTATTTTTATTTACTAATGCTACACGACAACTCGATAACGAGCTTTTAATTAAAACCTATTTCTGTTAACCACCGAGGAGGCCAAAAATGCGCCCAGGCGTGAGGATGCAGATGGTGCAGCCAAGCACGTTCCGTGGTGTCTGCCCGAGACAGACACGGAGCAGGAACACCAAGAACAGGCGGCTGTGACCAGATGGAGCTGGGGAGAGGCAGGGGACAACAACTGGTGACAATGTGCCCTCTGCCCCCCTCAGGTGAGACCCCACCTGCAGAGCTGCCCCAGCCCTGGGGCCCAGCACAGGAGGGACCTGGAGCTGCTGCAGCCAGTCCAGAGGAGGCCATGGAGCTGCTCCAAGGGCTGGAGCCCCTCTGCTCTGGAGCCAGGCTGGGAGAGCTGGGGGTGCTCACCTGGAGAGAAGAAGGCTCCAGGGAGACCTCAGAGACCCTGCCAAGGCCTAAAGGGGCTCCAGGAGAGCTGGAGAGGGACTGGGGACAAGGGCTGGAGGGACAGCACACAGAGAATGGCTTCCCCACTGTCAGAGGGCAGAGATGGATGGGATATTGGGAAGGAATTGTTCCCTGGGAGGGTGGGCAGGCCCTGGCCCAGGGTGCCCAGAGAAGCTGTGGCTGCCCCTGCATCCCTAGAAGTGTCCAAGGTCAGGCTGGACAGGGCTTGGAGCAGCCTGGGACAGTGGAAGGTGCTCCTTCCTCTGGTAGAAGATGGAACAGGATGAGCATTAAGGTTCCTTCCCATCCAAACCATTCCATGATTCCATGTCCCAAAGCCTCACCTCACCCTGTAAGCTGGGCCCACACAGGTGAAGAGTTACAGGGTCAAACAGCAGCTCGATGCAGAGCAAGAAGCTCTGAGAGGATGAAGGGAGGATTTTGATCCTGCAGGGAGCTTTGTGAAGGATGCACAGGGCTGTGACCTCAGCCAGAGCTGTCTGTGTGCTGCACTCACACATCTGCAGTCCAGCAGTGCTCCCTGCCCTGGGAAGGGACAGCCCCAAGCCCTCCCTTCATGCAGGAGCCCATTGCTGTTGAACACGGGGTGTTTCAGCACCAGCCTGACCTGCTCTGATGAGCCCTTAGCCCCTGCTGAGCTCTGACCACACACAGCTCACCCGGGCAGGAGAGGGGCAGCCAGCGGTTCACCCCGTACTGAAGCCAGGTTAAACGCCTCTCTTCCCATTTCAAGGCCTGTGTGATTCCCTACCAGCGCTGTCTCCCAGTTTCAAGGAGATTATTCCCAGGGCTGCTTCCCTGTTCAAGTACCTTTAATTTCAAAAACCACCTACTTGAAAGACACTGCCTGTACAAAGAAAGAAAAAAAAAAAAAGAGAGGTATTAAAGAGCATCAAAACTGGAGTCTACACAGCAAAAGAGAAAGATTTACTGTCCCAAATGCCCTCCCTCCCTCCCCTCAGCATCAATACATCTCTGGATTAATTAACAGAGTCTGGGGATTGACAGCAGTTTTGAACAGTCTTCGGAGAGAAGTAACAGGAGTTTCCAAGTGACTTAGAAGAGGCTGTGATGGGAGCAGAGGATCCAGAGAACTTTTCAGGTGCAGGGTGAGGCAGCAAAGCCAAAGAGGATCCATATCCCTAAGTCACAAACACAGTTTAAGGGAATGAACTGCACCAAGCAAAACACCTCCAAAACATTAACTCCCAAACGTCACTGGTATGAACCAGAAATTCTGAGGTTTTGGGGCATAAACCCCTCCAAGACATGAGTGAGGAAAGAGTCCTTACCTGCTGCATCTCAGATTTAAAGAGAGCAGCACGTGCCCCTGAGTGCTGGCACAGGATCAGGACACACAGGCACGTGGAGGAACCAAACACTGACTTGACAGCTGGTATCCCAACAATTCATTGAGGATCATGTTGTAGCTGAGGGGGATTATTTCTCTCAGCTTTTTAAAATAGCTGGTCCTGCACACAGACTGGTCTTTTCCTGTTAAGTCTGTGCCTGCTCACAGAAGCTTTGCAGCATCAAGAGGTCACTGCCCCTACCAGCACCACGAGCTGCTGCCTGAAACTCGGAATGTATGGATTTTTATAAACTCTCTTCCAAGTATCCTGCAATGCAGAAGGAAGCCGAGGGCACTCTGCTCCCTGATTTCCTCCTCCTGCTTTTTTATTTTGGTGCAGTGACTGGACAGAGCTCAAAACTCAGCTCGGATTTACTGCACCAGCTCTTCCTCAAAAACTCATTTCCACCCAGATTTCCACCACCAAATCCTCGGTTGTTCCTGTTCCAGAGGATGAGCTTTGCAGCTCAGCTACACAACGCCCTGTGTCTGGTGACAAAGGGACAGCACTCAGCCGCACGTGGCCGAAATCAGGACTCTTCTACTTACAAGGGCTTTACATCCAACCTCATCCAACTGGCTCTGCACCGAGTGGGGCACTGGGCTAAAATAAAGATCCTTCCCAACCAGGATTATCCTCTGGACAGAGAGGAACAGCTTTACACACTGAAGCAATAATGGGATGCATGTTTAGACCAGCAAATACATCAGCACAAACCTGCCTCTTCTCACTGCTTGAACACTTAAGCTGTTTCTCCAGGCTGGCTGTAAAGCTTTCCCAATTCATTTTTAAGACACCAAAGGATTAAGGTTGGGAAGCAGCTGGGTAGTGAGCTGCACCTTGATGGAGTGACCATCCCTGCAGGATTTAAGCCCAAGATCACAAACACAATAGAAAGGGATAAAGAAAAAACACACCCTTCGGAAAACGGGCCGTGGCTCTCAGATGGAGAGACACTAACGGGGCTGAGCACTGCAAGAGGAAGAAACTGGCAAAGACACCCACCAGGCTAAAGGAAAGATGGATGGGTTCTCCCATCAGCCAGGGAACTTGGTTCTTAGAGGGAAAAAACTGCACGTGGCACAGGGTGAGACCAACCTGACAGCAGCTGCACCACACCTCTGCCATCCCACCAGAGGGACGGGATAAACACTGGCTGGGATGTGGACTCAAAAATACCACGGGGTTTTCATTATTGAATGAATCACAGAATGGTTTGGGTAGGAAAGGACCTTAAAGTCCACCTTGTTCCACCTCCCTGCCAAGGACAGAGATATCTTCCACTATCCCAGGCTGCTCCAAGCCCCATCCAACCTGGTCTTGGACAATTCCAGGGATGGAGCAGCCACAGTTTCTCTGAGTAACCCGTGCCAGAGCCTCCCCATCCTCACAGAGAAGAGACTTCCACATGGCTGAGGCTCTCAGGAAGGTGAGGCAGCTGGGGTTGCTTTAGCACAGGGATTGAAGAGCTATGCAAATGTCTACCCTTCCTCCAGATGTTATCAATTAATTAAGTACGGCTCAAACCTCTGTGATGGAAGTAACAAAAGGAAGACACTCGCTTTGCGCCTCCAAGATTTCCCCAAACAAATTTTAAGTCTTTAAAGTGAAACCCCAACTGTGATTATTAATCTCCATCACCGTGTTAGAAAGATTAAGATTTCATTTCTAGGAATTATTTTAGATTTAAGCTCAATTTAGAGACATCAACTGCAGAATAAACAGATGCAAAGCAGGTCTGATCCCTTAAAATGCACAGCTGGGGATTTCTAGGCAGCAGACTGAAAAATTAACAGTGAGAAAGAAGGTGAGTCTCCAGAAGCTACAGCTGGGTCATAGAATCATGGAATATCCTGAGCTGGAAGGAATCCCCAGGGATCATGGAAGACCAGCTCCAGACATCCGACAGATCAGCAGCTCTCTGTCCCTGTCAGCACAAGGTGCCACTCACAGGCCACAAAAACACATCCCAAGAGCCCCCAAACTGCAGGATTCCCACTGCATTGATCCTCTCAAGTGTTTGTGAGGCAGATTTCCCTCTCCCAACCTCCTGCTGGAGTCAGCAGCTCTCTCTCCTGCCCAAAGACACCTCAAGGCACCCAGATACTTGGCTCAACAGTGCTGCTCGCTCTTCTCCAGGCAAACCTTGGGATAGGGGCTGGATTCCTTCAGGGAGAAGGGTCTTTCCCAAAAATCGACTCTCCTACCCCACCGACTTTCAGGAGGGCACGAACTCCACTCCTGGCTTCAGGTCTCACTGTGGGTGTGGAGGCAGCCAAGCCCTTCCCTGGGCCACCATCCCAACCCCAGTGACTCGAGGTGTGTCTGATCCATCCGCCTGTGGATGTTTCTGCAGAGTCAGCAAAACAAGGAGCTTTCCCCAGAGCCTCCCAAGTACGACACAAAAACAGGGACAGAGATCCAGCCAGGGAGCTGGACTGCTCAGATAGAGCCTGGATAAAACTCACACCTCAAGCTGGGCTGTCCTGGGCTTGGAGCAAGCCCAGGAGGCCACGGAGATGCTCCCAGGGCTGGAGCCCCGCTGCTCTGGAGCCAGGCTGGGAGAGCTGGGGGTGCTCACCTGGAGAGGAGAAGGCTCCAGGGAGAGCTCAGAGCCCCTTCCAGGGCCTAAAGGGGCTCCAGGAGAGCTGGAGAGGGACTGGGAACAAGGGATGGAGGGACAGGACACAGGGAATGGCTTCCCACTGCCAGAGGGCAGGGATGGATGGGAGATTGGGCAGGAATTGTTCCCTGGGAGGGTGGGCAGGCCCTGGCCCAGGGTGCCCAGAGCAGCTGTGGCTGCCCCTGGATCCCTGGCAGTGCCCAAGGCCAGGCTGGACATTGGGGCTTGGAGCAGCCTGGGACAGGGGAAGCTGTCCCTGCCCATGACAGCGGACAGAACAGGATGAGCTTTAATGTCCCTTCCCACCCAAACCATTCCATGATTCTATGGAAACTCACTCCTCACCTGCAAGGTGTGAGACAGCCCCACCACCCACCTGCATCCAACCATTTCCCTCCCACCGGCTCCAATGCTAAAGGATGAGGCCTGAATTCCCTCTGCATCCCTCCAGCACCAGCTCCAACACGACCCAGGAGCCCTTGGCAGGGCCACACTTGCAGCTCCTGAGCTCCTGCCAGCTGCAGAAGCCTATCTGCAGCAACAAGTTATTTTGGCAGGAACCTCCCAGAAAAATCAACTGGAGATGCACAAGTTCCACAGTCAAATCCCACGGGAGCGCTGCCTCACCGCTGCACAAACCGCTCTGATCCCAACGGGAAATGACACCCAGCCACACCACTGACATGAATAATTATTTAATTTCCATCCTCAGTTATTGCTGCACCCTCAGGAAACCAGGGAAAACAGAGCCAGGACACTCGCACTCTGCTGGAAGTGGGAAGCTCACACGGCTGCCTGGAGCAAATCCTTAGTCCCTAGGAAAAGCAGGGAGCTCTTCAGGGCTGACAAGAGATTTCCAGAGCAAGGAAATTGGTGATGGCAAACACCCCTTGGCTGATGGGCGCTGGGATTCCGTCAGGGTTTGGGTCAGGCTAATGAAATAGAAACTACTAAATGAAGAGGGTGAAGTGGGGAGAGGTGGTTTCAATGTTTGTGTGGCCAATCCCTCTGGATCAGCTGAAAAAGCAGGAAAAGCAGAGCAGATCCCGGGATTTGGCAGCAACGCCCTGGGAGAATGTTTTACAAGTTCCAAGGGCCCAAAAAAGGGAAATTATCACAGAAAAGCCAGACCCAACCCCCTGGAGCATCCCTCAGCATCACGGTGAGCTAAGAACTCAGGAAAATGCCAAAATTCTGTCCTTGGGTGTTTGTGGAGCACTTGGGAGTTGGATTCCTGTGGATTCAAGTCTTGACACTGAGATTCCTCGAGCCCTGTGACAGCCACTGTGTAGTGGTGGCTTGGGCTGGGATGGCAGGATAACACTGGATTAGAGCCCAAATGAAGCTGGATTGTAATGAGAATAAAGCTGAATTATAACCAGGATAAAGATGATTTATAGCCAGAATAAATCTGAATTATAGTCAAAATACAGGCTGAATTATAACCAGAATAGTGCCAAATTACACCTAGAATGAGACCAAATTATAACCAGAATGAAGCCAAATTAAAACCCAAATAAATCTTAATCACACGTGGAGTAAAGATGAACTATTGCCAGAATAAAGCTGAATTATAACCAAAGTATAACCTGAACTATAACCAGAATAATGTCAAATTATACCCAGAAAAAAGCCAATTTATGACCAAAACAATGCTGAATCACACACATAATAAGGATGAATTATAACCAAAACAAAGCCAAACTATAACCAGGATACAACTGAATCACACCCACAATAAGACTGAATTACAACCAAAATAAAGCTAAGTTAAGGCCAAAATAAAGCCGAATTGCACCGAATCATAACCAAAGTAAAGGTGCATTACAACCAAAGTCAAGCCAAACTATAACCAGAATAAAGTCCAGTTATAACCAAAATCACGCCAGATCACACCAGGATAACGCTGATTTATAACCAAAACAAGGCTGGGCCGCTGCTGGCCCAGGGCAGGCCCCAGGAACCGGCGGAGGGCCAGGAGGGACTGGGAGGGGGGGTCCGGGCCGCCTCAGGGGGTGTGGGGCTGTCTGGGGGGGCCCGTCCCCCCTCAGCGGGACCCCCGTGCCCCGCGCCCGCGCGGGCCGTCACCTCGCAGCTGAACTCCATCTCGGCGTCCATGGTGGCGATGCGCACGGTGAAGGTCTTGGGCTGCTTGCGCTTGAGGGAGCTGAAGCTCATGCGGGACGCGATGGCCCCGGCCATGGCGGCGCGGCGCGGTCAGCGCGGCGGCGGCGCCATGGCGGCCTGGCCCCGCCCCCCCGACGCGCCATTGGCTCTGCCGCACGGTGCGCCCGCCCCTACCACGCCAGAGAGCCAATAGAAAGGGATATGCTGGAGAGGCGGG
>VYXC01003665.1:39388-50617 GCA_013397175.1 Platysteira castanea | reverse complement strand
TGCTGGAAAACAATGCCCGGAGAAGCTGTGGCTGCCCCATCCTGGAAGTGTTCAAGGCCAGGTTGGACAGGGCTTGGAGCAGCCTGGGACAGTTGAAGGTGTCCCTGCCCGTGAGACTGGATTGAGTTTTAAAGTCCCTTCCCACCCGCACTGTTCTGGGGTTCCTTGAAGTGTGAGACCCAATTCCCCCAGCTTCCAATGCCTCTTAAACTCCTGCTGTAAATTCCTAAACCTGCTTCCATCTCTTTCAGGAGACACAAACGCTCCTCTGGAGAGCGAGCACAAGGCTGGAGGATCCCTCAGGGATTTGCATGGTGCCTTCAAACCCTCCCGTGAGCAGCAGGATAGTGTAGGATCAGCCAGAGTGGGGATCGGGGCGGAGGAGGAGGAGGAGGAGGAGGAGGAGNNGGAGGAGGAGGAGGAGGAGGAGGAGGAGGAGGAGGAGGAACAGGAGGAATCACCTTCCTAGTTTATCCTCTGTGGTCATGTCGATCATGGAACATCCTGAGCTGGAAGGGATCCCCAAGGATCCTCCAGTCCAGCTCCTGGCCCTGCACAGGACGCCCCAGCGGTGTCGATCCAAGTTGATAACAATAACAGACAGCCTGAACTCGCCAGGTGTTTCAGCGACTGCTGGGTTTGGGATTGTTGGAGCTGAGTCCTCTCCCTGTGGGATTCATGGGCAGAGCCAGAGACTGCAGCTCGTCCCCAGAGCCCCTGGCAGGCGGGAGGGCTGAGCCACGGGAGGTGTTTTTGCCGTGGCAGGATGTCCGGTACTACAGCGAGGAGAGCGAGGTGGATCTGCGCGACCCCATCAAGGACTACGAGCTCTACAGGGAGACCTGCCAGGAGCTCCAGAGGCTCATGGCAGAGATCCAGGAGCTGAAGAGCCGGGGCATCAAGGAAAATGTAAGGAGAGGCCTCCGTGTGTGGTGTAACGTGTCTGTGCTTTGGTGTTTTCCCATTAATCCTGGGGGAAAGGCAGCAGGAGCTGTGGTGTCTCCTGGGCAGAGGCAGGGAAATGGAACAGCCTTGCCTGTCCAAGGCTGCTGGGGCAGGAATTGAGCCCTTGGAAATGGAACAGCCTCCCCTTCCCAGGCTGCTTGGGCAGGAGTTGAGCCCCTGGAAATGGAACAGCCTTCCCTGTCCGAGGCTGCTGGGCCAGGGAATTGAGCTCTGGAAATGGAACAGCCTTCCCTGTCCGAGGCTGCTGGGGCAGGACCTGAGTCCCTGGAAATGGAGCAGCCTTCCTTGGCTGGGGCTCCTGGGACAGAGGTTGAGCTCTGGAAATAGAATAGCCTCCCTTATCCCAGGCTCCTGGGACATGTCAGGTGCTTCAGGCTGAACCACCTCTGTTCCTACTGCTGGGAAAAATGACTGGAGGGATTCTTGAGGAGCCCGGACCCCCCTCCCAGTTATTCCCAGCAGTGCCCTGTGATCTGGCAGTGAGAGGCTCCCTTGGAAGCCCCAGTGACAGAAATGTGGCTCCATAGCAGAGCGTGGAGCCCCTTTTGTGCCAGGAATTGCCAGCAGTGATGGTTCCAGCCATTCCTCCTGCTTCCACCCCTTCTCTCCTGCCCCCCAGGCCTCGGAGATCGACGAGCGGCGCGTCCAGAGCTGCGTGCACTTCATGACCCTGAAGAAGCTGAACCGCCTGGCTCACATCCGGCTGAAGAAAGGCAGGGACCAGACCCACGAGGTACCCGGGAGGGGCTGGGAGGGAGGAATGCAGCTTGGGATTTGGGGGGTGGGAGATGGGGCTGGTCCTGCCTGGTCTGTGTACGCAGTGTGAGGAGTTACACCTCAGCCAGGCCGTGGGGTTTGGGTTGAGGGTTTGTTGGGAGATTCTGATCCTGATAAACTCCTGATGAGTGCAAGGAGCTGGAATTAGGTGAATAATGAAGGAGGGGTGTTTACTTGTGTCTTGAACATAACGGAGAGTCAGAAAGCTCTGTTTCAAGGGTCTGGTGTTGTGCAGGTGTGTAAATGGCCTGGAAGCTCCATACCCAGAGTTCTCAGAAAGGGAACTCCGTGTGCCCCAGCAAATGAGCCCTGTCCTGTGCCTTGGCTTTGGAATGTGCTGGAAGGAGCAGGATCAGTCTCGTGTCACAACCCTTTGCTCCCCCAGCCCTTAAAAATGTCATTCTTCCCCCCAAAAATTGTTGCATACCTTAAAACCCGCTGTCCCAAGCTGCTGTAGTGACAGGGGGTGTTGGTGACTCCCTCGGGCTGTCTTCCCTGCTCCATCCCTGCTCTGTCCATGTTTCAGGCAAAGCAGAAGGTCGATGCCTATCACCTGCAGCTCCAGAACCTGCTCTACGAGGTGATGCACCTGCAGAAAGAGATCACCAAGTGCCTGGAGTTCAAGTGAGTGTGGCCAGGGAGCAGAGGGAGCAGTGGTGTGTCTGGGATGGGGGTGATTCCCGTCTTTGGGAGCTCTTCCCACGTTCCGAGTTCACTGCAGGAGCAGAGCGGGTGCTCCAGGTGTTGTGTAATCATGGAATGGTTTGGGTGGGAAGGGGCCTTAAAGCCCATCCCATCCCACCCCTGCCATGGCAGGGACACCTCCCACTGTCCCAGGCTGCTCCCAGCCCCAGTGTCCAGCCTGGCCTTGGGCACTGCCAGGGATCCAGGGGCAGCCACAGCTGCTCTGGGCACCCGGGGCCAGGGCCTGCCCACCCTCCCAGGGAACAATTCCTTCCCAACATCCCATCCAGCCCTGCCCTCTGGCAGTGGGAAGCCATTCCCTGTGTCCTGTCCCTCCAGCCCTTGTCCCCAGTCCCTCTCCAGCTCTCCTGGAGCCCCTTTAGGCCCTGGCAGTGGAGGAGAAAACAAGTTCATCTCACTGATGCTGGTGGCTCGGTAGAAGAGGGAAGTCAGGGCAGGAAGCACCAGTGGGACACTCTCCTGTGGGACACATGGAGCACTTCCCACTTTTCCCTGCTCTGATCCACGTGTCCTGGCAGGTCCAAACACGAGGAGATCGAGCTGGTGAGCCTGGAGGAGTTCTACAAAGAGGCCCCCCCTGAAATCAGCCGCCCTGCCATCACCCTGACCGAGCCCCACCAGCAGACCCTGGCCCGCCTGGACTGGGAGCTGGAGCAGCGCAAGAGGTGGGTCTGTGGTGCTCCCATTCCTGCCCCTGCTCCAGGGATCTGGACAAACACCTGGAGTTCTGGGTGTCCCCACTCCATGTCCCTGCTCCAGGGATCTGGGCAGACACCCAGAGCTGCTGGGAGAGCAAAAGTAGGGCTGAAGTCTTTGACACCCTCTTGGATCAGCGTGGAACAAGGTGTTTGTTGTGTGGCTGGGAGATTCCCTCTGTGCGGAGCTGGGATCCGTGCTCCACAGGTCAGGGAGCTCCCTGATGATCCCTGCTCTCCCTGCAAAGGGAGCCCATCCTGCCTGGAGCTGCTGCTGTTCCGTGCCATGGTGTGGAGCTGCCAGCCCCGCCAGGCTGGGACAGCCCCGTGTCCTGCTGCTGGCGTCAGCGCTGGCCCGGGGCGCAGCTGCTCCCTGACTCCTGCCCCCTGGGAAAAGCAAACATGACACAGCATTGCTGTGTTTGGATAGCAGTGTCCAGGAGCACCTTCTGGAAAGATCAGTTGGAACATGCTGGTGGGTGCTGCCTGAGGGCGGCTCAGCAGAACACACAGTGCCTCCAGCCCCTCGTGCTTCCCCTCTCCCAGACCCTTCCCCTAAAATCTGGCTGCTTTTGCCTGGTGGAAGGCACAGCCAGGATCCTCCAGCCGTGGCACAAGCAGAGGAGTGTTCAGCCTGCAGAACTCTGAGGGTTCTGCTTAAAAATGATCATGGCAAACCTCACGGAGACTCTCAGCTGCACATGAAATTGCTGAGAAGCTTTGGAATTCCCAGTCCTCGCTCTGTGGTGTCTCAGGAATGCCTCTGTCCATCTCCCACTGCTGCTGAGGTGGGACATGGCCTGTTCAGCTGCTCAAGAGCAGATGCCAGTGGTGCTTTGGGCCTTTCCTGATGTTCTTGGGGTTGTTGACATCCATCCATAATTTATGTTGGTGTTTTTAGCTGTGCAACCCCATTGGATTGGCTTTGGAATCTCCTCCACCTTGTGTGAGGAGCCTCTGGAGTGGCGTGCAGGGGTTCCAGTAGCTCTGTTTTGGGAAGGTGTGTGAGCACTGGAGCTCAGAACTTGAGTAGGAGCCTGTGGGATGTGCACTGACCCCCACAAACACAGTTTTGTTTGGAAACAGAATATGCAAGGTCAGGTCTGTTCCCCCTTGGAGAAGAACTGGTCACTTCCATGTGCAGTTTCCCTGCTCCTGCTGGGAAAGGCCTTGCAGTCAGCAGCAATGAGGACTTTGCTGTGTTCTCCCTGAACACGAGGGTATCCAGGGCTCGGAACATCGTGGTGGGCTTGCATTTCCCTGGATTTTCTGTTTTAAACCTTGACTATGACACATGAAGTGACTCTGGGGATATGAAGTGGAAAAGCCTCTTAGGGAGCTTGGAGGGGTCGTGGCTGCTGGCAGCAGAGCTGCTGTGGGAGCAGATTTCCTGAGGGAAGATCCAGCTGCTGCCCCTCCTTGGAGCATGGCACGAGGCTGAGCTTCCCCTTTTCCTTGTTTGTTTTCCATCTCCAATCAGTTCCTTCCTGCCTCCACTTGCCCTTGGCGTTAGGAGCTCGCTGTTTGCCCCATGTCTGAGCTCTCCTGGTTCCCCGTGTCAGGGCAGGAATGCTGGAGCCCATCATCCAGGTGGACCCCAGCAGGTTTAGAGCTGTGGTGTGTGGCAGTGACAGAATTCCCACCCCTAGGCTGGCCGAGAAGTACAAGGAGTGCCTGACCAGCAAGGAGAAGATCCTGAAGGAGATCGAGGTGAAGAAGGAATACCTGAGCAGCCTCCAGCCTCGGCTCAACAGCATCATGCAGGTACCTGAGCTCTGCAGGAGGTCACGCTCCCAGGGGCAGCTCCTGGGCTGGTTTGGGTTTGGAGATGTTTGATTCCCCCTCAGGGAGGGCGAGGGGCAGATCCGAGACCCCTCCGGAGTCTCCTTGTTCATGCGGCAATTCCCGCAGAGCTGCAGCTGCAGGAGCTGCTAAATGGGCCTTTCCCTGGAGAGCCCCGCGCAGTTCCAGCCCCCTGCGACTGCCCTGGGAGGGAAGAACAGGAGGAGGAACTGGGTTATTTCCAGATCCAAAACTTTCCCAGCAGGGGCAGCTGCCAGCCCTTCCCTGGGGCTCTCCGTGTTTAACCCTGCCCACCGCTGCTGTGCCGGCTTCATCTCCCACTCTCTCGGGGTGAGGAGGATGAGCTGTTCCCTTCCCAGTGCTGAAGGCTCTCCCTGTCCCTCCGCAGGCCTCCCTGCCTGTCCAGGAGTACCTGTTCATGCCCTTCGACCAGGCACACAAGCAGTACGAGACCGCCCGGCACCTCCCGCCGCCGCTCTACGTCCTCTTCGTCCAAGCCAGCGCCTACGGCCAGGCCTGTGGTGAGCATGGAGGGGGCAGTGCCCCTCCACGGGCCAGATTTCACTCTTCCTTGCAGGAATCACCACTCCTGGGGGGTCTTTCCCCGCTGTCTGCTGTGCTGTGGGATTCTGCTGAGCGCAGAGCAGCGGGGTGGCCCCACGGCGCAGTGAGGCAGCAGCATTTGAAACCTTGTTTGCTCAGCTGCCTCGCTGGAAGAAATGCTTGGGAAGCTCCCTTCCCACCCTTTCCCTCCTTCCCAAGGTCGGCAGGGATGTCCTTGCAGCCTGTGAGCTGGCTCGGTGCTGTCACAGCCTCCCCAGAGCTGTCACCCCCTGCCTTGTGCCACCCGGGGGTGGTGGGGACTCCGAGACGGGTGATGCCTTTCCCTAAACTTGTAGAGACCCTTCCCACGCCTCACCTGGAAACCTTCATCCCCTCAGGCAGCTTTGTGTTTTAAGGAGCTTCCTGGAGCCTCCCTGAGTCGGGAAGGGATTCTGGAAGAGGTCAGGAATCCCACTGGCCTGGCCACACCTCCTGTGTGGTGAGGGCTGTGGAGGGACACTTTGGCACGTGGCCACACCGGGTCCCCGCTGCGTCTGCAGCTGTGGTGACACTGCTCCTGGGTCCCTGCTTGTCCCAGCCAGACCCCGACCCCTCTTGGCTCTTGATAATGATTTGGCCCTTATGGGGTCAGGGAGAGTCCCTCAAAACCCAGTGGTTTCCATCCTCTGACCCCATCCTGCCCAGGAGATCCAGCCCTGTGGTGACCTCCCGGAACCTTCCAGACAACTGCTCTTCCCAGTGGCCCTTTTTTGGAGCTTCCTCCACCAGGAACCAGGAGATTTTGGGGCAGGGCTGCTCTGCCCACTGCCTTTCCAGCAGGAGTGGGATTCCTAGCTCAGTTTTCCTGTCTCCTCTGCAGATAAGAAGCTGGTGGTGGCCATCGAAGGCAGCGTGGAGGAAGCCAAGGCCCTTTACAAGCCACCTGAGGACTCGCAGGGTGGGTTGCGGTGTTGCCCTGGGGACTTGTTCCTGTGTGTCTGCAGCTCCTGGGACCCCGCTTTTTTTGGGAGAGGGGTGTCAGGGGGAGCCATGGCCTCGGGAGAAGGGCTGGTGGTCCTGCTGGTGCTGGGAGAGCCGAGCCCGGGGCGGTCCCTGTGACACCCCTCTCTCTGCACAGATGACGAGAGCGATTCCGACGCAGAGGAGGAGCAGACCACGGTAAGGGACAGAGCTGTGCCCCTCGGGGCTGGGTGGGGCTGGGAGCTGCCCCTGCACGCTGTGAGTGTGTGTGGAAGTGTGCTGATGTCAAATCCTGACCTTTCTTGAGCTGCTGTTGCCAGTTTGTGTCCCAAAAGCGGGAGCAGCCAGGGTACAGAGCTGCTCCTCTTGTGTCCCTCCACGCTCGCATCCCGCATCTCCGGCTGGAGCTGCTCCACTTTGTATAAATAGCCTGAGGGCAGGGAGTTGGTGTCCAACAGGGAGGGATCTGTGTCCATCCCGTGCCAAAAGCATTCTCTGCACCAGGGCTTGCTCAGCACTCCTTGGGGGAGGTGTTTCTCCTACAGATGATTCCTGCTGGATGCTGAGGAGAGGCTGGAGGTGCTGGCTGCTCCCAGCAGCAAAGTCTGAGGGGGCTCTGGGCCTCCACTCCCACCTCCTGGCACCAGCACTGGGTGTTTCGGGCTGTTCCTGTGGGGAAGGGTGGAGGGAAGGGCCTCAGGTGTCCAGAGAAGGAGCTGGGAAAGGGTCAGGAGCAACGGAGGGAGCTGGAAAAAGGGGCTCAGCCTGGAGAAAAAGAGGCTCAGAGGGGACCTTGTGGCTCTGCACAAGTCCCTGACAGGAGGGGACAGCCAGGGGGGGTCGGGCTCTGCTCCCAGGGAACAGGGACAGGAGAGGGAACAGAGTTTGTCAGAGGAGGGTATAGGGGAAATTCCTTTATGGAAAGAGCTGTCCAGCCTGGCAGAGCTGCCCAGGGCAGTGCTGGAGTCCAGATCCCTGGAAGGGTTTAAAAGCCGTGTGGATGTGGCACCTGGGGACATGGGGCAGTGGTGGCCTTGGCAGTGCTGCAGGAGTGGCTGGACTCGATGCCCTCAGAGGGCTTTTCCAGCCTAAAGGATTTGGTGATTCTAGGTTCTGCCTCTTGCAGTGGGAAAGCTTTTGGGCCAGCAGGTCCTTGGCTTTGTCTCCCAGGACTGGAGACATTCCTTGGAGCTGAAGGGATGACTGGAACCAGAGCTGGACTGGTTTCCTGCTCCTCTCCCTCCCCAGGGCAGCTGCGCCGTGGTGCTGGGGGATGGGGAAACTGGACTGGAGGGAAAGAGCAGCGGGCTGGGAAGGTCCGTGGGTTGGTGAGGAGCAGGAGAGGGCTCTGAGAGCTGTTTCACCCCTGCAGAAGCGGCGCAGGCCCACCCTGGGCGTGCAGCTGGACGACAAACGCAAGGAGATGCTGAAGCGTCACCCCTTGTCCGTCACCCTCGACCTGAAGTGCAAAGGTGAGGGGCTGTGGGGTGTGACAGCAGCTCAGGGACTGACCCTGGGGGCAGCTGAGGCTGTGGAGGGGTTTCTCCGAGCTGGAGCAGGCACCAATGTCACCCCTGCTATGTGGGCAGATGAGAACGTTCTTCACCTGACCTTCCACTACCTGATGAACCTCAACGTCATGACCGTGAAAGCCAAGGTGACCACTGCTGTGGAGATGACCACGGCCATCAGTGCTGGGTAAGGAGAGCCCCGTGGGCAGCAAGCCTGGAGATCATCGGGCAGTGACTCCATGGGGTTTGGGAGCCTGGAGGTCATCGGGCAGTGACTCCATGGGGTTTGGGAGCCCTGCAGAGCCTGAGGATCATCGGGCAGTGACTCCGTGGGGTTTGGGAGCCCTGCAGAGCCAGGAGATCATTGGGCAGTGACTCCGTGGGGTTTGGGAGCCCTGCAGAGCCTGGAGATCATCGGGCAGTGACTCCGTGGGGTTTGGGAGCCCTGCAGAGCCAGGAGATCATCGGGCAGTGACTCCGTGGGGTTTGGGAGCCCTGCAGATCACTGGGCACTGATCCCATGGGATGCAGAAGCCCTGCGGAGCCTGCAGATCACTGGGCACTGATCCCATGGGATCCAGGAGCCCTGCACAGCCCAGAGCTCCTCAGGCAGTGATCCCTCTGCCCTTGTGGGTCCAGGAGCCCTGCACAGCCCAGGCACTTTCCTCCTCCTCTCCTCTGCCGTGACAATCCACAGTCAGGGAGTTTGGGAAGCTCTCAGCAGTGCCAGAGCTGTCAGGAGCTGGAGGAAAGCCTCTCCTGCTGACATGTTCAGCCTCCCTCACCTGACTGCTCCTGAGGTCACCTTGTCCTGAGCTCCGGAGATGCAGCTGCCTCTCCCTGTGCTCCCCAGAGCCCGCTGGAGCCTGGTTGGTGTGAGGAACAGCTGAAGTGGCAGCTTTGGGAGCCTGCCCAGGGAGCTCCCAGCAGCTGCCAGCTCTCTGGTGGCTCTCCCTGGGGCAGGAGGTGGGAGAGGCTGGGCTGGGCTTGCCTGGGAGCAAGTGCTGCCTCCCAACCTGTCCCATATGCAGCCTCCTCATCCTTCTGGGGTTCTCTTCGTGCTGCAGACACCCCAAACCTTCTGTGGCAGCAGCTGGAAAGCCTGTGCAGGGCATCCCCTCCCTCCTGCTGCCCTTGGCTGTGTTCCCCCAAACCAGGGAGGCTGTGCCTTGAGCCAGACCCCAAATCCTGCAGCCCGTTGTGCTTGGTCGGGCTTGTGAGTGCAGTCAGTCTTGAGGAGTTTTATGGCACTGGAGGGAGCAGCTTCCTGCAAGAGCAGGAGCTGGTGCCCTGTGATTTCAATCTTCTCCCAGCCAGGGAGGAGACAGCTCTCCTTCAGGAGTGGAATTAGGGGAAAGTCATTCAGGTCTTGAACTCGTGGAGCTTTTAATCCCCTTGTCTGGCCTCGAGGGCTGTTTGTTTGTGGGGAGATGTGGAGGCCAGGCTGCTGCAGATTCACCTCTCCCCTCTTCCTGCCAGGGACCTGCTCTCCCCAGATTCCCTCCTGAACTGCCTCTACCCGGGGGACCACGGGAGGAAAACGCCCAACCCGGCCAACCAGTTCCAGTTTGATAAAGTGGGGTGAGTGTCCCCCAGGCTGCTGCCACGAGCTGCTCGCTCCAGCACGGCAAATCCTCCCTGGCCTGATGTGACCCTGTCCCCACAGCATCCTGACCCTGAGTGACTACGTGACAGAGCTGGGACACCCCTACGTGTGGGTGCAGAAGCTGGGCGGCCTGCATTTCCCCAAGGATCAGCCTCAGGCATGGCACACACCCCTCCCCTCTCCCCCACAGCCTCGGGCTGAGGTTTGGGGTCCTGTCCTGTCCCCCTGCTGGCACCAGCTGCTCCCAAACCATGGTGCTCCCATGAGTGGGGCAGGCTGGGCTGGGTCTGTGCGTGGGGCCACGCTGGCGTGTTCCTGTCACACACGGATAGCCCAAGCCCTGTCGGTGGCACTGAGTGACCCTGTGGGTTTCTGTCCCTGTTGGGGGGTGGCTCCTGGGGACTGACACCCCTGCTCCCCGCAGCACACGGTGGCTGCTGACAACTCCCTGAGTGCCAGCCACATGGAGCTGACGGTGAAGCTGCTCCGGAGCCGCCTGCAGTCCCGCCTGGCCCTGCACAAGCAGTTTGCATCCCTCGGTGAGTGCTGGGCTCCCTGCCCGTCCCTGGGGACACAGGGTGCAGTGGCAGGGTCCTGCCAGGTCCCCCAGCCTTCCCTGGGGACACAGGGTGCAGTGGCAGGGTCCTGCCAGGCCCCCCAGCCTTCCCTGGGGACAGGGGTGCAGTGGCAGGGTCCTGCTGCCCATTCCTTGGGGACAGGGGTGCGGTGGCAGGGTCCCCGTGCAGGGAAGCATCTCTGCCCTGCTCAGCCAAGCTCCAGGTGGCCGTGGTCCTGGATCCCAGTTACTCCAAGCTGCTGCTCATCCTCAGCCAGTGCCTGAACTGGGAGAGAGAGTGGAACAGCAGCAGTCACAGGAGAGGAGACATCGGCTGGCTGATGTCACCTTTGATGGGTGGCAGTGCCACCCTCAGCATTCCCAGTTGTTCACTCTGCCCTTGGGAGTTGCAGGAATGAAGGAACTGCCCTATTTTGGGTGGCAGAGGAAGGCTCTGCCCCTTCCAGTGCCCAGCACCCCTTTGGGCATGGCCATCCCAGCGCTGGGAAGCGATTTGGGACATGGTGGGAGGTGAACTGCACACACCCATGTGTGTTGTGTGCCTGTCGAGCAGCCCAGGGATCCAGTGGGATTGCAGGCCAGGGATCCATTGGGATCCAGTGGGATTGCAGGCCAGCAATCCATTGGGATCCAGTGGGATCGCAGGCCAGGGATCCAGTGGGATTCAGGCCGGGGATCCAGTGGGATCTCAGGCCAGCGATCCATTGAGATCCACTGGGATTGCAGGCCAGGGATCCAGTGGGATTTCAGGCTGGGGATCCAGTGGGATCGCAGGTGTGGGATCCAGTGGGATTGCAGGCCAGGGATCCAGTGGGATCACAGCCCAGAGNGATCCATTGGGATCCAGTGGGACTTCAGGCCTGGGATCCATTGGGATCCATTGGGATTGCAGGCCGGGGATCCAGTAGGATCACAGGCCAGTGATCCATTGGGATCCAGTGGGATCACAGGCCAGAGGTCCAGTGGGATCACAGGCCGGGGATCCAGTGGGATTGCAGGCTGGGGATCCAGTGGGATCCCAGGCCGGGGATCCAGTGGGATCACAGCCAAGGGATCCGGGGGGAT
>VYXC01003665.1:13131-26247 GCA_013397175.1 Platysteira castanea | reverse complement strand
GCCGGGGCACACGGGGTCCCCCCTCCCGCAGCCCCCCGGGGCCAGCCCCATGTCCCGCCTGTCCCCGCGGCCGCTCCGTGTCCCAGCGCTGCCCCCCGGCTCCATCCCGGAGGGATCGCCCCGGGATCTGCTCCCCTCCCCAGCACCCTGGACACCCTGTCCCGGCCACAGCCAGAGCCCCGATGGGCAGGACCCTCTGTGAGGGCTGGGGGACACGCGGTGACCCCCTCACCCACCCCGGGGCACGGCACATCCGTGGGAAAAGGTCTTGGCTCTGCATGGAATAAGCTGGGAACTGGGCATGGAGCAGACAGGGAGGCAGCTGGGCTCATATCCTGTGCTCGCTGCCTTCTCTGGGGAGATTTTAGGGAGAGAAGCCCCAAATGGGATAAAGAGGAGCTGGGAGACAGCTCCAGCCTGAAGGAGCCGTGTTGGAGGTGGTGGTGTTGTTCTTGCAGGTGTTTTTTGTTGTGTGGAGTTTCCCAGAGTTTTAACCCCTGTCAGGGCTCCCATCCCCACCGGCAGCGGGGCTCAGCTGGGGTTTTGTGTCTGCTCCCTCCTGGGGTGACAGAAAGTGGGATAAGCCTCGGATGAGCAGTTGGATCAGCCTGCTTTGTGGCTCCCACCCCCATTTGTGGGGTCAGACTGCCGGGCTGGACAGGCTTTGGGCCCCCGAGGGGCTTTCCAGAGCTGTTGGGCCTGGCTTGGATCAAGCCAGGCTGGGAATTCTGTGACAGGAGGTGTCCAGCCCTGCAGAACCTGGCTTTCCCAGGAGGAGAACATCCCCTCTGCCATGGGAACCTGGTGCTGTGCCCAGAACGGGGTCCTTGGTGTCCCTGAGGACGCTCAGCCGGAGTTTGGGGGGAGCCCCTGAGGGTGCCATCCCTGTTCAAGGTGATTAAAAATCCCCCCAGCTCTCCGAGCACGGTGCTTTGGGCTCAGTGGCAGTGGGATCCTGGCAGCCTGTGCTGCAGGGGACTTTTTCCTTCTTCCTTGAGTTTATTCCCCAATTATTGGCGGATGGGATGGATTGATTGCAGCTCATTTGCTGGTGCCGCTGCTTTGGATCTGCCAGGATTTTGGGCACCTTGCTGATGGCACAGGGAGTTTGGCAGGGCTCCTACCCCCGAGTTATCCAAGAGGCCCCTCATTTGATGGAGATGGAGCCTTTTGGAAGGCTCTAGGGTTGGTCAGTAAGAGGTGTGTGAGGATGTGGATGAGTTGGTCCCGGCCGGGAATCTCAGCCCTGTGCTGCTGCAGGGCCGAGTTGGAGCAGAGACTGGCTCCAGTTAGGCCAGATACAGGGAAAATATCGTATCAGGAACGTGTGGGGGGCTGGTGTGAGCCCCTGGGGGGTTGTGGCAGCCTGGCAGAGGTGGGATGAGCACAGGGGTGGGAGCTGTGCCCATGGCTGCAGGGTGGGATCGCTGGGAAACGCTGCTGGGAGTAGGGAAGGCAAGAACTGGGGTCAGCTCTTTTTGGGTTCTGTATCCTCAGCCTTTGGTTTTCTTCTTCTGGTCTGGGGTGTTTCTCTCCCCTCTCTGGTGTCTGTGCCTGGGGATTATCCGTAGGGCAGGGATGTGCTGTGGGGAGCCAGCACCACCTCAGTCCTGCCTGGCCTCTGCCCTGCCCTGGACCTGCCTCCCGCCAGCAGGGAGCAGTTTTGTGATTCTCCACGGCTCCAGTTACCCATTAATTTTTTAAAGTCTTCCTTAATTTCCTTGATTGTGCCACCTTGGCTTTCAAGTGCTTTGTTTCCAGCTGCGGTGTTTGCTTGTGGGAGTTCCCTTTCCCCACTGACCCCCAGCTGCCCCTCTGTTCTCCAGGTGAGCCTGGTCCTAGGAGCTTCCCCTTTGAGTTCCTGCTCCTTTCTCCTCTCCCTGGCTTTAGGTGCCACCTGTCCCCCCTGAATTCCAGCTGGAATGGATGTGCAGGGATGGACCTCCTGCCTTTGCTCCCTTCCTTCCTTCCAGAGGCCTGGGTCAGGCTGGGGAGAGCAGAGCTCTGGCAGCCTGGTCTGGGCTGTCACAGGGTCTGGGAAGACCTGGGAGCTGTGGTGGGCTGGGATAACGGGGATTTGGGATGTCTTGGGCATGGTTAAAGGCTGCATCCCGGCCCTGGCAGTGGGTCTGTGTTGGTGGAAGCTGAAAGTGAATCCAGAGGAGGCCACGGAGCTGCTCCAGGGCTGGAGCCCCTCTGCTCTGGAGCCAGGCTGGGAGAGCTGGGGGTGCTCACCTGGAGAGGAGAAGGCTCCAGGGAGAGCTCAGAGCCCCTTCCAGGGCCTAAAGGGGCTCCAGGAGAGCTGGAGAGGGACTGGGGACAAGGGCTGGAGGGACAGGACACAGGGAATGGCTTCCCACTGCCAGAGGGCAGGGCTGGATGGGAGATTGGGAAGGAATTGTTCCCTGGGAGGGTGGGGAGGGGCTGGGATGGAATTCCCAGAGCAGCTGTGGCTGCCCCTGGATCCCTGGCAGTGCCCAAGGCCAGGCTGGACGGGGCTTGGAGCAGCCTGGGACAATGAGAGGTGTCCCTGCCCATGGCAGGGGGGGCACTGGATGGGCTTTAAGGTCCTTTCCAACCCAAACCATTCCATGGTTCTGTGAAAGCCTCTGGTCAGCAGCATCTCACCCTCAAGGGTGGAGGAATTGTCCTGAAACAGGGTGGTAGCAGGAGAAATCAGTTTTCCTCCACTGCATCAGCAATGGCTCGCTTGGCATTGGTGCCATTCCCAGGAGCCCCCTGGCAGCACCCACCTCGGTGGGGAGCACGGTGATGTGTTTGTTGTTGTGTTTTGGGTTTAGGAGCCCCTTATTTCCCCAGGACAGCTGGATTTGGGAACTGCTGGTGTGGCAGTGGCAAAAATGGGATGGCTGAGCTGTGCCATGTCCCTGCCCCGGGGGCTTGAGGGGCTCAGGGGAGCAGCAGCATCGCTCTGGCTCATGTGGAGCTGTGGAATTTAGTTCTCTGGAGTGAATAAAATCAGGGATAAGAGGCTTTGGAGAGCCCCTCTTTCCAGCAGTTGTCATGAGTGGCTGTGGGTTTGTGCCACTACCAAAACCTGTCCAAAAACCAGACCTGAGGAGCCCAAACTGAGTGCGGGGGAGCCCTGGGTGCTCCCCTCCTGCAGCTTTCCAGATCCTTACGGACACTTAACTCCTTGCATCCCGTTTCCAACAAGTTTGGCACGAGGATGGGGTAAAACCTGAGCCACCCCAAGGTCGGGGTTGGTGGAACTGCTTTGTTTCTTTGCTCGCATCCTGCTTTTGGTGAGCGAGGAGCTGCTCCCCTCAGCCTCTCCCAGGGAGATCAGCATGGAAAGGGAGCTGGGCAGGAATCGCTGGAGCTGAGGGAGCAGACAGCTTCTCCCAGCTCCCAGCTCTGCACCACACGGCTGCATCCCTCCCAGCAGAGCCAGGCAGCAGCGCTGGCCCCCGCCCAAGGGCTGAGCTGTGGGAATTCACCTGCGGCAGGCTGGCAGCCAGCCCTGCCTCGTCACCCTGGGGGACACGCAGGGTGCTGGGGTTTGGCAGCTCTTGGCATCCCCTCGTCACCCTGGGGGACACGCAGGGTGCTGGGGTTTGGCAGCTCTTGGCATCCCCTCGTCACCCTGGGGGACACGCGGGGTGCTGGGGTTTGGCAGCCCTTGGCATCCCCTCATCACCCTGGGGGACACGCGGGGTGCTGGGGTTTGGCAGCCCTTGGCATCCCCTCGTCACCCTGCTCCGGGCCCTGGGTGCTTCCTGCCGGGAAGGTTGTGAGGAGCGAGGGCTGCGCCTTCACTCGCGAGCTGGGGCAGCCCCTTTCCTTCTCGGAGTTGAAGGAGTGGCAGGGATGGGCGGTTGTCTCTGGAATCAGTGGGGTTTTGGGGGGCTGGACCACACGCTGGTGGGGTTGTGGGTGGGAGAACCACGGGCTGTGCTTTCCCTGGGCTCTGGGAGAGCGGGGAGCTGCAGGGAAGTGGCCGGTGTGATTCCTGGCTCCGAGCTGCCGGCAGACATTCCCTGCTCGGCTTCAAGTTTGCTTTCCAGGCACTTCTGCAGAGCAGGGCTGAGTGCGAGCCAGGTCCTGGAATTGGGAGGACTGCAGTGAATCCTCCTTCCTTCCTTCCTCCCTTCCTTCCTCCCTTCCTCCCTGTCTGGCAGGACGGGATCTGCAGTGAGGCGCAGAGAGCTGCGGCGCAGCCCGGAGCTCCCGCTGTTCCCTGGAGAGCCATCGACTTAGTGGGATAAAAGAGGCTCTGAATCCATCCCAGGTAACCGAGGCAGGGAGGAGCGTCCTGTCTGGCGAGGGGCAGGGCTGTGGGAGCCTGCTGACAGGCTTCCCCCTCTGGAATGGCACCGGGATCACGGTGCCAGCCCCCAGAGCAGCCCCAAACCCACACAAACTCCTTCCCTCTCGCTCCCTGCCAGGCCGTGTGCTCTGCCCAGCATGCTCAACCCCCAGATTTCGTCCAGATTTTCTTTTTATCCCTGCTGGGGATCCCTCTCCAGCTTGGACGGGGAACAGAGGACGCAGTTCCTCTGTGCTCCTGCTGCGTTTGGCTTTCAAGACGCTCATTTGCATTTTAAACCCATCCGCAAGCTCTTTTTTTTTAATCTTTTTTTTTTTTTCCCTTCCTGTGCTCCTGCCCCTCCAAAACAGCAAGGCCACTGCAGGCTTTCAAGGACAAGCCTCTGGCTCCTTTCCTGTCAAAGGAAAGCTGGGAAAACCAGCCCTAAAAGCCAAATCCCCACTGACCTTTCCAAGGGCTGCACATCGCCTTCCTCAGCCTGCCAAGCCCTAAATCTGCCCTAAACTGCCTGAATTATATAATGGAGCCTCGAGTGCTGGGCGGAAACCTCGCACCCTTGGAATTTAAAGCCGCCCTGCTGGAGCAGGGATGGTTTGTGGAAGAGGCTGCCTTTGATCTGGAGCATCCGTGCCCCTTGGCTGCCCTGCCCCGCTGAGCTGAGCCTCGGGTTTGGCTCAGTTCCTCTCCCCAGCCCAGAGCTGTTCCCTGTGCAGGTGTGAGGGAGGGCTGGGTGTGAGTTTTCCCTAAGAAAGCGTTTTTTGGATGAGGGGAGGCAAATCCAGGGGGGATCACTGAGTCCCTGCTCTGTGCAGGGTGGGATGAGCAAAGCCAGGGCTGCAGCCCTGGAATCTTGAGTGATTCCCTTCCTCCTCCACATCCTCTTTGGAGACCCAGCTGATTCCCCATCGTCGCCGAGCTGTGAGGTGCTCACCCCACCCCCCTTAGGGATTGTGACTCTTCCCGTGAGATCCCAAACTCTTTCCCTCCCCTGGTTTGTCCTTCCCGGAGCTCTCCGTAACAATCCCAGCAAGGAAACAATCCACCCTGAAGCTCTGTGCTCTGCCTCTCCTCCCAGGGCCCTGCTGCTGCCTGCAGACCACCATGACGGACTCCAAGTACTTCACCACCACCAAGAAAGGTCAGGGAAGGAGCAGGAATATCACAATTCCCCCCCAAATCACCAGCTGGTTCCTACACCTCTACAAACCGGGCGGGCAGGCTTGGGAAGCTCCCTTGGGAGTGCCCTGAGCCCCCGTGGGCTGCTGTGGCTGGCACCACACCCCGCTCCTCGCTGCCAGGCTGCTGTGGGGTCAGGACACCTTGTCCCCAGCCCCCTGAGCCCGGCCAGGGCTGGTGGCAGCTGCTGATCGGCTTTAGCGGCTCAGGAGCTCCCCTGGGCAGCGCTCGGGGCCTTAAGCACTCTCCAGAGCAAGGAATTAGTGTGGAGAGAAGCCATGTGGCATCTCCCTCCCCAGCCTGCTGGCCCAGGAGGGAATAAGGAGCTCAGCGTGGCCTCAGGAGGGCAGGAGAGGTGCCCTGGGTTGGGGGATTGCTGCCATGGGCAGGGAGGGGTTTGGGAGACACCCTGCCTCGGGTGGGCTTGAGGAGCAGTGCCCAAAATCCATCTGCCATCATCCTTGGGAAGAGTAGGGCCTCCTGGGGCTGGGATAACCACCCACAGCCAAAAATAGCCACTGGATAACGCCATGCTGTGCCCGTGGGGTGCTTTTGGCTGCTGCAGCATCTCCTGTCGCTGTGGGGCTGGAGGAGCTGCAGGGATTCACCAGGAGGCTTCTGTGGATGAGAGCTGAGCCCCCAGGGCAGGCCCAGCCCTCGGTGAGGTGTTTGGGAAGTTAAATCTTTGGGAATCTTTGGGAAGTTAAACCTTTCAGGGGTGGCAGAGGATCCCTGGCACGCAGCGGGTGGGGGCTGTGCCCGCCCAGCAGAGGGGTGGGGTGCCCCTTCCACCAACCCCTGAGCTCCCACTTCTCCCGTTTGTCCAGGGGAGATCTTTGAGCTGAAAGCTGAGCTGAACAGCGACAAGAAGGAGAAGAAGAAGGAGGCTGTGAAGAAGGTGATCGCGTCCATGACTGTGGGCAAGGACGTCAGGTGTGTGCTGGGGCTGGATCCCGGGATATCCCGGGTGGGAAAGGAGCCACGAGGGTCATGGATCCAGCTCCTGGCCCTGCACAGACACCCCAACAATCCCTGTCCCTGGCAGCACTGTCCAAACACTCCTGGAGCTCTGGCAGCCTCGGGACCATGCCCATTCCCTGGGGAGCCTGGGCAGTGCCCAGCACCCTCTGGGGGAAGAACCTTTTCCTAAAATCCATCCTGAACCTCCCCTTCCTGCTGTTCTCCCTGGTGCCCAAGCCAGACCCAGATTTTTTGGGTTCCTTTTCCCCCTGTTGCTTCCAGGGGGGTTTCCATGCTGCTTTTCCCCTCGGGATCCACCCAGCTGCACTCCTGGCTGCAGCTCTGCCTCCTGGAGTGCAGTTCATGTCCACGTGGCCCCCTGGCAGGTGGGGGCTCTCCTGGCTTTGGTTGTAATCTGGCTAAAAGAGGATTGGTCTGGCCGCCAGCTCAGTTTGTTGGGATTATTCCCACTTCCTTCGTGTGTTGCTAAAAACAAGCAGGACCCCCTCGGAGCCGTTGGGGCCTGGGTGCTGATAAAGCTTTTACAGCCTCTGCAGTCCAAAAAGTCAGGCAGCTGCTGTTCCTGCTTCCCTTCTCCCCTCTGGCTGAGCTGCACGTGGCCCCTTCCGTGCCTTTTCCTGCACGGACCTGTCCCAGCACAGGCAGCATCAGCAATTTGGATTTCACGGTGCATTTGAGGGGAAATGGAGGGAAAACACACTCAGGGTCGGGAGAACTGGGGCATCCCTGGCTCCCAGAGCAGCAGCAGCAGCAGCAGGGAGTGTCCATGTTGGGACCACTGAGGAGATCACATGGATGTGGCAGGAGCTTCCAGTACTTGAAGGGACTTAAAAAAAGAAAGAGGACAGGTTTTTACATGGACAGACAGTGACAGGCCAAGGGGGAATGGCTTTAAACTAAAAGAGATTTAGATGGGATTTGGGGAAGGAATTGTTCCTTGGGAGGGTGGGGAGACCCTGGCCCAGGGTGCCCAGAGCAGCTGTGGCTGCCCCTGGATCCCTGGCAGTGCCCAAGGCCAGGCTGGACATTGGGGCTGGGAGCAGCCTGGGACAGTGGGAGGTGTCCCTGCCCATGGCAGGGGTGGCACTGGATGAGCTTTAAGATTCCCTGATTCCCAACCCGTTCCATGATCCTATGGCTGTGCCAGCCCATTTTTCTGGTGTGTGCCCATTTTAGGCTGCAGGGAAGCAGCTTGCTGAGCTCACTGCTCCCTGGGAGGTGCCAGCAAAGCCCGGTGGTTTAGCCCGGGGTGAGACCAGCCCAGTTGGATAACAGCGGGGCAGAGCCCAGCTCCCTGGATTTAGGGGGCCCCTGGTTTGATCCCATCAGGGCTGGCTGGGTGTGCGGAGGTGGAGAAGCTTCCAGGAGCCACGGGACATCTGCCAGGCTGGGATAACCCCTGTGTTAGCCCTGGGACCTTGATTGCCTCCCCCGGGGTGGTTTAATTGTCTGAGTGGTCTGTGTTTGGATGAAGCAGCAGCTCTGGTGTCCCGCAGCTCTGGGATGTTTGGGGAGGGGAAGCCCCAGCTCTGTGCAGGCAGCTGATCCACTCCATTCCCCTCCATCCCAGCAGAGCATCCTGGTGCTCCCCCAGAGCAGTGGGGCTCTTCCTAAAATCATGGAATATCCTGAGCTGGAAGGGATCCACAAAGGTCATCCAGTGCAGGACACCCCAACAACCCCGCCCTGCGCCTGAGAGAATTGTCCAGCACGTTTTCCTGGGGCAGTGGATGTGCCCTGGAGCAGGGATGCAGCAGAGCCATGTGGGAAAACTCAGTTTTGGTCCATCAGGGGCTGGTTTTGATACAGAGCCATTAAAAAATCCACTGGGGATGGGCAATTCAGCCATGTCTGCTGCAGGGCGGGCTCAGCTCATGGAATCATGGAATCATGGGGTGGTTTGGGTGGGAAGGGGCCTTAAAGCCCATCTAATCCACCCCCCTGCCATGGCAGGGACACCTCCCACTGTCCCAGGCTCCAGCCCCAGTGTCCAGCCTGGCCTTGGGCACTGCCAGGGATCCAGGGGCAGCCACAGCTGCTCTGGGCACCCTGTGCCAGGGCCTGCCCACCCTCCCAGGGAACAATTCCTTCCCAATATCCCATCCAGCCCTGCCCTCTGGCACTGGGAAGCCATTCCCTGTGTGCTGTCCCTCCATTCCTTGTCCCCAGTCCCTCTCCAGCTCTCCTGGAGCCCCTTGAGGCCCTGGCAGGGGCTCTGAGCTCTCCCTGGAGCCTTCTCCTCTCCAGGTGAGCACCCCCAGCTCTCCCAGCCTGGCTCCCAGGGTTCCCCTGGCTTTAGGAGCGGGTTATCCATGGGAAGGGGAGCCCGTGGGCTCCGTGGCCGTGTGCCGCCCTCACGGAGCTGCTCTGCCTTCCAGCGCTCTGTTCCCGGACGTGGTGAACTGCATGCAGACAGACAACCTGGAGCTGAAGAAGCTGGTCTACCTCTACCTGATGAACTACGCCAAGAGCCAGCCCGACATGGCCATCATGGCAGTGAACACTTTTGTGAAGGTGAGGGGACAGGGGACACCGCGGGCCGGGTCACCGCGCCGAGCCGCAGGTCAGGGAGCCTGGGCAGCTTTCCAAAGCCTCTCCCTGCTGCAGGAGGGGCTCTCCAAGCTCTAGGAAAGTGATAGAGTTTGTCCAGCAATGCAGAAAGGCAGTTTTTGGCAGCTGTGGTGTGCCACCCGCTCTGTCAGGGGTGTGGGCAGCTCCCGAGATCGAGAGCCGTCATGTGAATTATGTGCTGAGAATCCCTCGTGATCTTCCCCCATAGGGCTGGGAATTGAGGAGTGTGTTAGGAGCCAGGATGTTGCCAAATCCCTCAGTGGAGAGGCCTGGTGGGCTTTAGGGGGAGTTCAGGCTTTTTAGTGAGGATAAACCCCACATAAAAATCCCAGTATGTGTTTCCAGCATCAGGCTGTGTTCAGCTACCTGGTGTAAGTGATGAGAGTGTGGGATTCCTGGAGGGAATGAGGAGTTCTGGTGGTGTTAGACCTCAGTGAGCACAGCACAAGAGAGAAACTTCTCCCGGGTGACTCCAGAGCAGAGTGCGAAACCCTCGGGGTTTGAACCCAAATCCTCCTGGAGGACCTGAACCCGCCGGAGACACACGGGATCCGAGCAGCCCGGGCTGCCCACCCTCCCCTGTCCTCCCTGCAGGACTGCGAGGACCCCAACCCGCTGATCCGGGCCCTGGCCGTGCGCACCATGGGCTGCATCCGCGTGGACAAGATCACGGAGTACCTGTGCGAGCCCCTGCGGAAATGCCTCAAGGACGAGGACCCCTACGTGCGCAAGACGGCCGCCGTCTGCGTGGCCAAGCTGCACGACATCAACGCCCAGCTGGTGGAGGACCAGGGCTTCCTGGACACCCTCAAGGACCTCATCTCCGACTCCAACCCCATGGTGATCGTTTTTTGCCTTCTCCGCCTTCCCTTCATCCCTTGGTGGCCGCTCTCCCGTCGCGTTCACATCCGACTCCTTTCCTCCCAGGCTCGCTCCCAGCCTCTCTTTTTGGTGTTAACAGACCACTTTTGGGGAGTTTTTGCTTCTCAGCCCCGCAGGCCGTGTTCCCTGCCCCGTAACCCTGTCTCCTGGACGGAGGGGCTCTCCCATCCCTTGGCAGTGTGTTATTCCTCTGTTTCCAGTGGGAAGGAGGCTGCTCCAGCTGGCTCGGGGCAGAGGGAAGCTGGTGCCTGGTTCTGATCCCACACAGCCAGTGGCTTTTGCCTCTGGTTTTCCTGGCAGCTGGGCTTTGGCTTCCCTCCCTTTCCCCAGGCATGAGGAACTTTAAAACCACCTTTCCCCGGCGTTTCTCTTCCCACAGCCTTCCCCGCTTTTCCAGTCTTACCCTGGGCGTCGAGTCGAGCCCAGGAGCTGTGTGGAAAGCTCTGGGGCTCCTCGGAGCTGCCTGGGGGAGGGGAGCTGGGCACGGAGCCAAGGCTGGCTCCCGTGGAACACGTGGGAGCCGCTGGAGCTGCGGCGTGGGCGGCGGGAGCGTGCCGGTGGGGATGGCTCCTCCATCTCCCTCACATCTGCTGGGGACAGGGAGAAGCTGGAGGCCAGATGCGGATGGGGTTGGGAGGGAGGGGACGGCTCATCCCCTCACACCACATTTGGTGTCACCAATCCATGTCCTGTCCCCCCGGCAGGTGGTGGCCAACGCGGTGGCGGCGCTGTCGGAGATCGCGGAGTCTCACCCCAGCAGCAACCTGCTGGACCTCAACCCCCAGTCCATCAACAAGCTGCTCACGGCCCTCAACGAGTGCACCGAGTGGGGCCAGATCTTCATCCTGGACTGCCTGGCGAACTACATGCCCAAGGATGACCGGGAAGCACAGAGGTGAGGGGACGGGCAGGGCCTGGCACTGCCCCTTCTCCTCTGAGGAGCATCCTCATCCTCCTGACCCTGCTGCAGGAGGTGGGACAGCGGGCATCTGCTGGAGCTGTGCCTTGGGCACGGCCATCTGGAGCCTGCCCTGGTCCCGCAGAGAGTCCTGGCACTGGGAGTGGGCTCCTTGAGCTGCTTAAAATGTGGCCGCAGGGGACAACAGGCCCAAAACGGGGTCACCACCAGAGGGTTCTGCAGGGCCTGGGGAATAACCTTCGCTGGGGCATTCAAGAGCCAGTTCAGCCTCCTTGGGAAGGTCCCAAGAGCTGCTCAGCTTTCCTGCGAGTCCTTCCTCCATGCTGGCAGGAGTGTTTCAGCAGGAGGAAGGGCTGGGATCATTTCCTTGCCCTCCTCTCGCCCCGGCAGCATCTGCGAGCGGGTGACACCGCGGCTGTCCCACGCCAACTCTGCCGTGGTGCTGTCGGCCGTCAAGGTGCTCATGAAGTTCATGGAGATGCTGTCCAAGGACCTGGATTATTACGGCACTCTCCTGAAGAAGCTGGCCCCGCCTCTGGTCACTCTGCTGTCCGCAGAGCCCGAGCTGCAGTACGTGGCCCTCCGCAACATCAACCTCATCGTGCAGAAAAGGTGGGTGTCCAGGTGTGCCCTCTTTGCCACGGGTGCTTCAGTCCCTCTGACTGCACAACCCATCCTGGGGGGTGTTTCCTTCTCTGTTGTTTGAAATCCAAGGAGAGTTGTGGAGTAGTGGAATGGGTTTGGTTGGGAGGGACCTTAGAGCTCCTCTCATCCCACCCCCAGCCATGGGACACCTTCCACTAGACCAGGTTGCTCCAAGTCACACCCAAGCTGGCCTCGAGTCAGTCAGGTGAGGGAATGAGCAGGGAGCTGAGCTGGGATCTCTGGTTCAGTGTTTCCTTTAGTTTAATTTATTCTTTATTTGGGGCAGCGATGGATGGCAAAGCCAAAAGCTGTGAGACTTTGAGCAGTCACTCCATGTCTAGGGAGGGGTTTTTGTGCTGCCAGCTGCTTTCTCCACAGTTGTCCTCTCGGAACAAGAGCTCAGAGTCCTTTTGTCCCTTTGCTGATCTAAAATCCCGGTGGGCAGGAGGTGGCTGAGGCCCCACACGTGTGCCTGGAGCAGGAGTGGCAGCTGGAGAGCCCCAGCCCAGTCAGATGATTTGTCCTCCTCCCAGTCAGCGCCGTGGTCGTCTCTTAAAAATAGCAGCAATTTCTGGGAGAAGTGGAAAGCAATTAGTGTCCCTGGGAGTGGGAATGTGGGAGGCAGCTTGGAGCTGGACCTGGCCTAGCTCTTCCCCGGCTTACAGAGAGGGTGAGCTGGTGAGAAAGGTCCAGCCTAGCCCTGGGGTCTGGATTTGTGTCCCTGCTCCCACTAAAACGTCCCTTCCAGCCTTGGCAGGACAAACGCCCCCCGTTGCCTCACGTCTGGCCCGTGTTTGTGACAAGGTTGTGCTCTGTCCCCTACGTGCCAGCAAAGGGGAGCCAAGGGACACAATCCCAGGCCACAGTCACGGTGACTTGGATTCCTTGGCACCGAGCAGGCCCCCAAAACCTCGGGATTGTGCCAGAAATGAGTGCACATCCCCCCTAACGCTGCCTCTCGCTGCCGCCAGGCCCGAGATCCTGAAGCACGAGATGAAGGTGTTCTTCGTCAAGTACAACGACCCCATCTACGTCAAACTGGAGAAACTGGACATCATGATCCGCCTGGCCTCCCAGGCCAACATAGCTCAGGTCAGGGGCCGGGCGTGGGGCACCCAGGGCTGTCCAAATCCCAGCCCCAGCGCTGCGGGGTGCGGCCGGGAGCGCCCGTCCCACCCCGGCTGCTGGTGCTGGGTCACTGCCCCGCTCTCCTGGTGGCTTTTCCCTCTGGCTTCCCTGGGCTTTTCCCAGGCTCTCAGTGCGCCGTGCCATCCCTCAGGTGCTGGCGGAGCTGAAGGAATACGCCACGGAGGTGGACGTGGATTTTGTCAGGAAGGCGGTGAGAGCCATCGGCCGCTGCGCCATCAAGGTGGAGGTGAGGGCTGGGGCACGGCGGGGCCTGGTGGCACCTGGGCTTGGGCAGGGCAGCACTTCCCTGCACGTGGTGGGCATCTCATCCCAGGAATTTGCGAGCTGGAGCCTTCCCAGGCATGGGGATGAGCTGTGGTTGTTCCACAGGGGCCATGTGGGGTGTCAGGAGGGTATTCCATCCCCTAATCCTTTAAGGAGCTGCTTCAGGATCCCTGCCTAAAACAGAGCCAGGAGTTCTGAATGCAGTGGGTGATACCAGTGGCTTGTTGGGGACCAGAGT
>VYXC01003657.1:65829-130044 GCA_013397175.1 Platysteira castanea | reverse complement strand
GAATTTGGGCGCTTGGTGCACACCTACAGGCCCAGAAACAGATGGGGAATATTTCTGTTCCCGTGAAGATCTGGGCATGTCCGTGGCTTCCCTGGAGCAGCCTCTTTTCTCCCCTGGCTGCTCCTGCTCCACTGCTGTAGTGCTTTTTTTACTGAGGCATTTCCATGCTCCCACCGGCTGTTTGGGATCCTTTCCTTGCCCGGNGTCAGGCTCTGCTCCCAGACAGTCAGCAGCAGGACAAGAGGAGCTGTTTGATCCCTCAAGGCGGGGGAGGCTCAGGCTGGACATCAGGAAGAATTTTTTCGTGGAAGGGGTGATCAGGCATTGGACGGGAGTCCCCATCCCTGGAGGTGTTAAAGGGACAACTGGATGTGATCAGGGCTGGGTGACAAAGTGGGGATTGGTCACAGGTTGCACTCGATGATCTTGGAGGTCTCCAGCCTTAATGATGCCCTGATTCTCTATTTGTGAACAGCAAACACCTCAATCAATGCTGCAGTTTAACTTCTCACTAGGCAGTTTGGGAAAAACTGCGGTTCATGAGCAGAAAGGGCTTAGAGATGAGCTTCCACTGGGAAGAAAACTAAATTTGGAGAGAAAGGATCTGGAGCTGTGGTGGGGGCTGAGTGCCGTGCGCTGTGCTTGTCCCTCCCAGATCTGTGCGGCTCGGGCGAGGAGAAGCAGCAGCCCAGTGCCCCCAGTGCCCCCAGTGCCCCCGGGGCCGTGCTGTGCTGCAGTGAGCCCGCAGACAGCGAGGAGGGGAAGCCCCATTCCTACCTGGAGGCCATCTGCAGCGGGCTGGAGGAGCCGGGGGCCGAGGGCTGCCCCGGGGCCGGGGAGCAGCTGTGTCCCTACGCCGCCGCCGGCACCTGCCACTTCGGGGAGCGCTGCCTCTACCTGCACGGGGACCTGTGCGAGATCTGCGGCCTGCAGGTGCTGCACCCCTTCGACCAGGAGCAGAGGAAGGCCCACGAGATGGTAAAGGGGGAACTGGGAGATTTCAGGGCAGGGTTTGGGCTGTTTGTGCAGAAGAGTCTCTTCCAAAGAGTTTCTGTTTTAGTGGTTGTGTAGAGAACGGTGCTGGGAGTGCTCTGCTCAAGCATCTGGGGCTGAATTAATGATGCTGCAGGTAGCAGCTTGTGGGTTTTCCCATTCCATCCTCATCAGAGACTCGCCTGCAGCCTTCTTCTGTTGTCCTGTTTTTTGCTAAGCCTTCTGTTATAACCTTGGAGTCAGAGAATTTTCACACAGTTTCATGTAAACAATAGCTGATGTTTATTTAATCATCTTTTCTGTTTTTCATTCCTTTTGTAATAAGAGAAAGTTTGATGAGCATCCTTTTTCTCCAGTGGGATTGAGGAGGAAGCGACATGTCCTCCAATCCCTTGTGGAGTTGAGAACCCTATACAGTAGGAGAAATGTAAATAAAGCTTCTCTTTTCTCTTATTCTGATGAACCTAGCAGGTGTGAGCGTGTCCTTTATTGTGCCTTTACCACCACATTCTCCCACAGCACCCTGAGAGTCTCCCAGGAGAATGTCTTCTGGAGGTCTCTGGCTGAGTCACCAGCTCACCTTGCAGTGCTGTGTGAGCGTGAATGAGTTGTGGATTGTCACTGCTGGGATGAGAAGTGCTGGAGGAAAGCCTGAAATAAGAGACAAATTCTTTACTGGGTAAAAATTAGCATCTGGTGAATGAATGTGGCCTTAATTGTAACCAGAGGAACACCTTGAGTGTGGCACTTTTTCAGTGAGATGTTTTTTGGGGATATTTGAAGCATCAAATTCAATACCTGTTCCCTGACAGAGATGCAGGAAGGGGTGAATGAAGCACCCTGGCATCTTTATTTCTGACAGCTGAGAGACCATTAAAGGCTGAAAGACATGATTAAATTATGTTCTTTAATTAAGCTGGGACGGTGACAGGTAGGAATGATGCCCTTGCTGAGTGTTCCCTGTTTGCCCTGCAGCAGATCCTTTCCAGAGGGGCTTTGTTGTGGCAGGCTGGGCTGCACTCACAGTGCCTCTCTCCCCTGACAGATGTGCATGGCAACGTTTGAGCACGACATGGAGAGAGCCTTCGCCTTCCAGGCCAGCCAGGACAAGGTGTGCAGCATCTGCATGGAGGTGGTGTACGAGAAACCCTCGGCCTCGGAGAGGAGGTTTGGGATCCTGTCCAACTGCACCCACACCTACTGCCTGTCCTGCATCCGCCAGTGGAGGTGTGCCAAGCAGTTCGAGAACCCCATCATCAAGTGAGTTGTGTGGGGCCTCAGCCTGCTCACGGGGGAGGCTGGGGCTGCAGATATTCACAGAGCTCAGCAAAGCCTGCTCCAGGTGCTGGCCAGGCCCAGCCTTGGCTGGGAGAGCTGCTCCTCGAGCAGCACCGGGTGTCCTTTGGTAGCAGTTCCACTGTGGGAAGAGTTTGGCCCACGGCAGCTCAGCCCTCTCTGATGGTGTGGGCAGTGGGCAGAGTGGACTCTGGAACCTTGCAAAGCTCTGCCCCTTGCACTGACCTTTGTGCAAAACCAAGAACTCCTTTTTTCCCCTATGTATGTGATTAATTAAAGGATTTCCCCCTAAGTTACAGCTTGCTCCAGGTAAACGTCCCACTAACCACACATTGATCTGTCTCTGAGTGAGTGTCATCTTCTAGCTCTACAAAAAATGTGTTCCAAATACGTTCTCCTCAGATGAGGGAATTTAAAACATCCAGTTAGGGAAGTTTCCTTTTTTTTTGAGCATCTCTCAAGTTACAAACATGCTGAAGAAAAGGTGGGAAATACTTTCAGCCTTCTACCAAAATAGACTTTTCTGCACAACTTTTACTCCACATTTCAATGAAGTGCCCATCAGCTCATTGCATTTCAAAAGGCTGGGACACCTTTGTGTTTCTGGCTTCCTGCTGCACTCACAGAACACAGTTTCTGCAGATTGAGGAAATCCCTGTTGCTTTTGCTCAAGTCCAGAAACAAACACAAGCCCTGGGTGCCCTGAATTGGGTTATTCCAACTGGAACCCCCAACTCCTGCACACCCAGGTGCTGTGCTGAGGTGGGAGGAGGTGTCTGCTGCCTGAGGTGACAGAGATCCCCTTTCCTGGGGAGGATCCTCACTGCTTGGGGCAGGTTTGTGGAGGGTTCCAGCCTGGGGAGGTAACAGCATCTCTGTTTTGTCTGGTTCCTCCAGGTCCTGCCCCGAGTGCCGGGTGATCTCCGAGTTTGTCATCCCCAGCGTGTACTGGGTGGAGGAGCAGGAGAAGAAGAATGAGCTGATTGAAGCATTTAAGCAGGGAGTGGGGTAAGCTGAGGAACCACCCACACTCCTCACGTTGTTCTTCAGCTGCTCTAAGACTCAGTCGATTGCTGAGCCTTTATTTTTAAACTTGATGTATTTACAGACCATTCTGCAGAGAGCTCCTGGTCTCTGTTCACACTTCTGCTCAACTCTGTGGCTGTGTGATTGCAGTTCACAAACTCAGCCTCACTGCTCAGAAATGCTGAAACTATTTCAGCTCACTTGCCAAAATTGCCTTCTGTGGATCCCTCAGCCACACTGGCCTGCAAGGTTGGTGGTGACTGAGGAGAGCAAACAGGGAAGGAAAATGTAACAGTGGGATAAAAATTCACGTGGCTTTTGTAATGCCAGCTGGAAATGGCAAATCCTGCAGGGCTGCATTCCTTGTGTTGCCCAGTCTGGCTGCAGTGTGTGAGGCCTGGGCTGGCCAGAGCAGTGAGAAGCTTCACCTCTCTCCTGCTCCCTCTTCTCAAGGTCAGCAGGCAGAGCTGGGCCTGCAGTGTCCCTTTCAGCTGTTTTTCACTGGAGAACAATTTAATTGCAGAAGAACCCCCCCAGGTGCTGTGTGAGGACCCACCCTGGAGCTGCTGTGCAGCCAGGGCAGCCTGGGTGACCAGCAGAGCTGAGGGAAACTTGAATTAACAAAGTGTTGGCACAGCCCCTTCAGAGGAGATGAGGAGAGGAATTGGATGGTAAAAACACAGTGGTAGGAAATGCAGGAGAAAACAGGCTAGAAAAACAGTAATTGTGTGGCTCATGGTGGTGTTCTTTGAAAATCCTTCACTTTCCACATCTTAAGGCAGTTCCATTTTATCTGATTTATGATGCTGTTCTTTTTGATGTGTTTTTGTTCACTTTTCATGATCTTTGCCCTCTATTTCACTGCTCTCAGCTGGGGAATGGGAGGCCAGAGCTCTGGCTGTGTTACCAGAGCATCACTGAGGCTGTGGGGACTGAACTGCATCTCCTTCCCCTCTCTCTTCCAACCACCTCAGGAAAAAGCCCTGCAAGTACTTTGAGCAAGGGAAAGGAACGTGTCCCTTTGGAGGGAAGTGTCTTTACCTCCACGCTTACCCCGACGGGACCCGAGCAGAGCCTGAGAAGCCCAGGAAGCAGCTGAGCTCCGAGGGCACAGTGCGGGTAAGGAATGCCCTGCTCTCACCCAAACCTCCTTTCAGGGGCACCTGTGCTACTGGGGAACGTTTCCTGCCATGCAGAACAAGGGAAAAAAGCACCTCTCTCTTCCTTCAGGCAAAGGTTTGTTCTTGGGGACAGAAGGTGCCTTTTATTTAACTGCAAAACATCATTGCTTTGTTTTTTCAACCAGTCCTTCCAGGGCAAACCTTTCCTCGCAGGAATTCTGCCCCTAAAGCTTTCACCCCAGTGCTCAAAGCTCCTCTCCAGTGCTGGCACTCAGGGCAGCTGCAAAGGGTAAAACCTCAGCAGTTGTGGCTGTGTCCCCTCCCTGCCTGTTCTGGGACACCAGAGCCTGCCTGTCAGCCCTGAGCTCAAACCCAGCTTTGGCATCTCAACTTCTGACTGGATTTTAAGAGGAAATAACGAGTGCCAAGGCCACCCCTGTGCCTGGGTGGTGCTCAGGCAGCTTTTTCTCTGTTGCAGTTCTTCAACTCCGTGCGCCTGTGGGACTTTATCGAGGACAGGGAGAGCAGGAGCGCGCCCGGCGGGGACGACGAGGTCACGGAGCTGGGGGAGCTGTTCATGCACCTCTCGGGGGCCGAGCAGGATCCTCCTGCTGCTCCCTGAGGGCCCCACAGCCCCCCCCGAGCCCAGCAATGCAGCTATTTATTAGCCAAGCTTTTACTCTCTCCAGCACAGGTAGAACAAACGTGCCCTGGTGGTTACTTGTGCGGTCCTGGTAAAGTTTTCAGGTAGTTTTTATATGGTAACAACAACAAAAAAAAAGACTAAAATATATTTAAAAAAATAAATTGGCTGCATGGAAAAAAAAATCCCTTAATCCCAGGAGGGTTTTCTCCCTCTCTGGCCTAACATACGCTGTCTTGTGAGCTGAGTGCTAGTGTAAATACAGGTCCAGTGAAAGCTTAAGCTGGTAAAAACTGTTGCTAAATAGAGTTTGGGTGCTTTGGGGTTTTTTTTCTCCACTAAATCAGCTAAATGTATAACTACAAAACCCACTGGGAGTAATGGTCAGGGTAGGGTTTCCTCCTTAAAAAGGAGCTGGTACATTATACCTCAAACAGTCCCTGGAGTTCAGAGTTTACTGCACCCTTAGGGTGTGTGGGGACAGGTCCTGGCTCTCCAGGGGCTGCCACCCGAGTTCCCAGCCCTGTTTTACACTAATCCAAGTGCTCCGAGCCAGGAGGGGCTCCTGGAGCTCCTGCTGTAGAGCAAACGCAGCTGCAGTGATTGCTGAACTCGGGCAGAGCTGAACTGAACTCCCTGCACCCACTGGAGCTCGGGAGCTGCAGCAGCAGGGAGGTGTTCCACTAATCCTGGCCAGTGGCTCTGCAGCAGTTCCGTGCCTCCTTTTGCTTTAGGAGGGCTGAGGGGTGAATGCACATCTCTGCTGAGTGAACAGAACTGGTACTGAATTCTGTTCTTGCTGTTGGTGTGGCAAAAGCAGTTGGATTGTAAAATCTGGTACCAGAAATTAATTCTGCCATTTGTATGAACGTTGCAATTACACCAAGAACTCAGTGGAGCAGCCTGGACACAGCTGAGCCTGAGCTGTCAGCCTGACTCGGGTCCTTGTACTCACCCGGGGCTGGAGTGAGACACTGCTCAGTGTTTGTAAATACAAACAGAGATGTGGGGTTCATTTTAGAACGGTGTGGTTGTAAGGGAAGGCAGGTGTGTATCTAGTTTGGTTTATTCCCTATAGCAATAGAAAAGCATAAAAATAATACTTAAAAATATGTAAGAAAGAAAGAAAAGCCAAGAGCAGCAAGGTCTCTGATCAGCACCCGTGGATCAGTGACAGGACTGGGTGATGGCCACAGTCTTGAGCCACCAGGGGTGGGGGATCATGAAGCAAAATGCATTCAGAGAGCTGTGGGCAGGAAGCTGCTGCCAGCTGGGCAAACAGGGGCTTGGTGGCACCAGATCTGGGTCCCTGCTGGGAGGGGAACAGCAGGAACCTCAGTCTGGGGTTCAGACATCTCTAACTGGCACCAGAGCAGGGACTCCAGGATTGTCCCTGTGGGTGCTGCTGGCACTTCTGGGTCAGGATGGTGACACTGCAGCTGTGAGAGGGGAGCTGCTCCCCTCTGCCCAGCACTGCCAGCTGTGCCCTCTCTTCTGACCTGGAAATTCAACTTTCCTGGAATTATTCCCCCCCTAAAGTTCACCTTCAGCAGCGCTCGCTGCAGTCAGGCCTGGCCTTGGCAGTGTCTGGAACCAACATCAGTTCCCAGCTTCCTGCTAAAACTGGCCCATGAAGGCACCAGCGAAGCTCTTAAATCCAGGGAGTGCAATTGGTCAGCACTAATTAAAAAGGAGAAGGCAAATTATCCACGAGAGATGTCACACTCCAAGAGGAACGTTGCAAAGGCACCCAAGCACCTTTTCTACCCCAGAATACTTCCCCAGCCCTCACCCTCCCACTGGAGCTCATTTCCATCTGCTCCTGCTCATACTTTTTTATTCCAGAAAGAAACAGTGTCAGGAATACACAAAAAAAAAAATCAATGGAGAGGATGTTCTTTACCTTAAGACATTCCTGATTTACTTTGCCCCAAGAAGCTATGAAGAGTAGTCTGAAGTTAAAAAGGTCTAACTTGTTTTTCAAAGCTGCCCAGGGACTTACAAGGTCTGCATTTGTAAGTTCTTGACTCAGCACCTTTCATTTAATTGGACATCAAGTGCTGGTTAAAATAAACCCGTTTATCAAAAATATTGACATTTTTCAAGAGACACAATCTGGTTCAAAAATCATGGGTTGATGGTTTCTTTTGGGAAATCAGAGTTAAAGTAAAAGCAGCTTACCCGTTCTGGGGTTTTTTTTCCTTCCCCTTTTTAAGCTTATTGTAATGAAGTTAAAATTAGAGATCAATAATGTTTAGACAGAGCTGCAGTCCAAATACCAAGATTATTATTAAAAACCATGCAGAACTATATGGAACAGTCTCCTTCAAGTCTCAGTTTACTTTTTAGGCAGCAAAGCTTATGTTCATTCTCAGTTACCACCCGGGGATCAATGTCCCACCCTTGTTCTGTCACAGAATATTCTGAGGACACACTGGGGTTATTCCTGTCCCTGGCTCTCCTCCCTTTCACGAGAGCTCTGTGGGGTTTTGCTGCTGCAGATGTGAAGCTGCAGGGGCTGTTTGGGCATTCCAGGGAGAGCTGGACACAGGGACTGTCACAATTCCCAGCAAAGGAGGTGCCCGAGGTCACAGCCAGCCCCTGTGCACTCAGAGGAAGGCAAAGTCCCAAACCAGGCTTCCACTCCTGCCCCAATAACCACATTTCACCAGACTGCTATTTAAAAAAAACCCATTTTTAGATTCAGCCACCTATTCCTGTCCTCCATGGAGCTCGGCCAAGACAAAACACTCACTTCCACCTCAATAAATGAGAGAAAACAGCAAAATGGGGTAGGGAAAGAGCCTGAGAGCACATCAGAGTGGGTGTCCAGAGCAGCAGCTGCTGAGAGGTCTTTGCAGTAGGAGAAAAGCTGTCTTGTCATGTGACTGGAAATGTAGAGGTTGTTTTATCAAGTGTGTTTTTACTTGCACTGCTGTTATTTATCAGTTACTTTTAAAAAAATTATTCAGAATGTCATTTCCTGAGTTTTCCAAATGCACATGTCCCACTGAGAACTGTGGACAACTACATTAAAATGATGAAATTGAACCTTCAACCTAAAATTTAATTTATTTTATTAAAATAAGATAATCAGAGGAACCTTGGCTTACAATAAATGCATTTTCTCAGGAGCAATAAAAACAAAATTAAAACCCAAATCAACAAGAAAAACTGTATATGCTCAGTTTCCTCTTGCTAGTGCATCTCTTGGACGACAGCTTCCGACAGGATGCAGCCTCTGCAGGAGGTGGGAACATCCCTCAGCCTTTTCCAGCCCCCAGCCCTCCTCACTCACCCCAGGCTGGGCTGCAGGAGCAGGTCCGTAGTACCAAAGGCAGCTGGAGGCTTCTCAAGATGACCAAAGCAGGACTGGCTCCTTCTCTGAGCAGGACAATTCACAACAGATTCCATCCTTTTGCAAGAGTTTTTTCTTCTATGTGCAAAACTATTGCAAAACTATTTTTTGTGTTGAATTAGCATTTGAACTTATTTCATTGGCTTGGTGAAGCTCTTAGGCAGGAGCTGATTTTCCAGAGTTATTTCCTCTTCCCACTCCAGGCACAACTCCCCAGGGTGAGGTGGCACTTGGCACGGGGCACTGAGAGCACCAGAACATCACCTGTCCTCAGAGCCACCCCCACTGAGCACAGATCAAACCCAGCCAGAACCACTGCCAAAGAAATCCATCGCTTCTGGGAAGGGGAAAATAAGGCTCAAGTGCATCTATTAAAAAAATAGTAATAGATCTCTTGATTTGTAGTCTGTTACCTCTCCCAGAACAAGAGACGGTAGCAAAGGCAACGAGGAGCTGCGGCCCTGCAGGCCCAGAGCTGCACGAATCCGCGGCAGCTCCTTGTGGAGGTGGGAGGATCCTGCTGGAGGGGCCGGGACACCGAGGCGTGGGAAGCACAATTTGTGCTCCTCCTGCTGCTCCAGCCTGGAGCTCGATGGCAGCAGCAGCTCAGAACACGGGCAGCCTGGTGGAGGTCAGCGTGCACGAGTTGATGTCCTCGGTGTGGGCGGCGCGGTGCAGGGACGGCTCCGAGGCGCTGCGGTTGATTTTGGGTAGAGAGTGCTGCAAGAGCTCGATGGACGACAGGATCTGGGGGAAACAGCAGAGTGAAGGGGTTGGTGGGATAAGCAGCTCGCTGTGTTTGCATTCAAATATTCGTTCTGTTCTTATCCAATGTAGTTACGGCTTTAAGTGCGTTTTAATGCTCTAAGGGGCACTGGAAACACCTCTGGAGCTGGAGGAGTTCAACTCTGCCAGCCTCTGTCAGGGCTGTGAGAGGTCTCGGGGAGCTTCAGAGGCTGGGAGGGTGTTTTTCATCAGTTCACAGATGTTAGGATCAATTAACAAGCATCTAAACCATCCTCCAGTACAGTAAACAGGGAAAGAACTGCATCTTCTGCCTGACATTAGACAGAACTTTCTAAATAATACTTGATTGCAACAGCAAGAAGCTATTTTTCCAAAATTGCTGATATTTAATTAATTACTCATAATAATGAGTATAAAAAAAGTACCTTCATCATCCTCACAGTGACAGGAAAAGGTAAAACATCCCTTGTAAAAATACCAGAAATTGTTTTACATCCCCAGTGGATTTTGTTTGCTTGTTCACAGCTGAGGGGAAGCAAACAAAGAGTGGCCTCCCATTTCCCTCAGCCCTCCTCTAAAATAAAGTGGATATCTAGAGATGGATTTAATTTTTATTGTGGGAGGGTGGGGTTTGCTTATCTCTAGACAGGCCAGGTGTTGAAAGCCTGCTGGGGTGTCAGCCCAGCACAGCCTCAGCCTGCAGATGCTGCACTCTGTGTCACGAGCTCAGCAGAAACTACAACCCCAACACAAACTGGGTGATGAACAAAGCCAAACCAGGACACAGGCTGTGCTTCCCAGGAACCAAAACTTCTGAGCAGACTCCTGTGTGTGCTAGTGGCTGTTTATAAAAGCCTCAGCCTGCTGTGCAGAAAACCCCACTCACCTGGGGGAACAGAGGTCGTTCTTCCCTGACTTTCTTCAGACAATCTGCTACGAGCCTCTTCATGGCTTTGGGGCAGTTCTTGTACAGCTTGCTGAGGTCTGGGGAAGCGTAGCCCCGGCCAACCATGAAAATGATCTGCAAAAACAACAACCAGCAGCACAAAACCCGGGTTACACGAGGGGCCTCACTGCTGGGGGCTGCAGTGCCTCTCAAGGTGATGAAACCAAGTCCCAAAGGACACCAAGAGAGCCCTGCAGAGCTGGCTGGGTAACAGTACAGCTTAGGAAAGACTAAACACAAATATTCAATATTCAAAGGCTTGACAATAGTCACTGGGTTTTTTTCCTTTAGTAAAAAGCACCAAATCCAATCTTCCTGATGTAACAGCAGCATATTTAACACGTATCTGAAGCGGGAATTTCCCGTAACTGCAAATGTGTAGGGCAAGATTTTACTGTGCAGCAAAAGCTTTAACCTGAGAATAAATTAACAGGGCACTTTACAGTGTTTAGAACAAGGAATTTTTTCCCTTGGAGTGCCTGCACTGTCAATACTGAGGTGAACATTCAGTTCCAGATTTACTGTAGAACAAAGCAGGCTGTCAGCAGCACTTCAGCTGGTTTGCATTTGTGTTTATTCTGCGTTTCTTGAGGCCAAGGGAATGTTTCATGTTTCAATATTCCATGCCCAGAAATAAACTGGGATGTTCCCAGAGGGTTTCTCACCTGATCTCTGTTGTTGATGTGGGAATAGGGCAGCTCTCCTGTCATCAGCTCGTAGAGCACTATTCCATAGGAGTACACGTCTGACTGGAAGCTGAAGGGGTTGCTGTCCTGCATCCGGATCACTTCGGGGGCCTGGAGGGGGAAACAAACCAATTCTGAGCATTTAACAGACCTGAGGAAGAGAAAGCACAAGAGGAGGGGGAGTATTTTGGAAGCAGAGACTCAACTAGAAACGAGTGAGCAAAGGATACCCCCAAACCTTTGAGGAGCCCTGCTTAAGGCTCTGGAGAAGTTCAGGCAAGGCTACTCCACATCTTATTAAAAATATCAATACAGACCACACAAAAACCCAATGCTTTAACTGAACAAGTCTTTTTCCATTTGAAAAATTGTTATTATTTGGATTGGCAATGTTTAGTGAGTCCTGTTACATCTTACACAGAACTGAGCCTGAGTTTCACCATCAGTTCTTGAAGTGGTATCAGTGTTGAAGGGAAAATACAAAATTCTAATCTGAACAATCTCTTGTGAATTGAGACCAAAACATGGTCAGGAAATGTGAAAGCCAAATACAGAGCAGCACATATTGGAGATCAGGGAAGAAATGGAGGAACATTTTAACTTATTTGCAAAATTATGAAGCTTCTTCAAACAAACCATGTCAAATGATTGAACAAAACGAGGTGTAAACCATCCAAGTAACTTTCCCCTTGGCTAAGGTTTTTTCCCCAAAAAAGAATCCCCTCAAAATTATTGAGCAAAGCACTAAAGTACAACAGCACAAAAACCACAATAAGGGATCACAGGAACTTCTGAAGAAACAGAAACAACCTCCCCTTCTGTGTAATGACAGCTCAGCAAAGATGGGCTAGAAATGACTAAAAGAAAGGAATTTTTTTAAAAGCCTGCAAAGAGCAAATATGCCTGGTTTTTTTCCCCAAGGTCTGTTTCCTGTATACAAATATCATTGGGTAAATTAGCTTTAAATCCTTTTATGGAAAGCTTTAAAAAAATTTGGCATTTTGTACTACATTTTTTGAAGAAAAAACCACACTTTTATAACTTTGTTTCAGGTAATATTTGTATTTTACAAAGCACAAACCAGCCTTGGCCAAGCACGGGGGTGTTTTTAATACACATTTCCAGATATACTGGCAGCCCTAAATATTTAAAATAACTCACAAACCCCAAAGCAGAATCCTTTGGTGCCTACTTTGCACAATTCAGCACTTCCCTTTTAACTTCTCCTACAGCTGGATGAAAATCTACACAGGACCAACAGACCTGAATGTCCAAACCAGTGTTCCAGGGACAGATACATGAGGAAAACAACATTTAAACAACATTTAAAAGCAGGGAATGTTTTGCTCACCATCCACAGGATGGAGCCCGTGGGCTGCTCCACCTGCTGGGATCCGCTCCACCGCGATTTTACAGTTGCCAGACCAAAGTCTCCTATTTTCACTGTGAGGCCTTCATGAAGAAATATATCTGTATTTTTGTTAAGGAAAAACTGCAAAACACTCGGGTCAACAGTTGTGTATTTTCGGACGTGTTTTATTTGAACCTGCTGTGAGCTGTATGTGAAACAAACGAAAAGGGGTTTTATGGCAGATGTGTTTAAATTAACATTTAACCCTAAACCAGAGCAGATGTTCCAGCATCATTTGTAGATTTTTATGGTGAGCTGGGACAGAATTCAACAGTTCATTACCATCCATGGCTGCAGCTCCTTAAATAACTGGTGCTGAGAAAGGGAAACAGCACAGAGGTCTCACAACTCAGGAAAGAAAAGTAAGAAACAATTACGAGGAGAAATAAGTATCAAAAGAAAATCTGTTTCAATGAAGTTCTCTGGCAGATCTCCTGGGATTTAACTGGAAATATATCCAGACTATTTATAATTATCTCCTTCGTGGATCTGTCTGTTATGGATACCAGCACTTTCTTTGCTGGGGTTATTTTAAGAAGATATCACTTAATGATTTCACTTAGGAATGCTGCGAGTTCAAACAGATAATTCAGAAATATAAACGGTGACTTATGAATATAAGACAATATAAATGACTCTCATTTCTATGTCAGGAGTAGAGCAAATTTATTTCACCAAAATGATCATCATTATTAGGAATCACGAATTTCTGGCCTGCTGTACACTAAAACAATTGGGGTTTTTTTAGTCTAACTGAAAATGGAATCCACTGACATTCTGGAACTACTGAACTTGGCCTATTTTTTAATTCTGACATTTGCCAAGCATCCTGCTCACATTTCATGGAGGGAAGCCCCAGTTCCTGCTGGCAGCTCCATGGATGTTCCTGGCAATGCCAAAAGCAGGCATTGCCTGGAATTCAGAGGTGAAAGACACCAGCTCAACATTTTCACTCCAGATGCATTACTAAATATACATTTTTGCACTAAATATAATGGTAAAAGGCTGCTTTTTCTGAGTTTAAAGTAAGATTTCTGGCTTCATTTCTGCCAGTCACGTGAGGAGTTCTAAATATATTGCAAATACACGAGAAACAGAAACAAACCCATGTGTGCACACAGATGGACAGGCACACACACCTCCAGCAAGGAGCAGTGCAGCATTTGGGTACCAGAGGATTTAAAAAACCCCGTTTTAAGTTAAATAAGAGACTTCTGGAGCACAACTGTTGCACATTTTTATCCCAAGTGTGGTAAAGAAGCACAGATGTGCTGTGGAAGTCCTTGCTAAAAAGCAGCTTCTTGCTCATCAATGGGGATTGCTCATTGGTAGTTATATATGTGAATATATTTGAAAGAGTTATTGCAACCCCCACAGAAAGCTCCATATTAACAATAAATCACTGCCTCCCTGCAGAAAATAGGATTGAGGAAGGATACTATTGGATTTCATGTCTCTGTGGATGATGTTCTTTGCATGTAAATAGCTGTGGAGGGAAAAGCAGGAGAGAGGCATTAGCAAGGCTGCTCACAAACAGCATTTTCATTCCCCCCAGTTTATTCAGTTTACTACACCCCCAATCCCCTTTGCACATCTCTGGCTGTTTGGGATGAGTCTGCTTTGGGAACAGAGAAATGGAGCTGTGCTCAGTGCAGTAAAGAAATGCCAGGAAGGAGTGGCACCAGTTCCACCAGCCCTGGAAAACTGGGGCTGTCCTCACATCCACGAGATCTGCATCCCATGCTGAAGTTCTGAACTCCCTTCATTTACATTTCTCCAGTTTTCTGGAGTCTGACTGGAAACCTGGGTGCTGAGCTACAAAATGAACGAGCTCTGGCAGCACCAGCTGCTTCTGTGCTCCCAACATCACAACAAGGGCTGGAAGAGCAGAGATGTGGGGCCTGGAGCAACTCAGCCAGCTGGAAATGCTTCCAAATCCATCTGTGTGAGTCCTGTGGAACAGAGCAGCCACCCCTGGTCTCAGAGTATGAATCAGTGTGTGTCCAACACTGCAGTGTCACAGCAACACAGGGGAGGAGAACCCTTTAATTCTGTATTTAGAACAGGATTGCATCTGGGGCACTGCAGCAAGACCTCAAGCTATAAAAGCAGATAAAATAGAGAAAATCTAATTGATAAGCGACAACAGCTAAGGCAAGACTCCATGGGAAAAATGACTAAAATCAAAGCACGGCTGCATCCAACAGTGCTGAGTGAAGAATCTCCCCTTGGTACCCCTTTTTGGCTATTTCATCACTCTGTATTTAGGGTTTGGGGAGGGAAGGAAACCCCAGTGCAGGGCCCCCACTCACTCCATGCCCTGCGCCGTCTGCCGGGCGATGTCGATGAGCTGGAACATCTGGAACTTGGTCTCCTGCACGTGCAGGTGTTTGTAGAGGCTGCTGCCCTCACACCACTGGGTGACAATGGCCAGGTTGTCCTTGGTCATGTAGCCCATGAAGAGCAGGATGTTCACGTGCCGGGTCTTCCTAACAGAGGAGCACAAACAGAGATCAGTGGCTGCATCAAAAATGCTTCCAGAGGTTTTTTAAAATGCGCTCCCGGCTGGATGAATTTCATCTTTGGAATCCTAGGCCAGTGTGTGAGCGAGGTTTGGGTTTACAACTAATAAACATATACCAGAGCTGCCAATTTTTTAGGTATTTTTAAAATAAAATCAGCTGGTTTTTTTGCTTTTTAGTTACGATACTTCCTTTTAGTTATTTTAGATCAACATTTAAGGAAAGGATGTCTGAAGATTCAAACTGTTTGACATCGATGTCCAACAGCCACACTTGCAAGTGGCATTAGAAGTTATTGGAATGACAGAAATCACCCTGAAAGTTGGGGAAAAGTGACAGCTTTAGGTAGAAGACTGAAGCCCAAGAGGAAACCAAAGGATAACTATAAACCCTAAAGGAATTATCTGTGAGGAGATGGTTTCTATGTATCCAATTTGTTCTTTTTCAGGAGTAACATCACAGATACTTCACTGGACACTAAAAAAACCCAGTATTTGAAAGCAGAAAACAGTGATCAGTGTATATAATTAAGGAAAAGAAGTTATTATGCTGCAATTTAAAAGGAACAGTTCAAGTGCTCTGCCTGGTGGTGAGAATTAGGACAGAATTTACTGCTCCTCACCTTTTACTGCCCAGGGTGACCTGAACTCCACAGAAATATTCTGAACTGTGACTCTCTTCTTTATTCTTCTCTGGAAATCTGCTTTTTGTGCCTCTCACACACAGAACCCTGGGCCTGAAGGCTGCAAGGAGGGCTGGGATGCAGCCCCTGGAATGCCAGAGCTCAGCAGGGAAACACCCAACTCACCTCAGGACAGCCACTTCATTCCTGAACGCCTGGAACTGCTCTGGGGTGGGGTCTACGACCTTTAGGATCTTCACTGCTACATCCCCTGAAAATACATTTATCACAAAAGTCACTAAAAATGCAGCTTGGTGTTCCTCTCCAAAATAACATGAATATATAATGTAATTATAATTCCTAATTCGTGCATAGCACACATTTACTGATTTGTACAAAGGTCAAGATTTCCCTGCAGACAAATTTCTGTGGTAGCAAGCAGTTCATTTACCTGAATTTTAATGGAAAAAGTCATTAATTAATTATTCACACACTTCCCCTTCTATTTTTTAAGGGCTATGGCTGGCTAAAACGCTTTTTGCAGGACACATTTTTGTGGTTTTATTATATATAAACACTTCAATATTTAAATTTGATAAACTATTTATGAAAGTACAGCCCTTCATTTGAGGACATTAGAAAGCCTAACACCTCTCCTTCGTGCAGAATTTCTTTAATTAATTCTTGATCCTTAAAGAAGTGTAAATGTTCTATTAAAATAAATCTTAATATGGAATTATTTTTCATTACCTTGTTCAGGGAAATCTTACTGAACTTATTTTTCCTCTTGATTTCTGTGCTCCATTTCAGTTCCATAATGAAAATCACAAACTGTTCATTATTTTCAGTGTAACAATAGTGCTTCCCTTGCTGCTGACAATATTTGGGCTTTGAGACATGCAAGTATTTACTCATGAAAAACAGAAGGCAGCAAATAAGTTTCCAGATTTGTTTTGTCAGCTTTTTTAATGACAATACTGCTATTTAAATTAGGGCCTGGAGGGATTTCTGTCTGTTTCTCTTCAAAATCACAAGCCATGAATTTGGAAACAAATTCTGCAGCTCTGCAGGGTGCCTGTTTTCAAAATATTCCCACTAACTACGTATCAAACTCTCACATTAAGCATTTTCTCACTGAAAAAAACCCCACAGTAAAGCAATTTATGCTGATTTCCTTTCCCTCCCACCTTGGAATGAGGCATGCTAATTAAACCACACAGGTATTAAGAGGAGGTAAATATAATTCAACATCAGGCCGTGGAATTTCTGTGCTAATAAAAATAAAGAAAACAAACCCTTTTCAGAAAGCAAGCTGGTGCAGAAGATGGGAATGAAGAGATCAGGGAGGTGAAAATGCAGATGCAGCTGGGAGATACACACTTCGGTGTCTGTGCTCTGCTGTCCTTTCAGTGCTGCTCTAAGGCAGCTCCTGGTTCTGCCCTGTGCCTCTGGTGGCAGAGGAGCTCCCAGCACTCTAAAATCCCTTTTATTCCTTTTCCTGGATTGCTGTCCCACCACGCCAACACTCACCGTGCCACTTGCCCTTGTAAACTGTCCCAAAAGAGCCTGAGCCTATCCTGGTGGAGAGCATGACTTCGCTGGCTTCTATTTCCCAGTAATAACTGGAGTCTCTCTGTCCACGAGGCCTCTGCAACAACAATTCACAGGCTGTCAGATTTCATCACTTTATACACACACAAAAAGTTAAATAACTGCCCTCCTGCAAGTTCACAATGAGCTGAAACCCTGAAACCTTGAGGGGCTTGTCTTGCAGTTTGGATTTTTGTTTTTCTCCTCAGTTTCTGAGGGGTCATGCAGGTTTTTAGCCAAAAACCCAAACAACAAAGCACCACATTTTCTTGGGTGTCTTGAACTGCTCATCATGAAGTTCTGCACTAGAACATTAAACCCTAATCTTACATCCTAAGAGGAACAAATATTTTACACTCAACTATTTAAAACATCTGAAATAGTTAAGAAACTGGTTTCTTCAAAAGTACAATGCTAAAATTCTGTAATTTTTACATATTTAAATGGAAGAAGCCAAATAGATGAGAGCAAAATTCTCAAATGTCTAAGTGAGCAAAAACTGTGAATCCCACTAAGCAACTGTATTTTCATTTTGAAAACTTAGAAGCCTTCAAAACACTGAAGATATTAATTAATTATTATTCTAACTCTTCTTTCTTTCCCCCCACCCCTAAGTTTAAATCAAACCTTTGAGGGGAAAATTGCATTTTGTAAAATCTGTTTATCCCTGAGACATTTTACTCCTCAAAGGAAATGAAGGCATTATCAATATCCACCTTCTATGGAAACAACACAGGTTCCAATAGTGCTAATAAAGCCCATTTTAAATATATTACAACAGAATCAAAAAGATGCAGCCTCTAAAGACTTAAAAGGTAATCCTTGGACCTGCACTGACAATGTCACACCACGCCTGAAATTCATTTGCAACCCAGAACACTTTGTTCTGGGTATGTATAACCCAAGGCCATAGTGCCATCATTCCCAAATTAATTAAAATTAAATTGCTACTGTAGACACAGTGCAGAGCAATCCAAGATTACCTGCACCTCTAAGTGCAGAAATTTATGCCAACACACCACTCCTCCCAGCACAGTTTAACCATTTTTAAATTAGAACAAATATCACCATACTCACAATTTTGTTTTTTTCTTGCGTGTTAGATCCAGGGGCTCTCTCTCTTTGGGCTGGGACTGGGGTTTTAGGCTGAGACCAGCCAGTTGGGCTCATATTGTTAGGACTTCCAGACAGAGCAGAGGGTGAGGCTTTAAGATAAGAAATACAAGAAAACAGTTTATGAAGAAGAAAACAAACATATCAAATCAGATCTTAGAAAAAAGTTTGATTTTTGAAAGCATACCTGATTCACTATGGCTTCGAATTGCATCCTGCAACAGAGAAGATGGATAATAAAGTTAATAAATCTATGAGCACACAAAGGAACAAGCAGGGGTGGTGTGGAAACGGCTGTGCCAGTTTTGGTCAAGTGCAACACAGAACTGACCAACACCTCCAGGATTGGGGATTTCACATCACACCAATCCTGCAGGAAACCCATGCAGTTTGTGGATTCTTACAAAACAGGGAGGAGACTCACAGCATATTAAAAGTACTGCTACCATAAAGAGGGAAAAAAAGGACACAAAACAAGAAGAAACAGCAGCAGTACTGTCTGCATCCCCCCTGCACTTCATGCTCGTGTTCCAGGTGTGGACAGAGCTCCTGGGTTGGCCTCTGTCCCCAGGGGACAACCCCCAAACAGCTTTTGGGTTCCAAGTAGGACTTTCAAAACTCCCCAAATGTTCCAACTCAATATCCATTGTGAAATAACTCTACCACACTACTTCAACCCCCAGAAAGGCTACACCGAGTGCCCCTGCACAGACCCCTCTGCTTTTCCAAGCACATTCCCACAGGGAAATTGGCATTTGAGCAGTGTTTTCCCACAGGTCACCAGGACAGTGCCACAAGTCTCACCTCATGCCACGGGCACAACACAACTCTACAGCCATGCACAAGAGAGAACTAAGCTCTGACAAACAGCACTCCACAGCTTTTCTCACCTGCCACTCGTATTATCCCAAAGTACAAACAGGAAAGGGAAAATATCCAGGGACTGTGTAAGTACAAAGCAAGAACATGCACTACAGAGAGGTTAAACACTGTCAAAGTTAACAGAAGTCAATTCAAACTAACTAATTAGTAGAATAATAAATGTCAGATTTCATAGGAGGACACAACAAACCCACATTCCACTACACAGTTTCAAATTAAGATTATCCTTAGCAAAGGCTCAGTTATGAAATACATTGTTTTAGCTCATTAGCTGCATTCACCCAGGCTGGGCTATGTTCAACATTTTTGCAGATTGCCACTGCTCAACACCTGAGTGGATTAAAATCTGCATGAACTACCAATGAAGAACTCTTCAAACTACTACTTTTGTTCATTTTAAGGGTAATAAAAACCTTTCAGAACATGAATGAATAACCAGTGATTGGTTTTGTACATCAGCCTGAGAATGTAACTGCTTTCAAGGAAGCTGGCAAAGGACAACTAAAGAATTTAAAATGTTCCTCAAACTTATCTATACGGAGTTGTTACTTTTTAAAAAGTATTTTTGAGCTTCAACTCTAATGTGAATATTTTCTTATTTGCTTATGAATTCAAGAGCAAACAAAGCAATCCCCTGTTCTTTAGTGTTGTTCTTACAACACAAATAACACCATCCCCAGGGCTGTAGTCTGTCAACTTTACTTTGATGGGAAATAAAAACAGTACAACGTGTTCTTAATCTCAGGGCTTTGTATGGGTACAGTCAATAAAAATAGTTTCCAGAGGGGAAAAAGCCACACAATGGATGTGTTTTGAGAAGGTTTTGCTTTAAAGACTGTGTGACCTAATGCATTCTAATCCAAGCCTATTCAAATTCAGAGGGGGATGAATTCAGCCAGCTGAACTGAACATGAAGCTCTTCATCAATTTGCCTCTTCCAATTAACAGCCTCAGTAATTGAATATAAACATGCTGGGAAGATTCTCATCCAATCAGCTCCAGATTAAACACTTCACGTGGACACTGCCATGGCTTACAAGTTACAGCAATCCTGTTAATCACAAGAAAACAAAAGGCACCAAGGAAATACCTACTCTTCCCCTCAAACAAAACCGTCTGCACCAGGAGCTGGGAGAAGCATTCAGGCTGTTATTCTAGGCCAGCACAGTAAGAGATAAAAGAAAAGAACAGAGGAAGTATAAAAAAAAAAATTTAAAAATAAATGTTAGGCTAAATGAAAGAAGAAGTAACCTAATTTGCTTGATAAATGATAATAAGTGCAGTAAAATTTTTAGGTAAGTATTCCTGCTCAAACCCAGAGGTTCACTAGGATCTGTCCTTGGGTTAATCACTTTTTTATGATGTTTTTTCTCCTGGTGTACTAGAAAGTCTCTGCTACTTTCTTCTTGCATTGCTTTGGGGCCTTTTAAAAGCCTTTAGGACCTAACAACTATTTTTATGATAATGTGAAGAGCCAGAATAGAAAGCATTTCTGTCTTTGCTGCTCTGCATAAAGAATAAAGAAAGCAATGGCTCCTTAAAGACTCATTGCTCTATCAAGGTCAATAATTCACATTTTCTGGAGTGCTTCATTGTGGTTTGTGCCATCCAGGATGCTCAGCCAGGCCTCTGAAGCAGCAAAAAGGGCCGTGAGCCAAAGAAACCCAAAGAGAAAGGGAGGACACCTTCCCCCATAAACCCCAGCTGACACAAAGCCTCTGACCAAAAACGCTCCCTGGGGCTGCAGGGCACTTTTGTTCTGTTCCCAAGGTGCAGAGGAATTCTCTAACTCACTTCAGAGCATCTCCACATATCACAGCAGCCCATGAATCACCAGCTGAAGATGCAGGTGAACTCAGCAGTCAAAGGCTTTTGCTTGGCCTCAAGAGTTTTTAAACTATTCCAGAGGCAAAAGCAACAAACAGCTCTCGCTCTCTCCAAAGTCCTGCAGCTCAGCACTTCCTTCTGCCAGCCTTTCCTGCACACCATTTTGTTGTGGTTATCACAAGAAAAAAAAATTTTAAAACCCCAACCACTTTAGGCCTGAATTCCAAGAGTTGTCCCTCACTGCCAGTCTAAGAAGAAGAAAGAAAAAGGTGCTTGAAGGCAAGGAAGAGCAGAAACAGTCTCAGACAGAGCTGGCTTTAGCCCACAGGCCCAGAACTGCTGTTAATTCCATACAGGGTAAAACAAAACAGATCACCAGGAAGCTTTGACCCGAGCATTCCAAGTCCAAGAACTACACCCAGACTTAGAGCACCTTTAGTCTGATTTAAAATAAACACCAGCCCCCCAACAAACCCAGCCTTTTAAATTCGAAAGAACATTTTTAGACATGCCTAAAAACCATTTCTTCACAAAACTCAGCTTAACAGTTAAGCTCCACCCCACCTTTACACACCCCTAAAATGTGCCTATTACTCCAGCAAAGTTGATAAACTGCAAGAACTAATTATTAACTTCCTATGCAAATGTGTCTCCTAAACTCTTCACCACTCAGCCAACTGAGGCAAACAGTAAGCAAAGGACAGAAAGGCAAGAAGGAAAACCAACCAGTGACTATTAAAGGGCAGTGGCAGTTCTAGTTTAACTCTGTGCTCTTTGCCCCCAGCAGCGTTACCTCGATTATCCGGCTGTCTACAGGCATCGTGGTGCTGACCATGTGCACGTTTGGGGTGGATGTGGAGCGCTGTCTCTGGGACAGAGAGCCCTCAGAGGAAGGGTTGGATGGGTTGAAAGTGAAGGCATGAGGTGTAGAATACCTGTGCTGGGAGCTGAGAAGGAAAAGAGAGACAAAGGGAAAGTTGTGGTTATTTTTCTCCCCCTCCAGCAAGTGAAAAACACTGTTCAATGTAACCTGTCCAAAAGCAATATACACACAGTTCCAAGCAGAGGAAAAGCTGGGACTTACACATCAACTAAACTATTTGGTCAGCTGAATCATTCCCAGTTTAATTTAAGAAATAAATTTTAACTTGCAGATCTTGTCAGCTCACATACTTAATTAGTTTGTTTCGCTGAGGTCTGTTTCTGCTGTTACAAATTTTGCCACAGTTCACCTCAATCCTCATCAAATCACGTTTAATACTCTGACAAAATACTGGCTCTGAGAGATGAATTCAGGACTGTGAAATTAAACAAACTGCTCATTTCAAGCCTGTCAAATGCACAGCTTAAGAGCTAAGCCCTGAATTTGTATAGCTTTGCAAGACTGTTCAATGGTTTGCACAGAACAGCCAGCAAGGAAGTCATGAAACCCAACACCAGTTAAAAGGAGGCCAAGACTAAAATCCAGCTCAACAAAGAGTTATAAATCACAGCTAAGGCCACTCAGACCATAAGGATCCCAAAACACACATGTATCTTAACTGAAATGGGCCAGCCCTCACAAAACACCCCAAAACATCCATAAAGTTAGTAAGTCACTGTTCAACAACACTGGAAATAAGAGTAAGATGGCAAAGATCAATTCCTGATGCAGTTCCCATTAAAATAAAGAAATAAATACATAGAACCATTTACAAGTCAGCTACGTGCTCTGTGCCTCATTCCTGAACAGATTTTTCAAATGGGTGCAGAAAAAACAAAAGCTGGCCTGCTCTCTTCAGCCTCTAGAATTTCAAGGAAAAGAACACAGGCACACGTTAGGATCAGGGGACAGGCCCCTTGCAAAGGGCCAAAGGTTTCATTTCAGCACTTGAAACTACAGGAATGTTCTTTGTAGGTATCAGAATTTTCTTTAAGAGGAGCATATTTTCAGTTCCCACTGTTCTCTCTTTAAACTCCTATCTGTCATCGTAATTATCAGAGCATTATTTTAGTTTATGGATGTGAATCATCCACCACGAGACACAAACCCTTGATGCAACTACCTGATCAGATAAATGTAGTTGACAAAAACACCAAAAGGGAGCCTTGGATTTTCTTAGGCAGGAAAACAAAGGTCTCCAAAAAGCCTTTAGTACTCTACCTTAACATTTTAAGGCTGAAATTTAAAAATACAAAATCTCCAATCAATGCTTTGGTGGATCTAAGAACAAAAGGAATAATCTGTGATGAAGTGGTGTTGCTGCCTTGCACATTCATCCCAACCTTCTATCGGACTGCTCTGCTTTGGAGGAGCTGGGGGTCTTTTGTTGCTTTGGATTGATTGTTTTGAAACGAGTGTATTTCCCAAAAGAGAAATGACAGGAAATACAAGCTTACCTAACAGGTATCCGGGAGACACACTCCCGCATCCGTCTCATTGTCAAGGGAGGTAGTGCAGGGACACCACTGTCACTGCTATTTGGATTTGGGAACAATCTGAAATATCAACAAAAACAATTACAGTTTCAATTGCTACACTACCTCCTGTACAATGCTCTTGAAAGCTGAAAATTTACAGGGCTGTTTCTTTGCAGCACGATTAACTTCACGAACACATTCCTATCTTTACATCATGTTTTTCCTCTGTGTACAACTAAAACCTCTGCCTTCAGACTCCCCAGGAGAAGTTCCACGTGTTCTTTTTTATCTTTTTATATCAGACTTCAGATTTTCCTGGAAGGGTACTCGACACAATTAAGTTCTATTAAGGCCAGGTAGCACCAAGTGGCACAAGTCATCCTGCACTCTCTTAGGATGAGAAAACGTAGAACTACATGACCAAGTTGAGTTATAAAAAAATTCAACCACTAAGACACAAAAACAATTACAGGCTTTAACACTTTCACATAAAAGGACTTCTAACATAACAATTTTCCACTTTTTCTAACTGGTACTAGGAAAGTATTACCCTTCATCTCTTTTCTGACCATTCACCATTTTCAACAGTGTCAGAAGCTGTGAACACTAACACTTCCAACAGCTAAATCCAACTGAATCATGGCCTGGTTTATTCCTACCAGAAGTGCTGTGAGAGAGGAATTGCTGTCCCCCTGTTCAAACAGAGGGCATTAGAGCAACTGCCTGGTCGTTCCAGCTGTTTGGTTGTCCCAGAATATTAAAATTCAGAGCAAGAACAAAATGCAGTTGATGTGCACGGCCTTCTCCCCCTGGAAACACACACTCAATACACAATTCTCCACACTGGTCACAGGGACTGCACTGCCCACCAATCCAAAAGGATCTCTGGGATGAGAGATACAAAACCAACTGCCACACAGAATTGCTGCAGCCATTAGAAAGGAACAGTCCTTACAAGAGCTGCGTGATGTTGCTCCAGTCCACACACATGGTTGGCACCTTGGTGCTGCAGTGCTCGTGGAATTTGTAGCCACACGTCTGACAGCGAAAGCCATTGAGCAGGAACTTCTGGCAGATGTCACAGAAGGCAAGCTTCAGAAATGTCTTCCGAGCCTGGAAAACACAGCAAGTGATTAACCCAAGCTCATTAGCTCTTCATTAACCGAGATCTGGATCTTCAGAGCTCGGCAGAAATAACCAACCATGTTCAAATGCTTTCAAAGCCCCCAGATTGCTACTGAGCTTAAAACCACACTCATATATTCTGGCATGGATTTCCAGTTTGGTTGGAAACCTGGGAAGTTTAGGAACACTGAGGGTTTTATTTACAAAAAAAAAACCAAACAAGGAAAAAAAGAACAAGTGTTCTGTCAAATGCAAAAGCAATTATTCTGCTCAGCAAGGTGACAGAGCTGTGTGAGCCAGGAGCTGGGGTTTTTGTTTGTTTTCAGTAACACTAAGGAGGTAAAAGAGGATCAGATTGGAAGGCCCATCTCATTTTTTTATTAGCCAAAACTGTTGGTGTTTATGACTAACCAGTATCCCTTGCATGAGAAATAAATTCCTTAGTAATTAAAACATACTAAGGAATTTCTACTTTTTTAAAATGGCAGCCTACTCGGCTTTTTTAAAGAAAAAAGATTAAAATGAACCAAGGGGTTTCTTCTTCCAGAACACACTGGAGAGGAAGGCTCCAAATTTCAGCTTCTTCCAGATCTGGAGAAAAATATTCATTTTCTGGTGACTAACTACAGATGGTATTTTCTGTAGTTTTTTTTAAATGTAATGTAGAAGTAAAGTGACCTTCAGGTCTTGTAAATCAATCCTAACCTCTCATATGGATGTCAATGACAATTCTTTAGGTTTGCCACTTGGCACAACGAATTTCTAGAACAAAACAATACAAAGGCTAAAATATAGAAACAGAGTTCCTTCCAAGGGAGGAGAAAATATTGCAAAGTAAAACTGTTAGAGTTGGGCATTATCTCTTTGTAAAAAAAAAGAATTTAAAAAATTTTTCAAAATTAAAAACCCCACAAAACACAGAACCACCTTCTACTTACTTGTTCTGTATGGAATAAATCATCCATTTCTGAGAAGGAACTACAAACTAAAGCCTTTCATTCCCCCAAAGAACACTCTGTCAAATTACAAGGCAGCATTAGCTCACAAAACAATGTCATGACCTGCAGAATTCACAGCACCCCTGCAGGTTCAGTACAAATCCCATCAGTCCAATAAAGCTCACCCAGTCTTTCTGACTGATGAGCCAGAGACTGAAAATGCCAATTTTGTCCCTTTTCTGGACTTTAAAGACATGGTTATCTTAACAGGACAGTTACAGACACAGGTATTTATGTAACATAAAAATGGCAATCATCAGACCTGTGAAGAATATGCAAGATGTGAGCTTTGAGAGTCTCTGACACCTGAGCATCACCAGTGTCATAAATACAATTCTGGCATTTCACTGCAAACGGATATTTAGCCAATGTGATTTGTGGGGAGCAGGGGTGAAGGAATCAACCACAGCTTCTGAAAATCCCTGTGTCCAAAAAGCCAAAAGCTGTCTAATGCCCAAAGCATTCTTTGGCCAAATATGTGGTTCAAGGCATACAATTTACATCCAAATACAGAGCAGGAAAAGCTTACAAAATTGTGTGTGGTGAGTGGGACATGGTCGAGGAAATCCACTCGCAGCTCCTCTCCGATCAGGGAGGCAGCATCTGTGTTCCAATCCAAACGCACTTTTTTTCTGAAAGAGAAAAAGGGGACAACAAAATCACTTTGGAGATAAGCCTGGCCTCACCAACAATTACATTTTGTGAGTTTTCTTGAGTAAATTGAGAACAGATACCCAGAAAAGCATGGCTAACCTTTTACAGTGAGCTGGATAGATCTCAGCGACTTTCACTCAAAAAATCAGAAGCAACTTGGAACACAGTGCAAGTCACCTCTCTTTCTGCTCCGTTTTTAACATGTTATTTATGTATCTAATACTTGGCATAAAGCACATAGAACCTTTAATGCAGTCACAGAAATACCCTTATAAATATAACAGAAGTTCTGAGGGACAGGCTTGGTGATCAGGTGCTTGGGACTGACATCACTCCTGACCCCAGAATGGCCCCAGTTGCACAGAGATGTAACCCCACAAATGCTGAGGCTACAGGGAGCTTTAAACCCAAGCCTCAGGAGGTGTGAAGTTAAGTGTATTAACTCCATGAGACACCTTCACTCCCTCAGCTTGTAAAACAATCATTTGGTATTTAATAGCAGCATCCCCGGTCCTACAAAAAAATAAGGAATATCTGAAGCGAGATTGAAATCCAAACATTGGGAAGTTGTAGAGGAATGCAGAGCCTTAAAACTGAGCACACAGAACCACTCAGGGAAGTGGGCTAAGAATCACTAACACTGAATTTACCAACCACAAATGCAGCACAGAAATGCACCTCAAATATGAATGCATCACTTCATCTAGAGCACAGCAAAACCCTCACTAAGGGGCTGCAAGCACTTGAGTGAACCCCTCCATTTTAAGTATTTTCAATACTTAGCTTTAAAACAAAAATAAAGTTGTTAACACCCGGGAAGCTGACAGAGTTGCCCCTAGAAAAGGGCAAAGAAAGCAACATGGAACTGTTCACAACCAAACTGCTTTTAAAAGAAATTAGCCAGAGGGGAAGAAAGCATGATTGCTGCTATTCCAAACTCAAGATTTTTAAATTCTCTGGGTGAAAGTTTCACTCTTACCCTTTTGGTTCAGCAAGAAGTCGAAAAACTGCACAGCATTCTGGCTGCAGACCTCTTACTTTCAGTGCCTTCATGAGACAGTCACGCAAGGTCATCCCATTTCGCACATTCACCTGTGACCAAAAGGAAAAAAAAAGCAACAAAACATTTAGAGGCACTGACTGCACTATTTCTTTAAGCTTTTCCAGGAATGGAAGAGCATTTTCTCATTTTGTTTAGAAATTGCAGGAAAGCTGCACAAAAGGCACTTGTGTGCACTCTTGCAAAGGAAGTTCTGAAGCCATTTTATAACTTCTGAGTTTCTTACAATTACTGAGTTTCTATGAAACAGGATTTTACACCGGTAGGTAGCCTACAATAGGAATAGAAATGCAGGCAAATGGAGTTACCTCAAGTACAGAAAAAGGTTTAATTTAGATTTCAGGGAACTTTGGGTAAGACTATTATTAGGTACACTCAGCTCCAAGAAACTGAACAGAAGTATTCCCTCAAGAAGTTTCACTTCAGCTTTAACCCCCACACTTCACTGTGGGCATCCAAGTGAGGAAAATGGTGACAGAACTGTCATGCAGCCATCATTGTTTAGGTCAGCCAAAAACTGTCTTTTAATGTGAAACATGCTCAGGTACATTAGAAAAATCACAGCACCGAGGCAGTGAAATGCAGCTTCTCAAAATCCAGATACAGTGCACGTTTAAATACGGCCTCTAAAACCAACCAACTGCTGACCATCACCTGACCACAGTAAGACCCTTTTTGCCTAAGGAAAGGGCATTTCTCGTGCCAGATCCACATCCCAGTGCCAGCAGTGGGATTCTGAGACAAAGGTGGCACAGACTCACCACGGTGCGCTGCTTGTTGGGCAGGAAAACACGGATGGTATTGCTGGTTTTGGAAGTATCCGAGATTTTGCCATCGTCGGACGCCCGGCGCTGGTAACCAAACTGCTGGACAATGGTGGGTGAAATACAGTTGGGGCCATCAAAGACAGAATCCTTGAGTCCAAACCCGTTGCTGATGGTCTTCCAAGCTCCCTGGATGTGCTCCATTGATGCAGCCTGAGGAAGGATCAGGAGAGTCAGGGAAACGGCCACGGCTGTCACTCGAAGTGGTGCTTCCTCCTCCCGACACAACAATCCTCAGCCTTTTCTGGAAGCATCTGAAGCTGCACTGCCTCGTGATCAACCTCCACGTGCAGGGTACAGCTCACCCACAGCTGCACAATCAGCCTGACTCCTGAAAGCATTTGACTTTCTACATACAAACAGCACGAGGAATAGATGTGTGACTCCTCTCGCTGCACCTCGGGCTCGCAGGAGCACTTCACCATCATGCTAATTTAGATAATCAGTGTCTGAGGGGCCTTCAGAAAGGTGGGCAGATCACAGAATATCCTGAGCTGGAAGGGACTCACAGGATCACCCAGTCCAGCTCCAAACACCCCAACAGTCCCAGTGCAAGGACACAAACAACCCCCTCGACTCACAGCTTCCAAACCAGCACACGTTTCTGCACGTGAAGGGACAAAGATAAAGGTATCACTGTATTTTTACCCCAGCTATCCCAACTGCAATGCAGCTTAAACTCCAAATTATACTCAAATATCTTATTCAAAACTAAGCAAAAGCCAAGTCTGTGCTGAAATCAAACCTAGTTCAGAACACCCAACACTCTGTTACTGAACACCTGTCAGCAGCTGCTCAAGCCTCATTTCATGTGTGGTCCTGCACCTCCTTTGTTGCAAATTATTTGAACCCTCCAGTACATTTCCTCATGTTTATCTCAGAGAGAAGCCAACGGTGTTTGTTTCACTGCAAAAGTTCAAACAATGGAATTCTTGGATAAAAAATATCTCCACTAACATTAAGTGTCCATTCTGGGCTTCCCAGAAGGATAAGCTGACTTTCAGAGTGTTTTCCTTCACAGCACAGCTCTGAAAAGCCATAGCTGGATTTGCAAGTAAATTTGCTGCAGGCCTAAAGCCAGGTCTGAGCAGCAGCCAGAAAGGAAATGTAACAACCAAGTTCCAGAGAAAGGTTTGGTTTAGGTGAAGTTATCAGCACTGCATGCAACCCCAGAGCAGCAGAACTCTCAGCCTCAAAGGGAACTTTCAGCCAGTTTCTAAACATTTCCTTCACTGACAAGGTACACAGTGCCAACATCCCCTCACCTTCCCTCCTGCCAACCCCTGCCATTCCTGAATCCATCAGCTGTGCAGGTGCAGTTGTCCAAAAGTTCAAAATATTTAAATGCCAGTAAGATTTAAAACTCAATGCCCAATCAAAATCTAACAGGACTGTGATACTTGGATTTTTTTTTATTTTTAAATCTATGGCACATAAATTTTAAAAAGAGTTTTGTATTTGATGTACAAAGGGAATAAGGAATAGGAGGGCACTGAGACATTCTGAAAAATGGAAGGGAGATAAAATTAAGGAATACAACCAAGTTCACCACATGTAAACACCTACAACATCTCACAGTTCCTAGGCATCAGGAAAGGTGAAAAAACAAGTTATGTTCAGTTGCAACACCCATATAATGCACATGGCAGCTGAAGGAGTAACTACTTAGACAGCAGCAATAAAAACTGAGATAAACTGTTAGATAAGAGGGGAAAGATGAAACCCAGAGAGCTTCTCTTAACTTACCCCCTGTGGGAAATCCCTTTGTTTCACCCTTCCAGGTAACACTTGAGACAAAACAAGAAGAGGAGCTCAACCTGATTTCTCTCCTGAGAAGCTGAGATAAGGAACAGCAGGGCAGCCATCAAAACCCCCTTGCTGTCCTTGCTGATAGAAGTTGACAACACCCCAACATTACAGCCCTTTTATTTAATATTTTGATATGCTACCAACATTTCCTCCAAAATTCTGGAGAAAGCAGGAAATGACAAAGAATTCAAATTTGCATTTTGACAAAAGATAAGCTTCGTACCCAAAAAGTCACTTCCCTGCTCTCAGGGTATTCTCTCTCCCAAACACTGCACACTGAAGCACAGCCTGCCAAGGAAGATCACAGCAATGTATTTTAAGGTTGTTGCACACACAGGAAAACACAGACAGCAACTGCTATCAGCCTTCTGTATATCCAAATGTCAGTTCTATCTTTAATTAGGCATTTGCATCCTTCTCTCCCAGGATCTTTGCCTCAGTAAGTGCTGGACACTCTCAAGACTGCATGTCTGGCACAATCCTCCCCTCCAGCAATGCCCTGCTCTTCTCTTGCCACTGTCCTGTATCAGTGGGGTTTTGCCATCTTTTTTTGGCTGAGGATTGAGTTCCTGGCAGTCTGGGTTTGCTCACAGATGTCAGGAGTTCTTTCCCTAGAAAATGGATGTGCCACACACACCATCCTTAGCTTTCCTTGCCAAGCTGAGGGCTCTAAATTCTACTTGTGCACTCAAGGAGGAGCCAGCACTGAAGGGAAAAGATGAGAACAGAGGTCAGACCTGGCCTGGAGCTGACAAAAACCTGCCAAGTGGCCTGAGGGTGCAGGGGCAGGGGAGAAGAAGGGGAAGTTTAACAGATATGCAGTCTCCTGGGGAGAGACAAGGAATCCCTGGTGGAAAGTTGCTAAACCTGCTCTGGCATCCACTGTACAAGGGCTTGCAGCTGGAAAGGTGGAGCTTCTTGAAGAAACCCTGATTGTCCTGCTGCTGACTCTTGCAGCTACTCACAGACAACCCTCTGTGGCTGACAAGAGGTTCCAGGGCTTCACAAACACCTCTTCACTCGGGCCAGCAATGGTCTGGTTGAGAACACTCAAATTCTGGTGTGTAGGAAGCCGTGTTCACGTCTCAAGCTTTATTCCAAATTATTGTCATGGAAGAACAGAGTCAGAAAAGCTGGAGGGATTTCCAAATGACTTACACCCTTCCCCTGCCGTTCAGTGCAAAGAAAGCTGGCTCAAAATTTATATAAATATATACAAAACCATCCCCGTGGAACAGCAGCTCACTGCACGCACAGGTATGAGGGAAGAGAATTATTATGGTACCCAAGTGACCAGCTTTGAGCTGACAGAACATAACATTTAATGACACAACCTCATACTGCACATCCAAACATGATTTCGAGCTCCTTCAGAGAGCACTGAACCAGCACAACAGCAGAACAAGGCAGGCAGACCATCCCTGGACACAGGTTTGAGTCCACCTGAGCAGGTAATTCACGTGCAGAGCAGAGCCCAGCCTGCAGTGTCCTGTAATCTGTGCCCTGGAATCGATTTGTTTATTCCCTTTGGGGATTTTGCACCAAGCAGTAATTGATTAAAGGCATTTTTACTCACTACTCTCATTTACTCCAGCTCCCCCAAGATCCACACCAATTCACTCCAGTGAAAAGGTATTTGAAACTATGTTCTAAAGAGAAATTTAATTTAAAATAAAAGATGAAAGATTTTACAATGATGTCTTCATAATTATATTCTTCTTAGGTTTGTCTATTCCAGAAAACCTAGCTTTTCTCTCTTAAAATTAATTACAAGCATGTTTCTGAAACATAATCATTACCAGATACTGGATTTATGTTTATGCTATGCTCCAATAATCCACTGCCAGCTGGATGTTTTCACGCATCTTTCTAAAAATTGTCTCCAAATTTTTCTTCCTGCAGCTCATCACTTTCATGAAAATGCCTTCGAACAGCCTTTCTACAACTGACAAACTGCAACAGCAGCATTCAAAGAGTATTTTAAGATATCAAAGTAGATCGGTCCCCTTGCAGATCCAGGACTGCTGGGAAACTGATAGTGATTGGTTTCATACTAAATGTTCAGCCTGAGCAGAAAAATTTCATTTACTCTTGCAAGTCCCCCAGGAACACTGCACACTGTGACCAAGACTGCACTTTTCATTAGTGCTTTTTGCATATATTACAGACCCTGCTAATTAATCATTGGAACGAGCATTAAACCAAAAGCAGGGAACAGCTCTGGAATGTGCACATCTGACAGGAACAAATTCCTGGAGATCGGTCACTCGTACACAATCAATACATTCATGTCATTCATTCCAATTCAAAAGGTACTCTCAGTTACTCTTTTTCCATGACCAAGACAAATTGCTGGTCTGAACTGTTAAAAATTTAAGTCTCCCTCCTTTAAGCAATGCCAAAACTGGTACTGAATTAGGCTGAAAGTTCCCATGTTACACAGCTAAACTCTGACTACAGAGTTTAGGGACTTTGTCCTTTCTGTTTTCTGAAACAAGCACCAAAAGCTTTTAAAAACATGCCAAAACAGCTCCCCCTGCCAACACACATGTGCTGCCATTTTCCTCCACACAAGTCATTCGTGGTCACAGTCATGTTTCATGGAGTCCATCTACAAAGGCAAAACAGCACAGAACAAAGTCCAGAATCCATTTCAAAATGCAAACTTTTGTCAGTAAATATAAGCTTGGAAAGCTGCTTAAAAGAAAAGTTTTCATCTCTGACACAAAAAGATCAATGATTCATGTAACTGTGGCCTTTTCTCTTCCCATACAGTAATTTTCAATTGATTTAATATTGCTTGGGTGACCAATTATCTGAGGGGAAACCGAAAATTCAAACCAGACAAATCTCTGTTGTGATCCATACCAGCGTTTTTTAAAAGTAGCTTTTCAGAGCAGTAGAGAATAAATATGGACCCATTCCTATATTAATAAATAAAGCTGTGATCCATGGAAATAAAAATGCAGGGCAAAGACAGGCAGATCCTTTCAACTACAAGGTTGGTGCTTTTCCTTCATGTGTCCTTCATTTTAAGAGATTAATGCCAAAAAGCAAACTCCTTCCTAACACAACTGACAAAAATTTAAAATTAACAGAAGGAAATGTCAGTGTTCAGGGAAAAAAAAAAAACCACAAAAACAGAACAAAAAACAACCAGTACTGAAACACATATGATTTCTGCTTCTGTCATTCTCATCTTGGAAGTTTTCTCCTCTTTTTCTTTCTTTATCAGAACTATTCTGTTCTTAGTCACTACTTCAGCCCTCAGGAAAAAAATAACATTGGTTTTCCAACAAGTGAGCCCTACAGTAAGGAGGACATAAGCAATACAACTCTCAACCTGCTTTTGGACTCATTAATTCATAAGATTAATGCCTTTTTGTAGCTAAAAGCTACTTTCAGAGTGAAACTCTGGCTAGTAAGCACAAAGCAAGTCAGATTACCTGGCTGCAGCAGGCTGTACTTTGGGCTCTGCTTAGCAGGAATTTGTCACCAAAACAATCCTCACCTTTGACCACTCTGTGCCTGCTCTTTGTTGGTTGTAACAGCTCCAGGCTACTTTTCCCAGCCAATTCTCAGGAAGATCTGTTTGGTTTGTCCTTTCCAAACAGATCATTCCCATGGCCCTCACCCATTCCTTTCCACGTGATATTGCTGTGAAATTTAAATATGGAGCTCTAAGTTTCCCTACAAAACCACAATTCCTACATTAGAGAAACAGAAGTACTGAACACCCTGTACCTAAAAGAGGGATACAGAATCCAAAGCTTTCCCTTTGCCAAAGCAAAAACCAATCCCAAGTAAAAAGAAAAATGCAGCAGGTGTTTCTAAGCAGTCAGAATGTTTTAAAATTGGATTTAAGTACAGCTGCTGAGTTTATATAGATTCACAAAGAAGTTCATGAAATTACTATTGAAACAGTAGGAAAGGAAAAAGCAAGCAAGGAAAGTGCACATAAGTTTTGTATAAGTTTTGCTAACAAAGCACCAGAACTCCACCATGGAATAAAATTTCCACTTTTTTTTAGTATAATAAATCATGATTTTTTATCCAATGTGCTCTTAACATTATGAAGACTATTAAAGCTGAAGTGATATTTAAGACGTTCTCCTTTTTTAATTCAGCAAATTCACACTTATTTCTAGAAACAAAAAGTACTGAACGCTGCTTTCTTATAGCTGATTGTATCAGAATCACATCATATGACAGTCCTGTCACTCCGACTTCTTGTTTCAGTGCCATGAGGTCAAACTCTTCACAGGAGAATCCTCCAAGGGGAGATTTACACAGAGACCTCTTTAAAGTCTGCCTTGTGCTGCAGACAGAAGTGGGACTACAAGTGTTCTGTGTTTACATGGTCAAAACACTCTGGACAAGCCTTTTTTTTCACCCCAAGTCTCTCAATCAAGTGCACATACCTTCCCAGCCCTGGGCCTATTTGCATTCTGCACTTGCTCATGCCCCAATTGTTTCCAGTCTGAAAGCCCCAAACTGTGTTTGCAGTTGCCTGGAACTCATCCACTTTACAGCAAGGATGAAAAAAGTTACTCAAATGTCAGCAATCCACCAAATGCCCTTCCCACACAAGTTCTCAAGGATGAAACAAAAAAGTGACTGAGAACCTCAGCACAAAGAATTCCTGGCTCTGTCCTCCCTCGGTCGCGTGTAGGAAATGGAGCAACATTGAGCACACCAGCACTGAGAACACCCCAGATTTACAGCAAGCTCAGCTCTGAGAGAAGGAACAGCCTGAGGATTATTAGAGGAGCTGCTGGGAGTTGTGCTCATGTCTCACTGTACAGAGAGCCTGCACGGTGCTGTTAAACAGCACTGCAAAGCACCAGGCAACGCTGAATTATCTGCACATCCCAGTGGGATGATCCACCCCAGGCAGGTGTTCCCTGCTTTCTCTCAGCCAATAAATCGATTTGATTCAGTGCGGGCTCTGTGCCAGGCCTGCAGTGCCACGTGGAGGTCAATAATGGGATTCCAAGAGCTGGAGCAAGGCAACATCGTCCACACGGGCAGAGGGCAGGGCACAGGGACAAGCACCAAGCCAGACCTGGAAAGGGCCTTGAGAGATCTTCTGGAGAAGATAAAACAAAGGATTCTCCCTTGTATTTTATAACAAAATGCACCTGGGCATAGTTGGATATATCTTTCCACAACATAATGCCTGGACAGCTTTATTTTAAACTTTATTTTCTGGGTTTGTACGCACCTGTATTTGCAAAGAAACCTGAATAAAATGGCAAATAAAAACAGAATGTACTTAAAAATTAAAGACTGTATACAACCAAAATTACTTAAGACTATGTCAAACATTTACTGTCCTGAGAGCCTCCAAAAAGAAATTATGTTCCATTTTAACATTATCTTATTAAATACACACATGAAATTACAGTTCTGGTCTGGGTGGGTTTTTATTTATTTTAACAAAGTGCCACACCAGCCATTTTGTTTCAGAGATAGAGTTTTCAAATAATGTTACAGACAAGATTTACATTAGGTCTGGATTATTCCCAACAGACCTGCAGATGTGTGGGAAGGCAAATGCTGTTTGGAGAAGACAGGCAAATATCAAGAGCTGAAGTTCTACACTGAGGAAGGGCTTTTCCCCTGCAAGGCAAATACCCAAGGAGACTGACCAAAGTAAGAGCTTAAGTTAAATACACACTTCTGATAAAGCAAACCCTGGAACAACTCTATGTTCCATATCGATCTTGTGGCATTTTTCAAAAAACAGAAAGTGAATTTTAGCAGCCATGCAGGAATACAAGAACAGAGCTCAGCTGAGCCAAGTTTCCCTTCTCCCAGGAAAGGTCCAGGCACCTCAGAAGAAAGAATGGGGCAGGATAAGGAGGAAGGGCAAGATAAGAGAAAGTTATTTATACCTTTAGTTTTCCTTTCAGCAAATGAAGTCCTATGACAAAAGGATGAAGCACATCATCTGTGGAAGACAACAAAAACAGAAGATATTTACATTTCAATAAACAAACATATACATGTACTACATACCAAATAAATAACAAAAAAAGTACTTTGGGAGTTACATCAGTGATAAATTATCACCCTTCTACTTTCAGAGTTTTCAGGGTCTTCCAGCCTTTCATTATTTTATGCAGCATTTCAGTGTAAGGAGACACAGAGTGCAAGGCCAGATTGCAGGACAACCAAACGCTACCCAGCTCAACAGCATCTCATTCTTATTCCAGAACATCCTCAAAGTCTTTTACTGCTAAAAACTCACTGAAGTAGAAATTAAATAGGAGATGAATACTCCCTACTCACACGTCAGTTCCTCACTCAGCCAAACACCTTGCTGACTCATAAATGTTGACAAATCTTGGATACAAAACAAACAGTAACAAGCAGCCAAGCCTCTGAAGGCTCTCTGTAGCTTGCACAAAAGCACCAACTCTAAGAGGAAGAATTCCTAGGGAAGCTGAAGAAATCTTGATGGGATCATCCCCCACAAAGCTTTTTCTTCTCCAGACCAGAAGTCCCAGCTTCCTCATGTCTTTATAAGAAATACAAGAAAAAAATCAGGAAGAGATCTTATATTGCCAGCTCACTTTTGATTAGAAGTAGCCTCTCTTCTGGACAGAGCAGGTAGGGAAAATACTAAAATGAATAAATAAAAAGAAGCTGCAATGATTTTACCAAGACAAAAAACTCCCAAAGATTAACAAAAAATCAAATGAATGCTCTGGGACCTCCACCTTGAACCATTTTTAGTCATTTAAAAAGTAAAGTCTACTTACAGCAAGAACTGTGAGTTTACCCTGCTTACTACCTAGCACACCTGTCTCCAACAAACATTAAGGAATGTGGCATATAAAATACTGCAAATATGCCTTCCGTCATGGACAAAGATAAGCAGGGAGACTGGCAGAAGGAAGGAATTCTGTTTTTCTCACACCAGAGGAAAAGGTGAGGTCTCTAGCTATAACCAAATACAAAAGAAGACAATGAGTCAGTAAGATGGATGATGTTACATGAAAAAGAAGAGGGAAAACTGATGGGGAAGGGTAGAGACTTTACAGAATGAAAACCCAAAGCATTTTTACTGTAAAATCAGCAGGAAGAAAAAAGAAATCTCATGCATAAATCAAGAAGAGACAGCAAAGCATAAAACACGTGATGGGTTGAAGAAGAAGCAGGTGCAGTACTTCCATCTGCCACCAAAGCAATAGTTGTAAGGCAGGAAAAATTACTTACTTTTCTTGACAGATAAGAGACACGTGACAAAAAAATCAGTAAGAACATTTGCTAACAAAACTGGCAACAATGAAGGTTTAAGAAGTAGAGGGGTTGCCAAAAAGCCCAGCTGTTACTGCAGATGTGAGAGTCAATTAAACCTGACTAGAATTGTTCACCTAAGACAATGGCCAAGCCAAGGGAGAAGAAAATCCCTGTGTCCTGGAGGAAGTTTGCCTGCTTGCAGGATTTCCACCTGAGATGCACAGAGGAGCAGGAGAAGGAGCAAGGCCAGTAGGGCTTGTATGGGGAATGCTGAATCCACACAAATTGATCACTCATCACACTTCAGTGTCAAACCATTGCTTTGGAAAAATTCTGCCCCAAATATACTCCTAAATGCACAAAGAGCCAGGATAAAGGCTTGAAGTTTGGGTTTCAGTGTTGTCAATCACTTCTGAACTATAGATGTTGATGGTTTTAGAAAATACACCTTGTATTTGAGATGAGCTGATCACAAATGTCAGATATGTCAGCACTGTGATTCAGGCAGTCACACATCTCTACGTGATACTTGTGCCACTAAACCCCAGGGTCTCAGTATCAGGGCATTCTTGCTGTTTGCTCCAGTTTCCACTACAAATATTTGGGTAAATACAGCATTTTGTCACTGGCAGTGCTGATAATTTATTTCCTGAAAAAATATTTATTTCCTGTAGTGTGAAGGAATCACCAAATTAAAATTTTATCTACATCAGCCTGGCCTTTTAGAAATTAGGACAAAACCTCCTACTCCATTTATTCCTGGGCTACACTGTTAATTCCCATCTTTAAAACTCATATTGCCTATTCAAAGTCTCCACATGAGAAACTGAGAAAGACAAAGCAATCAATATACAAAGGAACCCAAAATTTAAAAAAAAAACAACCTGCCAGACATAAAACATGCAAACCAAAGTAAAAGAATCTCTTGTAGTCACAGCTACAGTACTACTTGTGCTGACAGAACAAAAACTATTTTTCAGTGTAAGACAGTTTTAACATCAATCTGCCCAATTTTATCAAAAATTTTCTTCAGAGCATACAGCACTTCTGTAACAGAAAATTATTCCAGGTACTGTCCTGTAATTCAACATCACAAGGGCAGATCTTACTGGAATAGGTAAAAATAGCACCAGTGAACATGCCAAAGGACAGTCTTTCCACTACAGGGGCAGTGCTTACATTGCAACATCAGCTGGCTCTCTTTTTATAACCTCTTGATTGCCAGTGAGTGAGTTACACAGTCAACTTAAAAGGCTGGAGAAATCTAAGAGTAAGCTCTGACTGTCTCTCTGGGCTGAAATCAATCCACTGTCTCACTGACACCAACCCCTGCTGCAGCTCACTGTTATTGCCTGTGTAAGCTTTCTACCTGCCCCACAGCATTCAGCACAGAGGGATGATGTCATTCAGAATACAGCGTATTTCTTGTCAAATGTCAGCATAAAATTAGAGGCTTGCACACTTTGCTGCTCCTTTTGGCTGCAGCGCGCTGGCAGCTCCTTAATTTACTCCATTCTCTGCCAGCCACACGACCCATCCTCCAAAGAACTCCTTTTATCCCATTTCTGCAGACCAGCCAGCCTGGAACAACCCCTCCCCAGCAATGAACTCTAAATGAGCTTTTTCCACATAAAGATAACAACCATCACAACCTGAACATTTGAACTGTGAGCCCAGTGATCAAACAAAGCCAGAAATGTTGTTTTACCAGAAGAGACTCTGCTCCATAGCCAGCAGCTTGACTTCCAGGTGACCAAAACTGCTTAGCTTTCTAATTAGGCACCAGGGAAACCTGCACCCTCCCATCCTCAACACCACAAACAGGTTCCTGCCTGCTCATCTACAGATTGGGATTGATTGGACACAGCTTTCCAAAGCTATTGGAGGCAGATGGGGAGGGAAAAGAAAGCTTGGGAAAAGCAGGGAGTCACTGAGCTTGTACTGGTACTCTCACACTCTTCTGCCACAGTCTAAGAAAAACTGACTGATCGTCAACAAATTTACCCCACCTTAAACCTGAAAGTCCTGGAATATCAGAGGTGTTTGTTATTTGCACACAGTGGCCCCAGTGCTGTGTGTTATTTTAAGAACTAAACATCAGTCTCCTGCAAATTCAAGAGTAGAGTTTAGACACTTTTGCCATACTTTTAATGCAGGAGTTTTACAAGACAAGTTTCACCAGGAAAAAAAAAGAAAACACAAACACATCAAAATACAACAGAAATGCACAAATAAAGAGTTGAAAAATATTGTAATGGGGTTATGGAATAGATTAGATCTGAAGGAATTCAGATTCAGATCAAAAATCATCAAAATAAGGAAAGTATTAATCCAACAGTAGGCCTGGAATTAACAATTGCTAGATAAGTGCTGAATTTCAGGAATTGAAGAAAAGGTCTTCTTGACTGTGAAGGTGGAGTCACATCCTATGCCATAAATAGGAGCACCTTTCAGAGAAACTTTAGACCAAAGGTTCTAAAGCAAAGTTTAAACAACTCCAAGTTACCATGTATCAAAATACATCTTTTCAAGTGAAAGCTGGAGAGGTAATTAAAGGCACTCTTACCTCCACATTAAGTGGAATTAAAATCCACTTTACTTTCTCTTTTACAAGATACTTTTAATAGTGTACTTTCTACGATAATGACTTGGAAACAATATAAACAGCATTTCTGGGCAGCAATAAATTAGGAATTTTTAAAAAATTAAAATATGATTAACCAGTATTTTTTCTTCCCAGCAACACTTCCACTATTGAAGCTTCCAGTCTAATGGTCCCCCCTACATCTGCTCTTTGCAGGATTCTCCCTCTGTTCCTGCATTTCTGCAACAAATCCATGCAAACAAAAGGGAGTACATGGCATCTTCACCTGCCTCACCATGCTCCTTCGGTTTCACCAAAAAACTCTTATGTAAAATCTCACGTGTTTCTTCTACACAAAGAAAATTTGGATTAAAAAAAAAAAAAAGAACAATAATTTAGTCATCTCTGCCACAGGTAGTAAGTGAGTGAAGAGAGCAGTGCCTTTGGTGGTGTGCTAACAGACTGGAATATCACTATAAAATACTGAAAGTATGACCAGACTTTAAGCAAACATTCTTACAATGGCTGAGAATAAGAAAGTGGAATATCCAAAAGCTAGAACATATTACTGATACAGCTGATAGGGACATACACTGGAAGCAAACTAAAAGACATTACAGAAAAAGAAAAACTAATCATATGCTGAAGTATTTCAATATATACCTTAAACGTTTTCCCCTACAAAGGCATTAGAGACATCTTTCTTCTAGTTGTGCACTATCCTGCATCTTCCCCTTGTTAATCTCAGTTCTGTGCTCCTAAAATCCTCACTTTCAGAACTCCAGCTTGTTCTACGGTGAAAAAATTTATGTAACAGAAGACTGTAATGGGGACTCAGAGCCATTTTTTAAAGCCTGAACCTCTGAGCCAGCTTTAATTAATCTGGTTAACCCCACGCCACACCCAGCTGCGAGTTAGTGAAGCAACCTCCCTCTGCCTGTGAACTAAAAATACACCAATGGCTCAACCGCTCGTACCGATACTACGTCTTTGCATCGGAATGCCCCATTAATTAACGCCCTTTTGTCAGCTGCTTGTCAGAACTGAAGCATTTGAGGGGCGAACCAAAGGCAGGTACGCAATGGGAGCTGAATGTGCGATGAAGCGCTGGGACAGCAGCGAGGGGAAACAGCAGCACCCCGTAAGCAGCAGCATCTGCAGAGCCACAACACAGCGAGGGGAAGATTGCACGGAGCAACGAAACTGCGAGCGACATAAAAGGGGGCTCAGATCACAGGAGTTGGAGATACAGTCCCACTGCAGATCTCCAGATAGTGCCCAGAAAACACGGCACAGTCACTTTCAGGCTCACCACATGCACTGATTATTTGCAAGGCAATTCTCCAGCTCTTTTGCCTGAAGTTAAACAGCTCTGATTTGGACCGTGCTCTCGCTCTGCTCCGCTGCTGCATCCAGGATGCGTTCGGAGCACCACCGGGGGAAAGGCAGAGCTGCCACACCTGCAACTGCAAACAAACCCAGTGACCTGCATTTGCCACCCCACCGTTCTACACAAATCCAGAGTTTTGCTGGGGAAATCCTACCCCCAGAAGCAAGCAAAACCCACCGGAAAACACACAATGGACTACATCATTTAAAAGCCTGAAAAAAAGGATACTTAGTAAACATACTATTTATTAATAATCAGTTCTAATTCCTAGCTCTGAAGTCTACCAAGAAAATGCTTTCTCATTTACAAATGACTCAAGACCAGCACTTTGTTTATCCTCATCTGCTGTGTGCACTGCAGCATTTCAGTATACAAGATGACCATATTCTATTAAACTGTAAAAGGTCAGTACACACTGCTGCAATAAAATCAACTTTGTGTAAAACAGATGACATTTATAGTACAAACACAATATTCAAGTCACTAAAGGAATAAACGTGCGCCAGCTGCTTTTCAAAGCAAAAGCGTTGTTTACAAAAAAACAGCGCACGCAGCAAGAGCCAGCAGAGCTCGGAGAATTATTAACAGAACTTGGGCCAAAACAGACTTTCTTTTCAGAAAAAATAAGAACATCACTAAACATGGGTTACCCATACAGAATAAATTGTATCTACTTCATGCTGTCTCAAAAGCCATGAGCTAATTCATGTTCTTTGCTAAAATACCTTGTTCATGTGTCATAAAGTTAGAATTTTTTCCCAAGTCCCTACTGTTACATCAAGTCCTCTTTCAATTGATTTGTAGAGCTGACCAAATGTTTCCACAACCTTATTCAATACAAAGTGGATATATTTCATACCAGAAAATACCAAAGGGTTTTGCATAAGCAAGTACACAAAATCAATCAAAATTGGTACAATGTAGATGTAAACGTGTCTGTTTACAAATTAAACTTATGTGAAACTTACTGAAATCATGCTTCAATCACCATACTTGAAATCTGGGAAATCACAAGTTTTCATATTGTTTTGATGACTTTTGTTGCTTCCCCAAATAAAGATCATTTTGACTTATGCAATTTGATGGGTTTATTATAAATAGAACATTAAATGCTACTTTTCATTTCACACTCTTTAGATTTCAGTGTTTCTAATTTAGAAGATGGTCCAGGAACTCGTACAACACAATCATCTTTTTCAATCATCATTCATTTCTACCTGAATTGCCATGAAAGTTTCAGAAATGCAGCTGCACAAACCCCCGTTATCTTTGTTCCCTTGGCCACTGGTGTTAGGTGATCGTGGCACCCAACTGTCCTGCCTCTCCTCCAGCAACTCTGGGGTATTTCTCATTTCAGCTGAACTTAGGCAGAGGCACAAAGAACAGGACATTCCCACAGGACACAGAAATAGGAAGCCAAAGTGTGGAGGAATTCCTTGCTCTCCATCAGCCAGGGCACCACAGGCAGAGCACAGCCCCACACGAGGAGCCCAAATCCACGGAAATCCCTCCCTCCTGCCCCAGCTGGCAGCCCAGGGAGGCAGGACAAGAACGTGACAACACGGGAAGGGGAGGAGGAGAACAACTGCGGGGTGTTTAAAGCAAGAGCAGAAGGGTGCTGGAGGTGTGACAAAGGTGTGGCAAAGGGAAAGGCTCTGGCAGCACAGAGAAGGACAGAGCATGTGCAGCACAGACCCAAACACCAAGCTGCACTCAACTAGACTGTGCAAGTTCATTTGCTCTACTAACTTAATTAGCAATATAAAAACAATTTAAATATCCTGTATCCAGAACACATGAGTGCATCAACTGAACTCCTGCACTGAATCTTGACTGAAGGCTCCTTTATATAAAATAATTCAACCTAACAGCTTTTGGTTCCCATCTCCTACAGGAGCTTGGAAAGCAACAGCTCTGAATTTAGTGTTTTCCAACAAGGCAAACTTGGTTTTCTTCTCAACTCCTGGTTTTCCAACAGCGCAAAGAGCCACATAAATAATCTGGGGGGAGGAGGGGAGTACATGTCCCAGAAGAAATTACTGCTGATGTAGCGTACCAAGAAGTGCTGACCAATGATTTCCGTGGGTCATGTTTGTGGTTTAGAAAATGAGTTATTTTAATAAGATGTAGTAAGTTCAGGCCCTGAGACAGCAGTGACTTCATACGTAATTTGAACAGAATGCACGGTTGGTTAAGAATAAAAAATGGAAAAAGGAATTCAACTGAAAAAAATGTTTACATCTTCATTGGAAAAAAAATAGGCATCTTCTCTGCCACTTCCAGCTTTTCTTCCAAAGCAGGTTAATCAGCAGTGTTGCACAATAAGTTGTCCAGTCCTGAAGACATTAAGACTAGCAACAAACCATATGAAAAACATACTCCAAGTCTCTTAAAGCATCAGTTCTCCAACCCAACGATGCTACTTCACTTCTGATTCAATAATCTAAGATTAAATTTCTTAGTACATTAATCAGTCACCATATTCATTTCATGAGCACACACACACAGATCCCTACCTCTTTCATGATTAATTGCAGCCTTAGGGTTTGCCCGCAGAAAATTCTCATTAAGACAAACCAAACTAAAGCCACTTCCATTCTGAGTGGGTGTCCCCAGAAGAGATTTAAGTGAATTGCCTGGAATTAACTCTCACATTCATCACCTCAATCTCTCCTCCTGCACCAACACTGCAGACATGTCCTGAAGAATAAGCATGCCCATTTCAATGATATCCTAGTTCAGCACAATGCAGTGATCCTTTAGGCAATATCTGGAGCTGAGATTTTCAAAACCATTAAAATAAAAGACATTTTCAGGTATTTTAAGTTGGCTTCAGTTTTGGAAAGATTCTGAGTTTTACACCACTACAGATCCTCCTGGTTTTGCACACCTACAGCCTCCAGCTGCAGCTGGAACACACACTGTGCTGCAGCAATGCCACTGCAACTGGCTCTGCAGTCTCACTAGCCAGCTAAGGTCCCTGCATTTATGGATGTCACCTCAAGGCTAAGAAGGAAAACAGTTCTACACAAGTTATTTGGCCTGTCACAGGCGAGATGAAGAACGGACAGCAGTGGGACAGGCAGGTTACTGGTGTGCGCAGCCAGGCTGGAGATAAAGAGATGCAGGAAGCAGCACAGGGCTGGAGCCCGGGCTCTGCAGGAACACCACTGCTACACGGCAAGGCTGAACAGCTTACAAGAAATCAGGACACGAAACAATTTTACTCCTGCTAGTAAACGTCTTTTTCTAACTGAATTTAAGTTGCAAAAAATCATCAAGCAAGCAATTCAAACCGAAGAATGCCCGAGCAGAAAGAATTCAGTTGTGCTGATGCACCTAAAGGCATTTTCTACTCCCAGTTCAGCAGAGCACAGTAACAGGAGGGTCAGGGAACCCCGCTGGAAGCGCAGGAGGGACAAAGCTACAGCATCACAGCGGGGACCCGAGGAGACCGGGCCAGCACAGCCACGGCTGTGGGCAGGGCACAGTTCCAGCTGCGAGGGATGCTCATCCCCTCCTGCACAGGGCACGGCTCCAGGGCTGCGGGATGCCCGCTGTTCATCCTCCTGGGACAGGGCACGGCTGCGGGACTGCGAGATACCCGCTCTCACTCTCCCTGCACAGGGCATGGCTCCGAGATGCCCGCTCTCACTCTCCCTGGACAAGACACGGCTCCGGGGCTGCGGGATGCTCTCCCCGGGCGGTGCGGGCCCACCCGCGCAGCCCTGCGCTGGCGCTGACAGACGGCGGCCGGGTCAGCGCGCCCGGGGCCGAGCCCAGAGCGGCGCCAGCGCGGAACGGAGCGCTGCAAAGAGAGGAAATACGGGGAGCGGCTTTCCCTCTCGCCCCCGGCGCTCCTCGGCCACCCGTACCTGTGTCCCGGGCCCCTGGCGGGTCCCCCGCGCCCCGGTCCCGCCCGGCGCCGCTCGTTCCGCGCCTCAGAGAAAATGGCGGCCCCGCGCCCAGGCAGACATTTATCTCCGCCCATCGCCCGCTCGGCGCTCGACGCCGTCCCTGCGCCCGTCTGCCCGGCCGCTCCCGCCTCCCCGCCTGGCGCGGGGAGCGCCGAGCTGTCGACCGGCCGCTCCGCTCCGCCCCGCCGCCATTTGGGAGAGGCTGAGGCGCCGCGGGCTCGGCTGAGGGAGGAGGCAGGGAAGGAGGGGATCCCGCGGGGATCCCGCCGCCGCTGCGCCTCCAGCGCTGCCCGCCACCCGGACTGGGAGCGCGGGGTGAGCGCAGCCGCTGCGCCGGGGGCTGGAGCGGGCGCCGATGGGGCGGTAGAGCCGGCTCCCCTCAGGCAACCGCAGCGCTGCCGCCTCACAGCCACCCGCCGCCCTCAGCTCCCAGACCCGGCCGCCTGCCTGCACCCCACACCAGCGCTGCCTCGGCTGAGTCCCTCAGCATCTTGACAATTAATTAGCGAATTAATCAACTGGGGCGCATCGGCAGCGCGTCGGCCCCGATGTGTGAGCACCGGCAGCGGCCGGGTCCGGCCTCCGCATCGGCCGCGCTGGCGGAGCAGAGCCCGTGAGGCCCGGCCTGTGCCGAGCGAAGCCTGCGCACCTGTGCCAGCCCAGCCCTGCCGCACCTGGGCAAAGCGAGCCCTCTCCTACCTGTGCAAAGCAAACCCCGGCTCTGAAGGCAGCAGGCAGCAATTCCCAAGGGGCGGTACGTGCTGAGGGGTGGGGTGTGAGCTGCTGGGAAAGGTATCTGGGGAGAAATAAAAAATAAATTAAGGGGAAAAAAAAGTAGCGTGCAAGCTCTTTTCCTGGAGGAGACAGGGAGCAGCTGTCAGGCAGCAATCGCTGTGTAGCTGAGCACAGCGTCCATGGAAAAGTAGGGATACCAAAGGGTTCTGCTCGCTGTTAACTCCTTTATTTTAGCTTTGAGAACGTACAGAGCTGCACGTCAAAACAGTAAACAAATTACCACCCCAAAGCACAGTTTCTCAGGATAGCCATTGCAAAGGAAAACGTTTCTCCTAGAACTGTTTTTACAGAGCATTACACGCTTGCATTTACGGTCATGGGAGTTACGTTAATTGTTAATTAAATAAGCATTTCTCTAAAAGAGCCTCCAGCAAAATTCTCAGTCTTATTTTGGATTTCTCTACGGAAGAAAGTTCTGATATAAACCAAAACCTGAGTTCAGCTGAAGTCACATGAACCTCAGAGAGGCATAGCAAGGACAAGGGAAAAGCAGCAGCGTTGGGTTTGCCTCTCCTAAGCACCAAGTAAGAAAAAAACCCCAAAACATAGAGAGTCCTTGGGTACTGGTGCCCTCCAGGATGAGGTGTGGCTGCCAAGTTATAGGGGATTGAAATGGGGCTGGCAACCAGGAGCTCTGGAAGGCTGAAACAGAAGTTCCCGTGTTGCTAAAATACTGTAATTCCCATCTGTTCTGAAAGTTGCCACTGATTCCAGTGTAATAATGCCTTCAATTTAGAGGATATTGCTAAACGACATTTTTAAGCTTTTATAGCGCCCTTTTACGAGAGAAACCACATGGAGATTCCAGCTATTAAGAGATCTTATAATCTTATTTTCCTCTTCCCCACTGCCATGGGCTCAGACCTACCAGAAAGCCAAACCCAGACCAAGGTGGTATCCACCAAGGGCAACATTTAAAATTAAAATCATTATTTTCGATTTCTTACAGAGTAACTTTTCAATGTCACATTTAAACTGAAGAAGTCCCGTGATGCTCAGGTCCAGTTTATTTATACAGCTTTAACAGGAGTCATATCCATATATCTGACTGCAAAACTTGGCCCAGGAGAAAAATATATAAAAATACACTCAAAGCGGTGTGTAAAATAAATATTGACATGGCTTTAAACTAAGCATGTCCATGTACTATGATAGGGTAGTACAGATTCCAGCAAAATATGCAAAAGGCTCTTAAAATACTGTAATATAAAATATAAGTACAACAAGGAGTTTGAAGTAGAGAAAGGAGAGAGGGAAAACCACCTCAAGAACAGGAGGTTTTGACAAAGATTGTTCATAAAGTTTTAAACTTCTTTTAAAAGCCTTAGAACAGTGGAGGGCTGTAGTCATGGAGCAAATAAACAGATCTGGAGGAAAGCAAGCCAAATTTCAGAGTTAAACAATGCAGCACAAGCGAAGAAAGGCAATAATTACAAGAAAGAAACAGAAAAGCAAACAAGGAAACTGAAACATTACAGCACTGCAGCAGAAGGGAAATGAAAACTGAACAGACTATCCAAAATAAACTGAAAATTATCAGCATTCTTCCCGAGGCTGATCTGGTTTATATTTGGGATTAGATGTTTAAAGTGTGAATGTCCAGGTATTAGACTGTGTCTGGGAAAACACAGTAAGACGCTCTCACACCTGCCAGGTTCAGCAGAAAGGAGGGGAAAGACCCTTTTATTTACATATGTCACATTTTATACAATTCTGAACTGCACAAGGGATTGGAGGACATGTCACTTCCTTCTCAATCCCACTGGAGAAAAAAAATGCTCACTAAAGTTCTCTTATCACAAAAGGAATGAAAACCAGAAAATACCGTTAAGTAAACATTGGCCATTATTTACATGAAACTGTGTGAAAAAAAATTCTGACTCCAAGGTTAAAACAGAAGGCTTTAGCAAAAACCAGGGCAACATTAGACTTGCATCTGTCCAGGCATATAATCAGATCTTACATTTTCACCACGTGGGGAGTTTTCTACAAAACTGTACAAAAACCAGCCTGAGGTGAGATTAGAAGGAGCAGGTGAACCACGGGGCTTTAGGCTGAGTTAGTGACAGCAGCCTTCTCTGGAGCTGTGAGGCCAATCTGCCTCGTGGGTGTAGCCCTGGGGATGAATTCCCTTTCCTCCAGTGGGTTTGTCACAAAGGCAGAGCCACCTCAGCCTCAGGGACCTCAGCTTCCTCACGGTCCAAAACGGGAGGCATCATCCCCATCCTTGAGTTTTCACACTGACTGCTGGAAAGGAGCGTGGAACAGTAAAACCTTTCCTTATTTGTGGGGATTCCATTTGCAATATTCCTGTGTTCCCAGTCTGTTTGGTTGTCATTACTTGGGGATTCTCCAAAAATACCAAGTGGTTGAAGTGGCAGCACATAACCTTAATTGTATCCTTAATACCTATAAGCCTCAGAAGAATGAGCAGCAAGAATTAGGAGTGGAATGCTGGCTGGAAAAAAAATAAAAAAGAAATGCATATGCACACTTCATTATGGAATTTGGGGTATCAAATCTTACTCCCTTCCTCCTCAAACCAAGGATTGCTATAGATAAACTTTGCCATTTCATCCAGGGTGCTTCCCTCTGAGCCACAGTCAAAGCACTGTCCTCCTGCAAGGTTTGATTATGCCACAAATTACGCTCTTACTCCTGCATAAGTTTGGGTTGGTTGGGTTGGTTTTTTTGGTTTTTTTTTTTTTTGACTAAGAGAACATTGCTTAGGAAAAAATTTAAGTCAAGTTAGATACAAAAGAAGTCCAGCATACAGAGACCATGAAGAAAGTGGCCTTGAACAAATCAAGCATCAGCAACCTAAAAGAGAAGCCAAATAAGGCTGCCCTTATGCCCATCATGATGATGATGCATAAACTATTTATATTTTATCATCCAGCTGAAAGAATTTATTATTTCCCCGTGTCACTAAAGTGTTCAAAGGAGTGGAAATATAATTTTTAGTTTGGTTTTTTCATGCACTGAGAATTTAAATTGCGTAAATTACCTTACAACAATGGGACATCTTATATGTGAAGCTGTTAACAATGCAGTAAACTTGTTTTGCTGGAATGAAAACCATTATTTTTGTTGCTTTGTCCTGAACGAATTGTCAATTTTTTACTTTATCCATCTCCAGCTAAAGGTGGTTGCTGCTGGGCTGGTTACAGTGCTTGCCTTTCTCACCCTGTCCAGCAGCTCCTCAGCCAAATCTTGGGAGTCTCTCTCTTCCCTGTGAAAAGAACACCTGACTTCCATAGGCACCACACAGCAGTCAGCTCCTTCCAAAAGCTTCACTCTTTATCTAATCAGTGATAAATGAAGCTTGTAGTGACTTCACCACTTCCCTGGAAAGGCTGGATTCTGGAAGCAGATCCACTGAAGCCAGCCAAGCTCTGGCACAGGGTGTGCAGGTCTGAGTATCCCCAGCATCCACAATCCCCAGGACTTCCTCAGTAACTCAGGACAGGCTGATAAACCTCACACGTACTGAAGTGGGAAGGAATGACAGCACAGATGGCTTTAATTCACTTTACTTTATTTATTTCCAGGGGAAATTCAATTTTAAGTTACCGGAGCTGTCGTGCAAAGTTCCTTCTGTTACATTTTACACCCCCAGGTGAGGTCACTGGGCCATGGTTGCCTTCACAGTGCTGCTGACAAGTTTTGCCTCATCTGTTCACTGCTTTATTCTGTACGGAAATTGAAGTTAGTATCTTCATTTCTTTCCTTTCTTTTCACTGCTTTAACACTTTCATTTAAGAAACATGTTTATCTAAAAACCACTATTGCATAGAGGGCTACTATCCTCTCTTGCATATTCTTTCAGAATTAATTCCATCTCTGTACTATAATCTATTAGGTGTTCATACTTATATGGTGTCTTTCTGTAAAATTAACAATAAATATGTTGGATGAAAACATCAATTATGTAGATTTTCAATACCAGTTTGTGTGGCAACACTTCAGAGTAAAATTGAAACAGCTTTTCATTAAGCCTTGCAGTAATTAAATTATTCTGAGAGTGCAACTCTATAAACAGTAAACAACAATCTCCTACTGAAAAAATAAAGTTCTATTAGCCCTTCCTCACTGATAACCTTACATGAAAGATTCTTAGCATTTTCAGCAAACTCTCCAGCAGTTTCCAGTCCTGCATGTGCTGCTGCTGTCACTTATGGTCCTGCAGATATCCAGTGTCTCTTGTTCTGTGCATTGCTGCCTCTCCAATTTCAGTGCAACGCAATTTGCTTCTAGGAAAATTCAGAGGCACTGCACTCCCCCAGCCAGTTCTCTCAGGCTGCTCTCCAGACAGGCTGAGCTAAGCGGCTTTCCTGAATTTTAGATACTCATTTGCAGCGCTTACCACCGAGATTTAACTTTCTCCCGGTGTGACAAGAAGCTGTGACAGGCAAGAATGCTGCTCAGAGCTTTGAAACCTGAGATGTCAAGGGCAGGTCCTGCTCCCAGACAATTCTCCCAGCCCCTGTCCTCAGAGTCCTTTGCTGTTCCACACCTCGGTGCCCATTTGTTTGTACAGACCAGCTGAGAAAAGTCAAATAGAAAATATCCCTAAAGCCACGTGGCTTCAAAGTGCTCTCTGTGAACTTGTGTCTGACAGGTACAGGTGTATTTTATCAGCTGGCCATAACTGGTTTTTCCCCGTAGCTGGGAATGTGTTGGAGGAATAGCAGTTAAATTCCAAATAACTTCGGAAAGGATTGAGAGTCTGGGTAAATCTCCTTTCAGAACATAGCACGTTTCAAAGGGCACCAGACAAATGCACCAGGTTGGTTGGGATAGCACTGGATACTGAGAATATCAAAGCATGGAAATAATTTTAGAATAATGTTTTATAAATTTCATGTGGAGGTGCTGAACTGATGAGTGCCACCTGCACAGTGAATAAAAACTCAGTCTGAATAAGCATTATTTGAGCTCCAAAAAGAGGAAACATTTTTTAAAAATTAAAAATCTAGGCTGTGATTTGTGTCTATCTGAACATTCATTCCTACTGCAGAGACAATAAATACAGCACTTTGATTTACACATGTATTCTATTTTTGAAACCTAACCAAACTGGTTTATTGGGTTTATTTTGACTTTCTGAAAAAGTCTAACCACAACAAAATCTCTTCAGAGCTAGGTACTACGGTTTAAAAATAACAAAGCATAAATAGCTCTTCCCTGACAAACATTTTTAGAACCCAGCCTGAACATATCCTAAAAACCTCCTCTGCAGCAGAGCAATTACACCTGATAGAGAGCTACATAAAGGATTTATCATCTGATTTAGTGCAGCATTAACCCGTGCATTGCCACTTTCTCGTGGTAAATGAGCTCCATTCAATACTTAGTTTCTCTACGAGCAGAAGAATTACAGCTGTTGATTGTAACAACATCCAGGATGACAGCAAAATTCCATTTTTCCGTGAGGAATCATGAGTGTGGAATGAGTAGTGACAGGGTAAGAGAGGAGGCTGTGTGCGCGTGCTCGCGTGGGTCAGACTGTAGCTGAAAAATACACACACCTTCCTTTATCTCTTCACAAATCATAGCTGCTCTGTCTCTTCATCAAAAAGCCCGAGTGGTTTTTTTATAGTTCTGGTGAGGAACCCGCTCTGCCTGTGCTGTGTTTGTGTTGTGCACACAAACCCTCACTCCTGCCCTGCTGACGTCGCCCTGGGCTTTTATCAAAGGCAGATTCCAGAGACAAGGAAACCCAAAGCAGTGAATGCATCCAACTGCTCTGCAGCTCTGCTATTCCCAGATAACACACGCTAATTAGCATGTGGGTATAAGGTCATAAATACCTGCATCACTCAAAGGTTCATGGAGGCAGCAAGAAGACAAAAGTCCATTTTCGCCCTGCGCCTGCGTTCATGCACCGAGAGAAATGCAGCTCTCATTTAACTGCATTCTGGTGCAAAAAGCAATGCAAAATGAGAAAAAAAAGCTACCTGGCTTTCAGCTCCAGCCGATTTATCCATAGTCTTTCAAGTTCATCTCAAACATTCAGATAAACAAAGATAGGTGATCAAAGGGCTGCGTTCCTTTTGGCAATACGCCCCTGCTGTAGCCAGCCTTTGATTCTCATCCTCCGTGTCCTGTAGAGCAATTTGTGCTTGGAGGGCTGGCACAATTAAAACTCATTAAAACTTCAGCAGCCGGGCACTGAGGAGGATGTGCCAGCAGGGCAGGGTTTGGTCATGCAGCTGCTGGTGGCTGTACAAGGGTAGGTACCAAGGGTAGGTTCCTACCAGCCCTGTCCAAAGCACGGAGCGCTCCAGAGCTCCACGGAGCTGCACTGGGGGACATTTCCCTCCGGGCTGATGGACACTGCCTTTCCAGGGATCAGCACTGTTCTGTCCCTGCACAAGGAACCAGGAGATTCCCCCCTGGGAAGCTCTAACATGATACACCAGCTATATATTTAAAAATCTTGCATATGGGTATGGCTCATTTGGTGTCTGATTATAAAGGTGGGGGAAGTTTTGGTCAGATGTTTCATTTAATGAGGCCTTTTTTGCTGTTGCACGTTCATTTCTTAGACTGGACAGTGGTAATCAGGTTGATTCTATACATCAGGACATGCTTCTGCTATAATACAGAAGTCAACTGAATGGGGATGAAATCTCCTAATACGAGACGATGTTCACTTCGGGTCTCATTTCTGAAAGAACTTCTTTTAAAATTTCTTTTTGCAAGATAATAAAAACCCAAAACAATGCTATGAGCAAAACAAGTAAATTACTTGAGCAGTAATTAGCAAAGACATCAGGCCAAAGGAATGCAAACATACAAGTCTGCTGCTGGAGCTGGGTGCAGGAGCCCGGCGTGCTGCGTTAGGAGATTTGTTCAATCCCTCAGCAACTGCACAGAAATGAGTGTGGGCATGTCTGCTCGTACCTGAGTATTTTTAATACTTTGGAGATACACATCTAATACTCACAGGTATTCACATTCATTTATTCAGACATTCCTCACCTTCAAACCTATTTCTGGTGGAGACAGAAGCTCTGCATTAGCACCGAATTATGCAAGGCTTTCTTCTGCCCTCCACAGAAATGGAACAGTGGCATGAGGACTTGAGTAACTGCTGGAACATTGTTGCTGAGACATCCATTTGATTTGATAGTGAGGCCAAAATACACTGAAAAAAGCAAAATCTAAGGCAAGCTAAAGCCTTTGCTTTTTCTACAGGAAGTATTTGTAACTTTGAATAACTGACTATGTTCACACACTAACTTCTAGGCAGGAAATGAAAAAAAAAGGGATTTTTTTCCCCTTATCACATACAAAGCTGAATGGATGGAAGGGAATAGCAGTGCTTTGTTGCCAGTGTGCAATAATGCATTTGCTGATAATTCCAGCTTGGGGTTTGATGGTTTCAGCATCCCCCCATTGCAGTTCTCACGCAGAATCCACGCCATCACCTGAACTCTGAGCAGTGTCACTGCACGGTCACAGGCACTCCCATGGTTCTGGAATTGCTTGCAGGGTGAAACTCGGGGGCATTGTTGCCATCTGGGGGAGTTCAGGGCTGACATCTCCCCAGGACACACCTGGCAGAGACACCTCTTCCAGGCTGGCTTGTGAAAATAAACCCCAGTGGATTTTCTCCTCCTCTTGTGGAAACCTTGTCCTGGTGAGTGAGGAACGATGTGACCAGAGTTGTGTTGGTGCAGGCAATCTCCTGATGCTTTGAGGGAAATTATCTAACTTCTTGTAGCTTTCCAACTTCTAAATTAGCTATATGAACTAAATATTTGGGTGAAACTTTCAGTACAAAGCGATAAATTATTTCCTCAAGAAATGGATTTTGATGTGTCAAGTTTTCAAGTAGGATCACGCTCTTGGCTGACAAGAATGCAAGCAGAATTATTTGCCTTCTTTTTTCCCCCTCTCCCTCTTCATTTATCTTTTGATAACAGCCAACTGCACTTATTCTTAAAGATGTATTGATGATTATAGACATAGATTTGTTCAAAATAAAAACTGCATGTTTTATAAGCAAATTCCGTAACCTTTTAAATATAATATACAGTATATGTATTACTATAAATTAAATATATTATAAAATAAAAGCATTTCTCACCCCTGCTTTGTTTATACCTAGGAGAGTTCAGGATATTTACATTACAACCAAATGCCTAAATTCAGGTTTTTAGGTCTATCACAGTAAAGTATATTATTGGGATTGTATAAAACAGACCTATTCAAGAGGAATTGCCATTTCTGGAGCAATCCTAGGAAGTCTTTGAGTGAGGATAAGAAATAGGATCCATTCTCATATTTGACACAATAAAATATCGTGGATTTATTTGGTTTAATGTAATGTAATTCACTTGAGTATTTAACTTAAGCAGGTGGAAAATCCTAGTTTCTCTTAGGGATAGGAAATAGACTCAAGTGATTAAAAGTCTTTGGTTACTTTTCCTGGTAGCTTTTTGTTGCTTGTTTTTGCAGGAAGTTGAGAATTCTCTGAGGAAAGCTCCGAGCTGTTTGTGTGGCTTTGTGAGTAATGGAAAGAATTTACACAAAATATGCCACTGCTGTGTAGTGATATGGAACAATAAATAATAAAATAGGCGAGAGGTAGGAACTGCTCAGACTCCCTTTCTATAAAATCGCTTTTCCTAGAGGGAAGTGGAGCTGCTGTGGAACAACTCATATGAAACAGCTGGGATGATAATTGCCAAGGGAGCCTGCTTTGGAATTTGGCAAGGAGCCGAGATGTCCTAACCACCTTTACTTTGCAGTTTTGGGTCTGAAAGCACTACCTGAAAGTAGCTGGTATTGGAGAATTTACTAATCCTGAGTAAATGGGATTGTTCTGCTGCAGAAGAAACCTGGGCAGGCTTTCAAAAAAGAAGAACATATTGAAAATATTCTTTTGTAAAAGACTTGACAAGGATATAAAATCCTAGGTAGCCAAAGTTGAACAGTATTGTAAATAATCCTGTATGCAGGCTATTAAAATTAACAATTATTTTCTCATGAAAATCGGCAGTTTTCATTCAATACTGCATTCCTCATCCCAGGAACAGCAGCTCCAAGAAAACCTCCACCACAGAAGGCGAGAACACGGAATTATCCTTCCACAATAACTGAGCGCAGCAGAAAACTTCCAAAGCAATAAGCCCTATAAATATTATTCTTACCACAACTATTTACTACGAGGCATAACAGCCCTGGTCCTCATTAGCATTTCCAAATTAACGAGTGTCATTAGGAAAGGCAGCGTGTCACGGTGAAGCCGTTCTGACGAGCCATGCGGCTCCTTCAGTTCCACCAACACCTGCCTTCAAACTGCCTAAACCGCTGGATTTTTAAGCTTCCCCTGGACCTGTTATTCTGATTTCCTCATCGATATTCGCAGTGGAACCCAGCAGCCCAAATCAGCTGTTATCAGGCAGCCAAAATCGGCGTCAGCCTCTGCCCTGTGCCCCCGCAGCCCTGCCGGAGCTCCGCAGCATCAGAAGCCACAGAACTGAGCTTAAAAAAGTCTGGCGGGTTATTCTTACTAGACTCGCACTATCGGGCAGGTTAACTGAGTCAGGCTTGGTGTTTCCTTAGAGAACTTTTCGATTTTGGGCTTAATTTCCAGGTGCAAGGTTTCCCTCCCAGCAGCGGCAGCGAGATGTGAATGAATCCTCCTGGCAGGTGATGCGCTCCAGGTCTGACGGTGCAGACGCGCACTTCTTGGCTTTGAAAAGGGTTTAAGTTTCACTCTGCAGCAGCGAGAAAACCAGGATTTGCTTAGGACAACACGGAGAAAACCAGGGTTTGGTTAAGTTCTCGGAACCTCATCTTTTCCTCTGTGAATAAAAAGCAGGAGCCGCGCTGTGCTTTAGGGCTGAGGAGCAGTTTAACAGTACGTGTGTAATTATATCCCGAGTAAATGGGATTGTCCTGCTGCAGCAGAACCCTGGGCAGTCTTTCCAACAAATTAGAACATTCCGAAGGTAATATTTTGTAAAAGAAGACTTGAGAAGGGTATGAAATCCAAAGGGACAGCCCTTTCTCCCCGCGCAGCCCCAGCTGCAGCCTGTGCCCCTCTCAGCCTGGACCAGCACTCAGCACGCTGCACCCTGAGGCAGATTTTGGGTTTTCCTGCACGGCCGGGCAAGGCTGAGGTGCGCAGGGACTGGAATCTCCCCACTTGGCAGCAGCCCACAGAGCCGAGCTCCCGGCTGGGAAACTGCAGCCGGGGCAGCTGGAAACTGATCCCACCAAGAGGAGCTTTTGCATATGCAAAGCAGATCCCAAAAACCAGCCCTGCTTACTCAGCTCTTTATCACGCTCACATGAGCAGCAAGATCATTCCGTACAGTCAGAGCTCGGGCTGTTAATTTCTTTTTAATCTATTGTTCAAAATCCCGTATGTTTTATAATTAATTTACCTGCCGCAGGTGTCAGCTGGTTGGAAGAAAGCCCGTGTGACTTCTTCAAAAGGCCATAAAAAATAACAACAGGAGTAAATTGGAAGGCGAGGAAATTTGCTGATGAACAAAATTTTCAAGATACTTGAGGCTGAAGATACAGACACTGGAAAAAGTGCAGTATTAGATGATGAAATAGTAGATTGCACCTTATGCAAGTGGCTGCAAAGCAGCCTGCATTGTGTGCTATCAGTCAGGGGTTCTGCTTTAGCTCTTGTCAACCAGATAAAGACAGGTGGGATCAACTGGGCAGAGCTCCCTAAAAATGCCAGCTCAGTGCTCAGCAGTGGTTAAAACAAGAAACGACGTCAGGAGTTTAGGATGGGAGAGAGATGGCATCAAAACAGACGAGTGTGTTTACTTAAATTGGAGAATTGAAGGCTGTGCCCACGTTTTGAACACAGCACGAGGGTCTGGTCCTGCACTGCAATTTATGCTGAACAAAATTAAGAGGAACAGAAAAGAGCACCAGGGATTTGGGAGATATAAACCAGCTCCTATGTGATAAGCAGCTAACTGTGTTACAATCTTCAGCTGGGGAGAGAAAAAGATGAGAGAAAAAATACAGTTATTTTCATAAGCACCTCTCAGGTGCCTATATAGTCATCTTGTGACTGATAAGATTTGAGTAAGAATTAGAGAAACTGAGAAAGTGCTGGGTGTTTGTAGATATTCTCTATCAAACCCTGACAAATCCAGTGACAGATGATCAGGAAGGGTGCTCTATGCAAGCACAAAAGGGTTTTCTCCCCCTACTCCAGTGTTGCAGCAATCATTGAAAGGTTTTCCTGAATTGGAGGCTGATTTTCTATTTCTGGGCATTTGAAAGTCTTTTATGCTTTCTCTAAGTTGCCTTTTGGGATTTGTGTTCAGCTTGCTGTGATTTTATATTTGAAATGCCAGAGCCAAGGGCTTTTAAATTGCCATTTAGAAACAACTCACACTATGACAAAAGACTTCTTGGCACCTAATATTGCTCTTTGTTCATCCTGTTTAGATTTGGAGGGAAAGATGCTTTTAGTTGTTCTTTTTTTAAATTTAAAATCTCTAGATTATGTCGAGTCTCTATAATAGCATCTTTAAACTGAACAACCTGCAAGCATTTTCTCCTTTTAGCTGTTACTTCAAAATGCAGACAGAGATTGATAAAATCAATAATAAATCATTGAGAAAGAAGTAATCTATTATTAATATGCATTACTTGTGCATCTCCTGATTTGAAGAGTATTCAGGACACAAGATTTAAAATTTGTGTTTACAAAAATTCTACAAATAACTTGAAAATCCTTGACAGGTAAATCCTAAAGAAACACCTGGGGTGTTAATTCTGGAATAAAGGTGCAGTAGAGTATATAAAAAGATGTTGAACTCAGAGTTTTTGTTTCTACAGGGCCTGGCAACACAAAGCCCCATGAAAGTGTGCAACGTGTTTTTAAAAAGTTTAAAACACATGGGGTTGTCATCCCAGATTTCTCACAAATACATAAAATTAAGGGAAAAAAAAAAAAAGAGAGGATGGGAGAGGAAAGAGAAATAACATTTTCCCATGCAGGTATTCTGGAGAGAACAGCAGACTCCACCCTGCGTGGTAAACAGACACTTTGCAGAAAGCCAGGCTTAAAAGGGAAGTCAAATGAGGAACTCTGCAGTCAAAAAAAACCCTCAGAAGTTCCCCAACTAAATAAATGTTCAGTGCTAAAATTTCTCATCCTGATTCTAGGAACTCAGTGATATCACCACAGGCTACCAAAATAGCCACCCGAGGAGTCACGTGGGGTGATGTAATGTGAACGAGGAGAAAATCCTTGCTTTTTTTAAACTGAAAAAAATTCATATTCAGCGAAACTCTAGGAAAAGCACAAGGCACCATCAAGGGCCGTGGCCTGGGTCAGGGGCAGTTCAGCTGTGCTCTCCTGGTGCTCCATCAGTGTCCTGTGGCAGAACAGAGAAATCACGGATGGAACTGATGGCTGACACCTTTATTTCTGATTAAATGCATCCTCACAAAGCCTCTGGGCTCCCTCTGTTCGAGGAGGGAATGGATACGGAGTGTCCCGCAACCCCACTCCGAGGTTCTGCCCTCAGGAATTTGGGATGGCTTCCCAAACACAAAGCACTTCTGCTTTTCTGTCGCACGTCCTTGGAAACAAAGGTCCCCAGGAAATCAGAGATGCAGCACAGGGCAGGGCTGGCATTTCAGTCTGGGCAGCCTGCACTGCCACAGGAACGAGCTCCAGGACAAGGTTCTCCAGAATCTGAAGTATTTCAAAGAGCCCTTATTAAAAATATAATCCTAAAGCATTTCTAAAGAAGAAAGAAAAAAATACAACAATTTTTGAGATTCTATTGGAATATACTGGAAAAGACCAGAGTGCTGAGCTGTGACTGGTTAAAGATAATTAATGGCTGGGTGCAGTGTGTTAATCACTGATGGCAGCAAAGAGCATCATTCCCCAGCCCTGCTGCATGAGATGATTGGCCAAGTGGGTATTTCCAACCACACGAGAGAAATATTGCTCCTTCCAGCACGAGGTACAGCCAGAAATGGGGGGAAAAAAAAGTTTTAGATTGTCCTTAATGAAAAAACAAAAAAAAAAAGTGGCTCTGCCATGAGCTGCACGTGATTTGCCAGGTCTGTCATTTAGAACTGGCCTTGAATTTAAATTATTGTATAAATTGATTCTGCATTTCTCTGTCATGGCACTGGTGAGGAGTTTAGCAACAGCCTCCTTTGGAGCCTGTCACAGCTCCTGCCTGGTGAAGTTTCTCTCATTATCCAGCTCCACAAATTCCAGCTTTCCTTCCTGGAGTACCTGAATATTCAAGTGTGATGCTTTATGCCACTTAATTCTCTTCACAGAGCTATGTGTTAACAAGGAAATAATGTGGTTTTAAGGTAGAACACACAATAAAAATATATACAACAATCTCATGGCCAATTTCAGATGATAATGAGCAACAACTACAAAGGCTTTGGATTTCAAGCAGTGAAGGGCTCCAATTGTGGCTCTACCAGAAACTGCTGAGCCAAGTCACTCAAGGGAGTAAGTGAAATTAGCAGCTCTTAAATGTTTTACTGGCTCTGAGATTGAGTTAAATGCAATAAGGAGATTTCCAAGAATGGCAAAATGACTTTGTTGGTGATAGTGGGAATCAGTTGGGGAGAAGTGTGAAGCAGTGCCAGGGAACATCTCTTGTATTGTACACCTGGAGCTTCCAAAGCAGCTTCCAAAACGGAGAGGTCACACTCAAATAAAAAGAGGCAATGCTGTTTAGTCCCGTTTCTTGCTCTCCCTGTGCCCCCAGAAGACACGGGGGTGTCTCACATTGTTACCACCACTCTCAGTTCACGAGCTCCTTCAGCGCCCCAGGTTTCACTCTGGGTTATTCTCCTCTGTCCCAGCCTTGCTGCAGTGTACAGCAAGGAGGAAATCAGGATTTTACAGGGGTCCCTTGCAGTGTACAGCAGGGAGGAAATCAGCATTTTACAGGGGTCCCTTGCAGTGTACAGCAAGGAGGAAATCAGCATTTTACAGGGGTCCCTTGCAGTGTACAGCAAGGAGGAAATCAGCATTTTACAGGGGTCCCTTGCAGTGTACAGCAAGGAGGAAATCAGCATTTTACAGGGGTCCCATCCTGTCCTGAGCTGGGCTGAGCTCCACAGAGGAGCTGGAACTTCTCCTGTCCTCACGAGACCAATCCCCGTCCTCACATGCCCCGAGGAAGTCACAGGACTTGGTGACACTGAACGAGAGAGGCTGAGGTGGAACTGCCAGCTCTGCTGTGGGTTTTCCACGTGTCCCTGGGCTTGGGTTTTTGGCCAAAAATTTCAGGGCAGCTGCCACCCTGAGCACACAGACCTGCTCCTCACCAACCCGTGGGCACCAGGATGTGCTCCAGAGGTGCCCAAAGCAGCAGCCAGAGGTTCAGAGCCTCTGGGAGGTCAATCCTGCTGCAAAGGCCACCTCAGAGTTGTTTCGTGAGACATCAGAGGAGTTAAATCTCCAATTTTCACTTCTCTTTGCTTTTTGCACTTCCATCCCTCAGCGAGAAAGGACGAAGCAAAGATAAGCTGAACATCACTCCTGGGTATTGCTGTAGTGAGGACTCAGTTCTGACATTCTGGAACTTATTTGGGAAATCCTTTGTTCAGGAAGGGTCCACAGCCTCCCCATGCCTCAATTTCCCATCCTTGAAGTGGGAACAGGCGCACTTCCCTTGGTCTTTCAACACTTCCACAACTGTTTCTGAGGCATCAGCAGTGGTTATATGAGGGTTATTTATATATAATTCATCATTCAGCATCCTGCCAGCACTGGACATGACTGTAATATTGACAAGGAGAAGCTCCCCAATGTTTACTAACACTGGAAGCTGTGTTCACAAAGAGGGGGGCCCTGGAAAACAACAAAAAGCCCACTTTGAACAGGGAGCAGGATTGTCGAGCACAGCAGGACAGAAACCAGAGCTATTCACCACCCACACCTCTTGGCTACATAAAATCCTCCCTTCAGCTGTGAGGCAGCTGCAGAAGTGTTTTCCCATCCTGGGGATGATGAGCCGTGGAAATCAGGCAGGAGTGAACCCCACTGATGTCCCTGGGCCAGGCAGGTGGAGGTGTCCCTGCACAAGGAACTCCACCCTGGAGGAGAACGTGCTCCTTCATCTGAGGCATCTCCCTCCCTTTTTTGGGTGGGATGGGGGCAATGAAGAGGGGAAAATCTCTCAGCAACCTGCAGAGAAACTCCTGACAGACGGGCAGGCTCTCCAAAAGCATCTGCTTGCATGTCCTTCTTCACCACAAAAACAGCTTCTGATTTCAGTTTGATTTTTGTTTTGCGTTCTTACCACTTGTGGCGTTTGTACATTTGTTCCAAATATCTGTAAAACCTCACACGTCTGCCTAGGAAGGGTTTCACCAACATGCTTGCAGCATAAACAGTCTGCTCTTGCTGCCCAAAACATAAACAGGGCCCAAATTGAGAGTTACTCACTTCTCAGCAGACTGAGTGGCATTAAAGTGTTGTGAACACTGCACTTCCCTGGCTAGCAGCCCTGTTTTCCCCATGGCCTGTAAAAGAAGGAACAAAATTCACCCTCAGGGGCTGTTGCAGTAGTTACAGCTGCCCCCTGACATTTTTTTAGAGAGGTTATTTGATTCCAAACTGTAAATGTCTGAAAATGCCATCCCAAAGCAGCAAATTCTTAGAGAATAAAGGTGATGGCCACTTCAGTTCCAAGCTGTCCCAAGCTTTCTTTTACTTTAACTCATCTAATCTTTAATGGGAAGGACAATTAAACGCCGTTGACATAAAACATTCCAGGAGATCTGAAGAATTCCAAGTAGTATTGCTTCCAAATCTATTTTTGAAAATAGATGAAGACTTCCAGCGGCGAGTTGAGAATAAAAAGTTACGTGGGATTTATCTCGAATTCTCTGGCCACGGACAAGTTTTTGTTTGCACTAAGCTGTGATCTCCTGGAGCCAGTCATAAACAACAACTCGCTGTTTGATCCTGCACAGGGGAATTCCTCCCTGGCTCCTCAGGAGCGTGGCTCAGCCCTGAAACCATCGTGGCCTGGCTCGAGGAGCAGTCCCTGAGCAGTCCCTCTGAGCTCTGACAGAGCAGTGTGGTTCTTGCTCACGATTTCACCAGGCACAGAATGATTCTGTCCCGTGGCCCAGCCGCTCTCCTGGAAACTCTCTCATCATTTCCACCTTTGCCCACCTGCTCTTCCCATCTCCTGCAGCCTCCAGGCCATTGCTTCACGAGGCAGGGGGACCTTTCTTCTTTCTTCCTCTCCTTCAGTTCCCAGTGTGATTTCCTTTCAGCTGAGGTGAAATGGTGTTGTCCTGGTTTTTGCTAAAGCCTTCTGTTTTAACCTTAGAGTCAGAATTCTTTCTCACACAGTTTCATGTAAATAATGGCCAATGTTTATTTAACCGTCTTTGCTGTTTTTCATTCCTTTTGTGATAAGAGAACTTTGATGAGCATCTTTTTTCTCCAGTGGGATTGGGAAGGAAGTGACATGTCCTCCAAACCCTGGTGGAGTTGGGAATTGTATAAGAATGTGAAATCTGTAAATAATAAAGTCTTTCCCCTCCTTTCTGCTGAACCTGGTAGGTGTGAGAGCATCTTTATTGAGTTTTCCCAGACACAAAATGGGAAGCAGAATCAGGAATGAAGCCCTCAGAGGCAAAGAGAAGCAGGAAGCATCCCAGAGTCCAGGCCAGCCCTCATCTCTTCTCCCCAAGGAGCAGGAATGTCCTTCAAAGGACAGCAAAGAGGAGCTGGATCCCACCAGGATTGCTGAGGGAGGTCACCAGTGGATCACTCACTGAGGGAAGGTGGTGGAACTGCAGCTGGGGTGGCACTGGGAGCCTTTTCTTTACCAGGCAGCTCTAGAAGTGCCTGTTCCCCAAGGCAAATGGCATTCCATGAATTTGGGAGACTCCAGATAATCAAATAAATAGCACACCCCCAACTCCGTGTGTTTTTCTGGGGTTTGTTGTTGCTGTGGTAGAAGTTGTCTTCCTCAGGTCATTTTGGAATCCAGCCTGGGCTTTTTGAGGTTAGTTCTGTAATCCCAGCATTTATGGCTGAGGGTGTTCTCCAGCTGTTCCTCACTGAGGGCCCACACAGCTGGCACAGTGCTGGCCACCAAAACTACAAAAAAGGTTAAATCTCTCTTTTTCAGTGATTTCTCCAAGAGACCACGAGGGGAAGATTGCTAGAGAGGGAGCAAAATGTCCTTTTAGATTCTAGCCAGGGTGAGAGGGGATGGTGCTGGGAGAGAGCAGTTTTAGAGGGTACAGCCAAGGCCATTTTTGAAATTTGTCAACAAAAGACCACAGAAGTCAGGGGTAAAGTCTCTTTTGCACATGCCAAGTCCTCGGGTTCTGCCAGAGCCAAGTGGGATGCCCAAACCCAGCTCTGGGGCCTGGTTTTTCTCCTTTTTTTTTTGTCTTTCGGTCTCTCCTGATGGAACAGGTTTACTTTGTATAAATACACAAAAATAGGAGCAAAATCCTGGCACTTCTTTGTTCCGAGCAATTGGCCTAGACTTTGTGATAATTTGGAATGAAGGAATGGCTCATCTAAACCAGAAACTTTGTGTTAGAACTCTGAGACCTTCCCTGACAAAAGCTCCACCAAAATAAATTGGTTTCCATGGAAGACTTTTGGGTGTGAATCTCATTTCCCCACGAGAAAGCATTTTGTCAAAAGATCCTTGATGAGTTCTCTTTCTGAAGAAATACTTTTTGAGTAATCACTCTGTAGGCCAAGGAAATATTAGACAATCATGAACTCCATCAGTGTCATCCAACAGATGCAATTTTACAGGAGTAATTAGCTTAACAAACACATATAAGCAATTCTCTACTGGTTTGCAGTTATTTTCAGGCAGCTGCAGTTCATTGATGAGTGGTCTTTGCATATGAATAGAGTTTGATCTGTGCATGACTAATTTCTACTTCTGAAAGAGATTTAACATCTTTTGCTTCCTGCTGGAAAGCAATTACAATTTCTGTGGACGATTCAGCCTTGAACACTACCCTCAGATTGGAGGCTGGGTTTCATTCTGAACTCGTTTGCTTGCTTTTGATATTGCCCAATAAATTCCACCCAAGCAGAATCTTTAAGGCCCATCAAGTGATAACTGACGGGACTCTGAGCAGTGAAATTACAGGAACACAAGAAAATCTGAACGTTTTGCATTATCTTTGTGCTTCCTTCAAACCAGATACACAAAGAGGCTTTTTGCAGCTGAGTGCTGGCAATTGATGCTTCACTGCAAGAGAAGATGTGATCACAGGATGGTCCTGTCAGGTTTTGTACAGGGAAATCAAGATAAAACAACAGTTATTATGAGTGTCAACCTAGAGAGCAGCTTGAATGTGTGTAATATTCACATTTTCCCTGATACTCCACGTTCTTCTGCTTGATGTGACTCCAGTGAGTTTTACTGACCTCTAAATGTAAAAATATTAAAGCAGAGGTGCCTCCCCACAGCCTTTGCTGGGGGTGTTGATGCACCCTCCACGTGGAACTGCAGGGCAGCATCTGAGGAGGTTTGGTGGTGGTGATGTAGGAACAGTTCAGGAATTCCTGAGGATGGAATTCACTGCACAGTTCAGGCTCTGGCCCTAAGATTTGGGAAATGCATTTTTCTTGGATGCT